>CM067305.1:63840235-63993175 GCA_034231615.1 Meghimatium bilineatum | reverse complement strand
TCGCAGTCCCAACAGATGGTCATTAAAACTTTTCCAACCGAAGTGACAGCCTTGAACTCTCTAGGTGACGGTGAGTTATTATGTTTGACTTTATGGACTGACGCTTGTGGGTGTCAACATGATGTGACAATGACTCGCGCCAGTGACAAATCTGCGGATAAAGCATCACCTTCCTGTTTATATCGCTTCAGAAGTTCCTGACACGCTTGCTATCGCCGCTGTTTCATTTCCGGAATCAGCGATCGAGGGACCCATCTCGTACACACTTTCATATACCCAAGCAAGTCTTGCTTAATGCAATGCAATTGTTCCGTCGAAATCCTAATCACTGTTGCGGTATCTTTCTGATTGAGACCCGATTGCCACGAATCAGTTCTTCCACACCTCCTGTGCAATCACGGATGTGATCAGAGGTCCGCTGAGCGCCAACCATGCAAGATCGACGTCATAGGAATGACGTCTTTTACAGTCATTTCCACCTCCTGACCTTACTTACATTCACACAGACATTGAATTATGTATCATCATATACTGCATTCATTCTTCGATTCATGGGCGCATAACCGTCTATCACAACGTGGAAAAATATTCTACCAGGAATTCAACTACAGGAGATTGCTTCAACCGTATTTACATACACCTCACCATTGTAGGTCTGCTGTGCGCATGCGCCACCTTCCATGGGCATGAAATTACATGTGCCAGTGGTCACTTCCTTAGATATTTTTTTTTCGCACAGGTGGCATGGAGAGCAGTTATACAAGTTGTAGCTCTGAAGGCATCACTTTTCATTTCCTCCACGTATACATATGGCCTACGAGATTACATATCATGTGTACTATTAATATTATTATAGTCTTATTTATTTTTCTTCTTCGTCTGCGTTCATTCTCAAACTCCTGCAGATTAGCAGGGTGTAGTCCGGAGAGTGGAATGCGTTGTGTCATGTTTTACAGCAGGGCTGCGATATCTGCGCTTTCCGGCCTGACACATCCGACTTCAGCATGGCATTGGGTCATTGACTCTTTAAGGGATGAGACAGCCATCTCCATCCCATGACCTCCTTAGTCGCCTTTTACGACATGCGTGAAGGGTAAACAATGTTGCTCCCCTTTCGGGCACCGAGAAACCACGGGCGGTTTTATTTATAAAAGGATCGCGCATGTGGCTACCTGTGGCTGGACTTCTAGCTCTGAGTACACGTAATATGGCTACAGCCTCTGCTTACGCTGCTTATCGTATGAGGAATCTAAGAACTGTGTTGACGTGTTCTACCAACCCGTCACCTGTGAAATAATCAGCATGTGTCCATATTTAAAATTGCAACAATATCATAGTATTTCCAGCTGTATTAATATCCAGCTTTGTCTTCCTTCAAATAATCGCAACTGCTGCCATGCTGGCGTACATTTTACAGGTGCGGTTTTGTGGCAGACTCCTAGTGACACAAACTATATATGATTCATCACTACGTATAAACCAGAAAATTGACAGAAATGTGGTGGTATTGTTGTGCATGAAATGTTTCCTGTGCTTCTGAAAGGATATCATAATTCGAGACTGGTGCATTGCAATAAATCACTTTTGCGATTAAACATGTATCAATAAATATATAGTGCACCACAATATTTATGAGATAATCGTAAATGTATAAGGGTGTCACCTCAGTTACACAACTGAGATAAACTGGCCAGAAAGGATGAAGGACGTCAAGAACGTTCATCTACGTGCACAAAACTTACTGGATTATTTCATAATCATCATTTAAAAATACACATGATTCCAAAAGTTGTTCCTTGTGCAAACACATATACTAAATATTATTTAGATATACGTATTCATGAGATAAATTATTTGTTTGAGTAGATATATTGCATATTCATTTTGAAATAAAATTGTGATTGTGGAAACGCGACTATTTTTCTTTATGCCATACGCATTTAATTCCCCTTATATGTGGTGTCTCGTGATACAATCAATCACGTTATGTAATATTTCAAATGTATTCGTTTCAGATGTTCAAAATATGAACGAGAGTAATAGAAAAAAAGCAACCATTTTTCCATGCAGACAGAATGACGTCTCGACTACACCAGCTAATTTAACAACGTAGAATGTCATCATACAGAGACATCCTAAAGGCAACTTCAGGGGTTCTCTACCTGTATACACAAATTCTTTTACGACGAACAAGTCGAGAAGGGGGGATCAAAATGGATCATCGGCCTAAACGGCGAAACAATAAATCGTGCTCTGCACAAGACACACGTTCAGTGTATAACAATAAATGTTGGCTGGCCTAGTCATATCGACCGTGGAGAAAATTGGTATCTTATCACATATATCCCAATGTCAATCAACAGACAAGCAACATCTAAAGATTAGAAAGCAACATACTAGAATAGGCACACATGATGTTTAGAACACTACTCCAGTCAGTGAAACTAGAAAACGTATTATTACAGGGAATCATTACATAAAGACAATCTAGGAGTTTATTTTTGTGCAGCGACATGCGTGAATCATGAGTAATGAGAGAGCAGAACCTTGGCCGCATAGGATGCTGCTACGGATGCTGATGCAGACATTTTTTACGGCGGTAGGGAAAACGCACACACGAGTGAATGTATAAGTGACGATGACTATTGTTCCATGACTAGAGTAATGAAGCTTTGATTGAAAAAATGTTGTTGCTAGAAAGTAACAGCTTTGTGGACGAGAAAGAATCATGGTCAATCAACGGTGTACTTAGACCATCAGTCAACGTGTAACGATTAGCTAACTAAAGTTAGAATAACGTCGTAGGGAGGCGAGTACGAGGTTGACACATATCATCATCATCATCAAGTGCCGTCTCCGCAACGAAGGTTGGCTGCAACGTATCTCCAACATCTCCTGTCTCTTGTCTTGGTGGTGCACTCTGCTAGACTGTAACCTGTCCATCGTGTAATTTTACTCTCCCACTTGTATCTCTGCCTAGCTCTTGCTCGCTTCCCTTTGACTTTACCCTCAAGTAAGGTCTTCAATAGGGTGTCATGTCTTTTAATGTGTCCAAAGTGTTTTATTTGCCTGATCTTTATTTCTCTTAGTAGTTCTTTCTTCATATTAAGTGTATTGAGCACCTCTTTATTTTTTTTCTTCTCTTTCCATTCTTCTTCTTCTTCTTTCGTTCACTTGAAACATGTCTATATCTGTAATTCTGTCTCCTTAATAAAACTCACTGTCTTTTGTAGTTCATACAGTGTCCCATAGAGTTTTGATTCCAGTGTTGTTTCCTCTGGCCAATATGTCTGCCTCAGCGTTTCATGCTCAGAACACTCTTGAAGTATATGTTTGGCACTCTGTGCTGCCTGTCCACATGTACACATGGCCGTGTTGCCAATCTTGAACTTTGTATACATGTGACTGCGGAGTCGGTTGTGTCCTGTTCTGAGACGTAGAATTATAACTTGTTCTGATCTGTTCATATTGTGATAGTCATCTTGTGTTGGTGTTTGTGGCTTTTCTTATTGACTTTATCTTCTGTTTTTTCTGATGGTAGGTGATTGGTATATCTGGTTGGTCTTCGGCAGCACCTTCCTTAGCCAGTTGGTCTGCTTTTTCATTTCCTGGTATTCCACAGTGAGAGGGTATCCACTGCATGGTTACCCTATACTGGTAAGACAATTCGCTAAGTAGTTTTTTTAAGTCTGTTAGTTTTCCAGACTGGAGAGCTTGAAGCACTGACCTTGCATCTGTCAGGAATACCACAGGCTGTAGGTCAGAGTTGGAGTTCAGCAGTTTTTTAGCTGCCACACTAATTGCCTGGATTTCTGCATCATAATTATTGCAGAATTTTCCTGTCGGTGTTCTGATTGTATCTCTAGGCTTGTGTGGATATTCTATATATACACCTGCACCTCCATTCCTCACAGCATTCTGTGCTGACCCATCTGTGTACACTCTGACCCATATATCTTGTGGATATTCCTCATCCAGGAAACTGAGGGTGATTGTCATTCGCTGCACACTGTTCTGTTCGTCCTCGCTTAGTATTCCTTTCACATGGGTCTGAATGTATATTGGCATTCCATGGCTTTCACTCCACGGGGTTTGCTCTGGTACAGACCTTAAGGGGCTGCCAACTTCAGGTAGGTCTGTAAGTTGTCTACGGAGTCGTTTAGCTTGATGGATAAAGCTGCTCCTTTTCAGTCGTCCCATTGCTAGATTTTGGAATCTTTCCTTCATTGGATGACTTGGCATACAATGAAACTTTTCTGCTTGAATTAGTACTTTTGTGTCTCAGCGCTCGCCAAGTGTTTGCATTCTTCCCATTTTCTGCATCTCTGCTATGGGTGTTGATTTCATTGCTCCCAACATTATTCTAAGTGCCTGGTTTTGCACTTTATCTAGATCTTGTAATGTGGTGTTTGATGCAGGACACCACGCAGCTGAACCGTATTCCAGGTGTGGTCTTATGCCTTGCTGGTAAACTTTACTGAGTATATTTCCACTGGCTCCCCATGTGGTTCCACTTAGTTTTCTCAGGATAGCTAGCTTCCTCCTGGCTTTTGTTGTTGCTTTGTTTATGTGCTGCTTCCATGTCAGCTTATCATCAAAAGTAACTCCGAGGTATGTGGGTTGTTTGTCTTCTTTCAAGAGCTCTCCATCTATCTTGATATGACCAGCTTTTTGTTTTGGTGAGAGGGTAAAGAGTGTAGTGCTGCACTTATCTGTGTTAATGCTGACGCACCATCTATTAGCCCATAAGGTTGGGGCATCGATAGCTCTTTGTATTTGTTTAGTGGCCACTGTTGCATGTTCTTCTGTGCACCAGATCACCAGGTTGTCAGCATACATTGCCACTTTGATCCCATGTGGTAGTTCAGCAACTAGGTCATTGATGTAAACCAGAAAACTGTGGGTGACAGGACTCCTCCCTGGGGGACTCCATGACGCAGTAGAACTTTCTTGCTCTTGCGACCATCTAATTGCACCCTGGCTCTTCTATTATGCAGGTATGCTTTTACCCATTTGTACATTCTTGAGCTAACCATGCAATTTCGCAATTTCTTTAGGAGCCCTTCTTTCCAGACCTTATCAAATGCTTTCCTGAGGTCTATCCATGCTGCTAGTACCAGTTTCTTTTCTTGGAAGGCATCCTCAATCTCTTGGGAGAGGTAGGTTGCCTGATCTTCAGTAGAGTAGCACTGTCTGAAACCTGCTTGCTGTGATACCAGAAGGTTTTCACTTTCAAGGTACCACTGCATCCTAAGATTGATAATGCGTTCCATTGTTTTACATAGACAGCTTGTGAGGGCTGATGGGCCTGTAGTTGGAGACTGTGTTGCCATCTTTTCCTGATTTGAGGAGTGGTATCATTATTGCTTCTCTCCACGCCTGTGGTACATTACCTGTGACCAGCTTGTGTTAAAGATCTGCAGTAGCTTTGCTCTTGTTGCACTTCCCAGGTTTCTAATCATTTCATTGGACACTCCATCAGCTCCAGGGGACTTTTTCATTTTCAATTTGGATATTGCATGCTCCAGTTCTCTCATTGTGATTGGTGCCTCCATGACTTCAGGTATAGGTTCACCTTGTCCAATGTTTTGCTGGTTCTCTCGAACCTCCTGTTGTTTGTCTGGGCTGACTTTGACGTTATTGTCTTCTGCAAAGGAATCTGCAAAGTAATCAGCTGCATGTTTACCTGTTAAAATGTTTCTATCTTTATAAAGTGTGATCCTGGTATTTCTCCCTGTACCTTCATCATTTAGTTGTTTTACAAGTTTCCATAATTTCCTAGTATCTCTTTCTAGGTTCAGCGACTCTGTTTTTTCTTTCCAGCTGCTCCGTCTGGCTTGTAACTTGGCTCTTTGAAATTTAGCCTTTGTTTGCTGATATTTGTTGTGATGTTCTTGGCTAGGTCTGTTCTCAGCCTGCTTTCTAGATGTTTCCATCTCATTTTGCAGCTTTTCCAGTTCATCATTCCAGTAGGGTTTGTAGATTTTGCGTGCCCCCCTGGGTATGGTTTTACTAGCAGCATGTAGTATACATCTATTAAATTCACTCACTGCTCTATTGATGTCTTTGTCCAAGTTCATGTCCTTAGCTAGAACACTGGTTAAATGCTGGTACATTTTCCAGTCTGCCCTCTTATAGTTCCACATAGTGAGCGTGCTGCTGTCCTTGGTATATTCATTGTGAATTTCCAGAAATACTGGTCTGTGGTCACTACCCCCAAGCTGCTTTCCAACGACACGTGTGATGTTCCATTCCAGGCCTGGTGAGTAGAATGCCAGGTCTGGTGTAGAGGTGGTGTGCCATGCTCTCGAGTAGAAGGTTGGTGAGTCTGCTGGCTGGTTAATAAGAATGAGATTATTTTCATCCTGCCAGCTCTCAAGTTCCTCACCTCTCTTGTCGATATGATCGTAGCCCCAGCTCTGAGAGTGGCTGTTGAAGTCACCACACACCATAAGCCTTTCTTTGTCTGGAATTGTGTCTAGTGCCAATGGTTTATCATTTGGGCAGTAGTAGTTCAGGAGATGGAATTCTGCACTGTCTGTTTTTAGGTGGAGCATCTGGTATTCTGCCCCGTCCATGTATACTTCCAGCTGACATGCGCTGATATTGTTTTTAACTAGTGTCAGAATTCCACCCTTTCGCCTGTCTTTTCGGTCAGATCGGTAGCACTGGTAGCCTCTGATTTTGAAGGCTATGTCGCTGCTGAGGTGTGTTTCTTGGATACAGCATATATTTACTTGTTCTTCACTGAGGGACATTTTCAAGTTCCAATTTTTTGCTGTATCCATCTCTTTTACTGTTGACACCCTCAGCATTCCAGTGCATTATTTTTATTGGTCGTTTGTTTGTTTGGCCAGTAGCTCTATTCCCTTGCCTCCTGGCTCCTCGGGGCAATTGAGAAGGACTTCCAGTAACTGAGGTTGGGCCCTTTCGAGGTATAGGGCCCGGCACCGTCCCTGCCTGAACGTCCGCCACAGGGCAGGCACCATAACGTTTATTAGATGCAGACATGTTTCCATTGTGTTTTATGCGTGGCAACCTGATTATCTGTGCGCCTTTTGGCTGGTTGCCTCCGTCCTTCAGCACTCTGCTTACTTGGGCCGGACTATGGTCCTGCTCGAGTGGGAGTGCCCGACCAGTCTTAGTTTCCAGCCTCTGATGGCTGAACTAAGCCCCATCACCACTTCAAGGTTCTGGCCTCGATGGGGTTCTCTTTCCATGATTTTCTCCCTATTCTTCTATATACCCACATCTCAAAGGCATCAATTTTGTCTTCTAATTGTTTATTTAGTGTCCATGTTTCTGAGCCATACATTAATATGGAATAGATGTAGCATTTTATAATTCTCATTTTTAACTTGTTTGTAATTTGTTTAGATATTAATAATTTCCTCATGTCATTGAAGGTACTTTTAGCCATTCCTATTCTCCTATTAACTTCTGTTTCACATCTGCCATCATTTCTGACTACATGTTTAAGATATAGATAATGTTTTACCTCTTGTAGTTGCTCTCCCTGTATGTTTATGTTTACCTCCTGTTCTTCTGTGTCTTTGCTGATTATCATGGTTTTTGTTTTTTGAAAGTTTATATCCAGTCCATATTCATTTACTTGATTTATTGACTTGATCTATTAGTCTTTGTAGTTCATGTTCACTTTCTGCTAAAAGAACAGTGTCATCTGCATATCTAATATTGTGTATTATTTTCCCATTGATCTTGAGTCCTGGTATTTCTTCTATATTTTTAAAGATATTCTCTGTGTAGATATTAAATAGGCTTGGTGATAAAATGCATCCTTGTCTTACCCCTCTTCTTATTTCTATGTATGGAGAGTAGCTGTTTTCACACCTTATTGATGCAGTTTGTTCCCAATATATATTTCTAATCAGCATGATGTCTTTTCCATCTATGCCTATTTCTTGAAGACATTTGATTAATATTTCATGTTGGACTCTGTCAAAGGCATTGCTGTAGTCTATGAAGCAAATATAGATAATTTTTGGACTTCTATATATTTATCTATCACTAGCAGGATACTCAGTTTAGCTTCTCTGGTTCCTTTGTTTTTCCTAAAACCGAATTGTTCTTCACCGACCTCCATGTCTATCTTGTTCTTAATTCTTTCATGTATTATCTTGAGAAGTATTTTAGTTAGATGGCTCATTAGACTTATTGTTCTATATTCGGTACAGTCCACAGCCCTGGGCTTCTTAGGTAATGGTATGAATATTGATGATGATAGGTCTTTAGGTATATGGCCTGTTTCGTATATGTCATTGCAAATTTCTGTGATAGTATCTACACCAAATTCATTTAGAGTTTTTATTATGTCTGCTGTTATGTTGTCAGAGCCTGCAGCTTTTCCACACGTTATTGAATTTATTGCATGTTCTACTTCTGATTTCAGTATTGCTGGTCCATCATTGTTGTGTATTGTTGGTTTTTTGTTCCGTTGGTCGTCAAACAGTTCTGTTACATAATCTGCCCATCTTGTGAGTGCTTCTGTTTTAGCAAATATTATTTACCATTTTTATCTTTAATGCATTTATAGGATTTTTTCTTATTTGTGATCAGCCTTATCTCCGTATGCATTAATTTTGTCGTCTATTGTATGGACGACATTTCACTGCATTTTGTTTCTAGCCATTGTTTTTTCGCTGTTCTGCACATGCTACGTATCTCCTTCTCTATACTTGAGTATTTTGGTGTATTTTTAGCTTTCTTTCTTTCTGTCATTTTCTCTAATATGTAATCTGCCATCCATGTTTGTTTTTGGTATTTCTTGTTGGTAAATTTTTACTTGATGCTTGAATACTTTTCTTTAGGCTTTCCCATTTATTGTCTATTTTCTCTTCTGGATTTTCCCTTCTGTTTTGCACAGCACTGGATTATGGTCAGAGTTGATATCTGAACCTGGGTATGTTTTGATGTTTTTGACACTATTTCTAAATCTATTGTTAATCATAATGTAATCTATTTGGTTCCTCTTTCTGTCTCCAGGACTTTTCCATGTATATAATCTTATATTTTCATGTTCAAAGAATGTATTACATATGATCATATTGTTCTCATCACAGAACTGTATAAGTCTTTCTCCTCTGTCATTTCTTGTCCCTAGTCCGAATTGCCCTACAATGTTCTTATGTCTTCCTTTCCCTATTTTTGCATTCATGTCTCCCATGACTATTAAAATGTCTGTTGATTTTACTGGTTTGAGTAGTTGTTGTAGATCTTCGTAGTACTGTTCTATTTTTTCTTCAGTGTAATCTGTAGTTGGTGCATAAGTTTGTATAATGGCCAGATCAAACGGTTTTGCTTTGATCTTTAGCAACATCATTATGTCATTATATGTCCAGTACCCGCTGATATATTTTTCTATTTCATTCCTGATCAGTATTCCTACCCCTCGTTCATGGTAATCTCCTCCTGAATGTATAAAACTAAAATTTTCTTTTCTTGTGTACCCAGCATCTTTCCATCTTGTCTCTGCTATTCCTAGAATATCTACATCTAATGATTCTGCCTCTAATATTAAATTTTCTAGCTTTCCTGACTGGTGTAGTGTTCTGGCATTCCATGTTCCTATTATAATATGTTGTTTCCTAAACTTTAGATGTTGTTCATCCGTTGCTTGACTTTGGGGTGTACGTGGTAAGGTCCCAGTCTTTTCCACGGTGGCCAGCCAATATTCATTACTATGCCCAGAACTTGCCTCTTGTGCGCCACACACTTTGCTGTTTCGCCGTTTCAGCCGTTGATCCATTTGAATTCCTCCGCCTTGCGTGCCGTCACAGACTTTTTGTCTAGGCATGGACATTCCCTATTGCTGACTTACGGTTGTCTCTTTGCGAAGAAATTCTACGCTGTGAACGTAGCCATTAAGTGGAGTAGTCGAGACGCCATTTTTTGTCTGTATCGAAGATAGGGAGTTCGCGAGTCGGAACAACTTGAATGAAATACACTCCACCTATAATCGTCTAAGAACAAAAAACACAGATCCTACAGGTTGGAACTAAATTGACACATATACAAGTGGGATAATAGCATCACTAAATACACCTGTTACAAACTAGCAGAGTGTACCACCATAACATGAGCAATGGGATGTTAAAGGTCTGCTGTAGCCAACATTTGTTGCAGAGCTTGTTCTTAATATTGATGAGCAATGTACATGTTCATATTCATATTTCTACGACTGTTAGTGTTACCCATTTTACTGCAATGCACTTTTTGGACTGCAATGAATGCATTTGCCCAACGATTGGTAAATTAAACGTGCACCGCATGGGAAAATAGCTAATTTAAAAGAAACAATATATACTATAATATAATATCCGTATTTTTTTCAGTCCCTCTGAAACGCTCCATAAGTAGCGTATTTACGTCTCGCAGTTCCATGCAACATGCAATGAAAACGACTGGTGTCGTGACTTATTCAAAGCAAACGACATGTTAGTATACATATACTATTGTTCCACTAACATGTATACTACTACATGGGCGTGTGGTTCAAGTTATATAAAAGACATGCTATTTGAAATATGCATAAACTTTGATTTAAAGGATGGATGCAGGTAATTCAATCGCAAGAAAGACGGAAAAACAAAAGAGAGAAAAGCTAGTCGACAAACTCAAGAGTCACTCGCTCTGATTCGTGCCTTAAATGGTGCAGATCATATGCATATAATTAAAAAAGAGATGTAAAGATATAATCAAGAAATCCTCAACAAAGAAAAACACAATTTTATATGAATGCTGATATGCACCAGTTCAAAGAGAAATTCTACAAGCTATGAATAGAGAAAACCATCGGCCTCATAGACAGCAGGAACTTCTTGGTTAAACGCAGATGCATCGAGCTGTATATGCTCACACATTATCACAGATACGAAAAAATAAAGCAATTTCTAAAGAAACAGCAACTTTGCTGAGGAGCGTGTTCCTGTATATAACTGGAACGTTATATTTATATGTTAATATCGTGTCCTAATTTGTTTGGTGCGAACTATAACGATGTCAAGTTCACATGTTGGTGAAGAAAGGTAATGTTCATACTCCGAAAACCGCTAAACATCCATGGTGATAAAGCGGTAGTATTCCGAGTACCTACACTTGATGCCCTCTTATAATACGCATCCGAAAGCCATATATTTTCGCGAGAATATTCGCTCGTATAATATCATTCTTTCTTTCCCATAATAAAGTGGAGCAACAATTACGAATTGTCAAAGTCCAGGTTCATAAGTCTTAAAAGTGCATGAGCAAACCTATCGAACTTCTGGAATGCAACCGTCATAAAACACATTACCACAGTTGGCTCATTGGTATGATTTGAACAGTACTCAAGCAACAGATATTCGGACAAGTACTAGCAGCAAATTGTGCATGCGAAAAAGAAAATCTTGATAAAATCAAGAGATTTTCTCAACACAACAGATGAGCATAGTTGTAACAGTTAATGCATAGTATCGAAATAGTAGAGATTCAGAATATTGCTCACACGGGAACAGAGATCCTAATAGTAAACATTGTCTTAAAGTACAATCATCAATATCACCAACGTCACTATAATGAACAAACATCTAACTAGCTTCCAACGGCTTTCATAAACAACGATGGGAAACCACCCTTTCATCGTGACATTCCTATTTCTTCCGTCATAAAATATTGGTTATGCAATGTATTATGTCATACTCGTTTTTCTTTCCATACGATGAGCCCGGTTGACAAGAACATTGGCAATGTGAGGCATATCATGGTAAACAATCTAATACATTTCGTCCGAACGGATGACGAGTCCCGATGCATTCGAACGAGTCTAGTAAAAAATATACATTGTAAACATACATTTAGATGTGTGTCTTATTTACTCAATACTTCTTCTGCTTCTTTGTTCGTTCTCAAACTCCTACAAATTAGCAAAATGTAGTCCGGAGAACGGAATGCGGTGCGTCATGATTTTACACCATTGTTGCGATATCTGCGCCTTTCGGCCTGATACATCTGACTTCATCATTGTTTTGGATCACTGGCCATATATGGGATGGTACAGCCAACTCCATCCCATAACCTCCTTAGTCGCTTCTTACTCGCGTGGAAGATACACAATGTTGCTATTCTTTGCTCCCCTTTCGGGCTTCTGCAAAACACGGGCGATATATTTACACAATACTATAGTAAACATGTTTTTATACATGCATAATATCATACATGTCGTACATTATCGTGATAGATGTCTGTATCCACCGACAAAAAAAGTATATACTCTATATATATATATACATATATACAAGATAACAAATCTTAACATTATAAACACAGACATAATCAAGATATACGAGCAGATTTGGTTTTGTGTAACATCAAACAACGTCTACCATCGTGATACGTTTAAAAACTTCAATACGGTTTTTGTTATTATCCAGCAATGTATTCTTTCAATTCCCAACGTATCTTGACGAACATATCTTGTCACAGAGAAATCATATATTGTCCCGTAGGAACGGCGATTACGTAGATTCGCCAGTGGTAACATTTGTTAACAATTGTCCTTGTTCACCCGTTATTACATTCATTCGTTCATGTACACACACATTGCCTTAACATCTCATAACATATATTAGCCAGCAGTCCATAGTATTTGTTTTCAAATGTATGGGTTATTCTAACTATAGAACAAGAAATGATCAGAGAAACCAATATACGGTTTAGAGAGGTTTTAGACAGAACATATGAAATAGGTAATCTTCATCTTATGACATGTAATAGAGACATGCAGAGAGTGTATGCAAACATGTAAAACTGGTTTATAGATTACACTGGTCAACAATGAAATCGCTACTGATTTAAAAAGACTCGAATCTGTAGTTGATTCTTGAATCGAAACTGGCTTTGAATCGAAGCTCACCATACATTATGGACCATACTGTATTCTGCTTCCTAAGAAATTTTAAATCGCTCACTGATATGCGTTATCAGTTGCAACATGCTAATGGCTGCATCGAGAGTGAAACGTATTTCTGGTATGCGTTCTAATAAAGAGCCATAGTGGGTTGTTTAATATTGTTTCATTATTTTATCTAGTGGTACAACTGTATATCATTTCCTCTATGTGTAACATTATTACGTCCAATGTCTTAATGTTTCAATCAAATGATGCTGTTATATACACAATTTCATTAATTTCAAACTTTACTGATATCTAAGTTATCTCTCTCTCTCTCTCTCTCTCTCTATATATATATATATATATATATATATATATATATATATATATATATATATATATATATATATATATATATATATATATATATATATATTCATTCAGCGCCGAACACGGTGCTTATGGCTGAAACTAGAGCTTTCCAATTTTAGCTAGGTGATGCTACTGATTGAAAATTTTGTATGATCTAGATTATAGGTGTTCAGTCTACATGTAATTATTCATTTGAATCCTATTTTATCTCGCAGTCATAGAGAAACCATCTCCATGGGTTGCCCCGATGACATTCGTGCCATTTCTGTTATTGGTATTCTTATGTTTGCCTGGAGGTACCGACGATGATGATGATGAAGACATGGATTTAGCATCATCAAGTGATAGCAATTACACTATAATATGGAATCGTATGGGCAGACGACGTCGTGTAATGTCCAGCTCACTAATTAGTTCTGACATTAATATCGTTTAAATATGTTTACTTTGTGCTTACATTAAATTGTTGAGATATGGATTCCATCACCTAATGGTTAGCTAGAATGGCACGAGCAAATCAAACGATATCTAAATCGATCACCAATATATGGCTTGCAGAATTAACAACCAATGTAGTATTTATTAATCAGTTACGAACTGATTAATCATCGCAAATCATTGAAATGTATACCAAATGATAAGAGAAACAGAGAGATTATTCACAGAATAAACATCTAAGAACGTATGGGTATGAGTCATAGCACTATCCAGGAATTACATACAGTAGTATCGCATGGCTGCAACTGGAGCGCACTAGTTTCTAACCTCATGTGGAAGACAGGTAGTGAATTCCTACTTGATGATGACTAACACACTATCACTGACGGATGATTACATGAATAAATATGGTACATAGAACAAAACAAAACATATACTGTAATCTTACAAATGACAATACACAGGACAAAGTCGACGTTGCGGACCACGAGGCCTTTTTCAAGATACGCACATAACATACAAACATAAAAATACCACAAGTGAGAATGAATGCGTGTCCGAGTGAAATATGGTAGATACCGGAAGAATACGAACAGGAAGTAAACAAAGACGATAATACAGGTGGAACGAGAGGAACAATACGATGACGTAAATGGCGGCAAAAAATGAACAAAAACAACAAATGCCAATCCGATCGAGAACTAAGCGAAAGAGTTGTCGGAATTGAGTCCAAATGGCTTGATGGTACCCAACTCTAAAATGAGACGATTTTCTAGGGCGTACCTAGATCTATCATAGTGGTGCATGATTTGATGGCAGTGACCTGAATGTCAAGGACACCTCGGTGGCCATCGCTGTTGAAGTGATTAGCCACAGGAGTGGGTATTCTGTGTTTGATAGCATGCAGGTGGTTCCAGAAGCGGTCGCTCAGTCTAAGGCCAGTCTCACCGATATGTTGCTTACCACAGCGGTTACATATGATCAGGTAAATAACATTACGGGATTCCCATGTAAAGGCCTCATTGATGGAGAAACTGGCCTTGGGAAATGAGATGGAACGCATCTGAACCACATAAGGACATGTGTAGCAACATCCGTGTGAGCAACGAACGGTACCAAACTGGCAGGTGCAGAGGACCTGAGGCTGCTGTGGACCAATATGGCCTTGCGATGATACTATACATCTATAATTCATATAATATAACAAAACAATATATGTATTGTCTTAGATATGCCCAATCCCCTTAGATATTGGTATATCTACCACAAGATATTGCTAGTACACCTTACTGAAAAGCGACATGAGTCGTCATTCAGAGAAACTACATCGTGCCGCATATGTTACTGACATAGATCCACAGAATGTTCGTTACTGAAATAGTTATACGAATGTTGTGTTACTAAAAAGGTATTACTGCTATCTCATATATATTTTACTATAACCTATATTCGTCATATGATCTCCTTGAGTTACAGGATTAGTAATAAACGTTGTTGCTGAAATAGTAATACGAATGTTGTGTTACTGAAATAGTAGTGAAGAAAATGGTATGTTACTAACATTGTAATAAACCGTATGTGTTGTTGAATTCGTATTAAAACTCCAGTGTTACTGAAATAATAGTGCAAACATTCTGTTACGGAAATTATAAATAAAACGAGTATATTACTGGAATAGTAATTCGAATGATGTATTACTGAAATAATCAAATTCGTTACACATTGCTTTGTTACGAAATAGTAATCAGTCAGTCAGTTCCTCTTTTGCCACGTTTGGCACATATGGCGGATGTCATAGTTATCCATGCCGGTCGGTCAATTGCTAAGGATTGCAGGTCTTGTTCATTTTTGTTATGTTGTTATATTCCTCCAGGGCCATAAAACAGAGACCATAGCTTTCCATTTCTGTCTTTGTGTTGCCAGGTCTTTCAATTGTTGCGTGATGTTTAGGTTCAGTGACATGCCTTCTCTATTAATGGTTTTTCGTAGAGTATCTCTATGTCTCCCTCTTCTTCTTACTCCAGGTGGCTCCCAATATAGTGACTGCTGGGTAATTCTTAGGCTGTTCATTCTGAGAACATGGCCCATGCAAGTCCAACACCTTTGTCTAATGAAGGAAGATATATAGGTGTGTTTGCTTTCCTCTCTTATAGTAGTGTTAGATTTAAAGTCACTCCACTTAACATTCAGAATGGTACGTAGGCATTTGTTTTCAAATGAGTCTAGTCTCTTATCTGTGGCTTTTGTGGCTTTCCAACTTTCGCATCCATATGATAGAATAGGAATGATGTTGGAGTTAAACAACCTGAGTTGTGGAGTTGTGTGGTGTTTCTTAGTGTGTTTGAGGTCCATATATTACGTAGTTTACTGGAAGCACCCACTGCAAGGGCAATACGGTGTAAAATTTCTTTTGATCAGTCTCTATCCAGTGCCTAAATATTGGTGCCTAAATATGTAAAATTGTTGACTTTTAATAATGGAACATTTTGAATATTTATGTTGTCGTTCGATCTCGTAAAATCTAGTATATGAGTTTTTGCTGTGATGATTTTCAACCCTATCTGATTTGAGTAGTGTTGGAGATTGCTAAGCTTAGATTGAGCATCTGTGTGGTTTGCGCTCAAAAGGGCCAGGTAATGGATCATTTGTACCAGGAATAGCACCAGGCACAACTTTAAATTTTAATTAATTCATATACGTATTTATAATCGATGTGTTTGATCTTCCCTGTTTTCTGTACCCATATGGTGCTCCCATGAAGACGTGTCGTGTGATTATATATCCCTTCATTCTAAGTATGTGGCCTGTGTATGTTCAGCGGCGTTTTCTGATGATGTTCGTCACATATTCTTGTTTAGTCTCCTCTCTTAGCATGTCGTATCATTTTGCTTAGAACTATAACAATCGTTACAGAAACACTGGGAGATTTACAATTACAGTTTGTTAAATCGTCGCTTAACGTATCCAAAAGAATAAAGAACAGAAACACACGTCCTCCATTTTTAAACTGGTAACCGGACATATTGATACGAGTGATATATTACTGATATAATTTAATTCGTTACATGTTGATGTGTTTCTAAAATAGGATTCCTATTGATGTATTACTGATGAAAGCAAATTGTGTTCATGTTGCTTTGTTACTGAAATAGTGTTGCTATTTGTTCATCCCAAGTGATGACGATAATTTGTGCACACACAATTGAAAATCCGTAGCTCTGTGTCCTTGATAATGGGACCATCCTAAATAAACAAACGCCTACGTCAACGACAGCAGCACGTCTGGCTCTGAAACATAGACTACATCTCCCTCATCTACTCACATCTTCAGCTGCATATGTGGGAATTACTGCAACACGACCATGCTATAGACACTAGGCAATATCTTATGAAACTGTAGATGGTTAATAATACAAACAGTAAATGTGGCTCCAAGACAAAATATCCCCACGACAAAATATATCCAGACAAAATATCCCAAGACAAAATATTTTCAGAACAAAATATTCCAAGATAAAATATACCGGACACAATATTGCAGAGAAAATACTCCCAGATAAAATATACCAGATAAACTATTCCAGACAAAATATTCCAGACAAAATGTAGCAGACAAAATATTCCAGACAAAATGTACCAGAAAAAAATATTCCAAGATAAAATATACCAGACAAAATATTCCAGACAAAATATTCCAGACAAAATATACCAGACAAAATATTCCAGACACAATGTACCAGAAAATATATTCCAAGATAAAATATACCAGACAAAATATTCCAGACAAAATATTCCAGACAAAATATACCAGACAAAATATTCCAGACAAAATGTACCAGAAAAAAAATATTCCAAGATAAAATATACCAGACAAAATATTCCAAGACAAAATATCCCTACATAGCCAAAAAATGTTTACAATTTATAGTAATAGTAACATAGAAAAATTGGTGACGTAATTCATGACCTACAATGAGATATAGCAGGATTTATACAAAAATAAGATGTAAACATAGTATGACATCGTGTATACAAAAATACCGTGGAGAGATATGGAGTTACTAAGGCTATGCAAATACCACCTTTATTGTTCAAATTATTATGTTTATACAAACAGGAAAAGTAAAATAACAAACATAGGCTGGACTTAAAAGTTTCACAAGGTTAAGTCAGTCTCCTATGTAAACAACCTAACTTGACATTTGTGTTGTCAGTGCGTACCTCTAAGATAGTCAATAGGGGGGTCTCGGGTCATGCAAAACAAACAAAAAACTAGGAAGTAACGGAAATTCATCTCCATCTTCAATAGTTACTGATTAGCTGCAATTAAAGCTTTTGAATATGCATCTCCACGAGCTCAAGTATCAGGATGTTATTTTCAATTTGGACAGAACGTTTGGCGAAAACTACAGTCTCATGGTGAAACGGCGCTGTACATTTCTGATGAAAATTATTCAGTCCAATTCAAACAACTCATGACTTTGGCATTCGCACCAGAAACAGGTGTCGTTACTGATTTCTAACAACTCACCAGTATTGATAGTTTCTCAGATCTGGAGTTTCTCATCAATTACTTCAAGAAGAATGCTTCGAAGATTTCTACATTGGACGGGTTCGTTGTGGTCGTTGTTCGCAGTCTCGATTTCCATTGATCCTTTGCAATCAACACAATCGTGTCAGGAATAAACTGCCAAGAAGCAACAACGAAATTGACGGTTGGCACAATGCATTTAAGTCAATGGTTAATGTATCTTATCCAATAGCAGCAAGACCTAACCGGAAGTTACAGTAACAACTACATATATCTGCACTTTTGAGAAATCAGATTGTCACTGGGTAACCAACAACAAAGAAACGAAAGGTTTACCAACGTGTCAATGATGATATTAAAACAATGGTTGAACGATACAATTCAGTAGAGCCTATCAACTTCTTGAAAAAGATAGCCCGTGTTTTGAACATTAATGTTGTATAGTTAACTCAATTAAAGAACTTAATTTCACGTCTATCATTTATGAGACAATTCATATCATTTGAAGATTTTATTATAATTATGTACTAGTTATATTGTTCATTAGTGTTTATTATAGTTTGTATGAAATATTTAATATATTACCTTTGCAATTAGTCTTGGGGGTATATTTTGTCTGGGAATATTTTGTCTGGATTATATTGTCCGATATAATTTGTCTGGGAATATTTTGTTTGGAATATGTTGCCCGGTATATTTTGTCTGGCATATTTTGTCTTGTGACTATTTAGTTTTGAGATATTTTGTTTGGGTATATTTTGTCTAGGGATATTTTGTCTTGGGAACATTTTGTTTTTGGAATATTTTGTATGGTATATTTTGTCCGCTATATTTTGTCGGATAATATTTTGTCAGGTTACCGTTGTTTTAGTTCTATAGGCATGCCGCCTATTCCTGGTGCTTAGCTGTTTGGTGTATGTTTAACTGTGTCTTCAATTTCAGATATCAGGGTATATTGTTCTAGATCGTATTATATTGTATGTATTGTTGTAATCTCTTGTCCTTCCTTTAAGTTTAATAGTTGCTTGAAGAAACGTTTTCCATCATTCCATGATTTCTTGGATCATATATATTATGATGCTTTCTTCATCGTTGGTTATCTCTATTGATTCGTCAGTGTCTTTTGTGCTTCTCATGGTGTGTACTTACTTTCTTGTAGAGCATCTTTGCTGCGTTTTGTCTATCTTGGTGAAGCGTTTCTCCATATTCTTGCAATGACTTCATTTTTGCATATTTGATGAATTTTTTTCAGTTATTTTTTTGCTTTCTTGTATGTTCTGTAATCTGCATGCGTTTTGTTTGTTGCCCATTTCTTGTATTTTTGTTAGATTTTATCTTCCGTTGCGTTCTTTACCTTTCCTGTACACTAAACTGTTATTTGTGTATGTCATGCCCTTAAGGTTTTTATACATATGTTTCCTGCTGTTTCAATGATGACATTTTTTAAATATGTCCATTCTTCTTGTATGTGCTGAGTGTTTTCAGGTACCTTTGCACATTCTTCGTTAACTTTCTGGACATATTTTTCGCGATGTTATTTTTTTTTCAATTTCTGTATATCTGGTCCTCAGTGCTTTGTGCTTATCTTGTGTTTGATATTTTTAGTTCTGTTTGTTTTGACTGTTATTATTACTGCCTTATGGTCAGTGTCTGCACACATGCAGGTATTACTTCTGCGTCTATTATTTTTCCTGTTTCGTTTTGTGAGTATAACGTCTATCTGGCTCCTGCGTCCAAGATGTTCCATTTATAACATGTGTACACTTGTTACTGTCTATATTTAAAGAATGTGTTCGCTATAAAGAGGTTTTTATAAAGTGTTTTTCCAAGATCATATCAAGTTTCGTCAAGTGATTTCACATCTTTATCAAAGGTACGGTGAACATTTACCCACGATTGATCCATATATTTTATGACATAACCTTCCACCATACGCTCAATTTTCTGCTTGATATTTTTTCATCAAAGCAAATATGAGGATTTCTCTTCTCAAATTATAGATTCTTGCGTGTAAGTGATTTACGAAAAGTAAAACTGCTGCCCTTATCAACGATCCATATTACTGTTTTAGAAATAATAATATCACAATTATTGCGAAGACGAATTTTCAGTTTATCTAGTGTTACCACATCATTTGCCGGATACCACATGATTTGTAGGAAACAGTTTAAGCATCTCACGTACACTACCACCTGTATCGAACTGGTAATTTTCCCTGTACCCAATGTGTTATTGTACATGATTTACATAATTACAGTCATTTTTTATCCAACGGTTAAACTGCATTGTTTTTAAACTGAATTCATGATATATTATTCTTTTAGATATGTATATTTCGCAAGATAAACGACACCATCTAGCTTCTCTGCTAAAGTATCTGCACATACGTGCAATCACATTTTATATAGCAGAGAGTTTACACGCCAACAATATATTGTAATAACACCCTTAACTACAAATATATTTAGCCTAAATGAAACAATGCAAACACGTCGAATATCATCATCATCAATAGCAACAGAATTTGGCTACAACAGGCATCCAACTTCCCATTTTTCCGGTTTTTGCGCTGTACTCAGCTAGACTTTAACCTGCCCAACGTGTTCTATTAATCTCCACTTTATGACACTATTGGATCATCAGTCCAACAGTTAATAAATATTAAAGTGGCAGTAATTTAGACGATAAACGCGGCTGTTATTTCTTCTCGCGATGGTCTCACATATTACATATTAGGGGGGCATTAGATGTGGTGACAATAGCGTATGTGCTGGTCCTGAACCAGTTATTATGAGAATGGGTAATACATACATAGTGGAAATTCCCTGAGATAAGTGGAGATCATGCATGTCAGGAATGCACATCTGTCTACACAACAATGGTATACTTTACCTAAACAGCACCACTATACTTTGTCTACAAAACACGTGTATAATCTATCTACATAATGCGTATATAAACTACTGTCTACAGGACGCGTATATCATATATCTACACACGCCGAAACAGACGTCAACATCAGGGCACAACGCTGGCCCTTGCGACGGGTTTCTTTCTTATTCCGTCCACCCACGCCGTGCCCGTACCTAGTTCAAGCACAACGTCGGCCTGTTGGAACAACATGGTAACTGTTATCGATGTTAAGACTACGGGAAACGTAATATACATGCCACGTAATATACTACTGAACGTATGACACGCAATAATCCAATTGATGTATCCCACGTTATAAACTACTGTACGCATGCCACGTCATATACAACTGAAATTATTACTCGCCAAATACTACTGAACGCCAAATACTACGCCATATACTTCTTAACGTACCACACGTTATACGTAATGTATCAAACGTCATATACAACATAACGTATTACACGTGACATACTACTGAACGTATCATACATCATATACTACTTAACGTAACACACGGCATATGCAACTGGACGTATGACACGTCATATGCTACTTAATGTTTCATACGGCATATACTACTTAATGTTTCACACGTCATATGCAAAATATGCAAAATCACGTCCATACAATTTCTTGATTTTAGAGATCAAACCATGATTTTTTTTGTATACCATACCTTCCCTCTACTTGCGACGTTTTCTTGCAAAAAAAATGTTGAAAGCGAGTATGTCTTGTTACATGTCCAAACAAAAATCTTTAACGTCGCTTCACCACTTCCAAAAGTGTGTTTGATAGCCTGTCCGATTGTATATTTTACGCCAGACAAAAGTCATATGCTCTGTATATAACTAATTCGTAACAAACATGTGTATTACTTGTTTCTGAAACGACATAATCCTTCTTTTTGTGCCAGAAATTGGTGTCTAACTGTCACATATAAATAAAAGTATACACATTACTGGAGATATGAATATAATGAACTCTATATGTGATGGTGGCGACTTCCTCAAAATTGTGATCGTTGAACGGATATTCGCGGGAAGCATATACTACTAATCGTATCACACGTTATATACTAATAATTGTATCACAAGTCACATTTCATCACATGAAATAATGTTTTCCGTCTGTCACAAGTCATATGTCAACACATTTGAAATGTTTTCCGTCTGTCACAAGTCATATGTCAACACATTTTAAATGTTGTTCGTCTGTCACAAGTCATATGGCATTACATGGCGTAACGTTTTTCGTCTATCACAAATTATGATGACCATTTATTGCACCAGCTTTTGAAACTCAGTTATATCATAGACTATATATGTTTAATACCCCATATTCTTGTTGCAAATGTCCTAGGACAGTTTTGCCATCTTGAGCTACCCGTAACTTTCTAGCTTTCCCTGCTTTTGAGATTCAACATTTCTTTTCTTTTCACACGATACCTACATGATGATGATGTTCGTCCGTCGTGATCGACGATGACCAAAAACTCAACCATAATAATAATAACAATACATAATAAAATAATAAAGTTAATAGTGCGTTTTTAAATGACTAGCAAGTCCAATGCGCGCACAAAATGTTCTTTTACATAATTGACAACAATAGAAGGTATCTGTGAAAGAACATGATACAATGTTAACATGTAAAACGAATCTGTTTCTGCATAAGAATAATTTTTGTTTTAGGGGTACCAGGTTTGTCAAAGACAGAAGTATCCAGAACCGTATCATGCCATCTCATGTACATACATTTATAAGACAAAATACGATTTCGCATTTTCACATGTCGTCGATACATTCGTTTTATCAGCGTATAACATCTCTGCAGTGTTAATTTTTCAGTTCAATATGTAGGGCAATGTGATTTCCATGTCACAAATGTACGTACCATCAAAAGAATGTGATGTTGCCTTGGCGATGCTTCTATACACTTCATAGTCACGGCGACATTAAAAAAAAAAAATGTTCTACCTCCATATGCGAATATATTCACAATTTTGAATATTCCAACATTTACTTTAAAAACGTAAACTTTAATATTTTTTGAAGTGCGGCCTGGTATAAAGTAATTGGACATTCTTGTCCCTGTTTTGAAATGAGCGCGCCTCTCTAAAAGAGAAGTAACCTGATTAACTACCTACCTACCGACATTTACCTTTCTGCAAGACTCGTGATAGATTTTGCCAGCTGCTTGTTGTAACATGCCTTATTTGGAACTCCATGTGAGTCCTTGTATTGAGTTATTTGGAACAACCGAGAAGTATGCGTGTTGTTGTCAGAGATGATATGGGGATGTCAAGAGCTACCTGCTCACAGATCTAAGTATTATCTGATCAGCATTATCGTCAGAACATCACATATGAAGGAGGTTATCCGATGATACCGATATAAGGTGTATTGAGAACTTAGAATATTACTTCGGTAAAATACAAGATGTCGATTAGCTTCACAATGAACGCAAATAATGTCAGACATTTGGGGTGTGAATGTACACCAGAAAATACACAAAACTGTATATACGGCAGCTTCAACGTGTCAACCTTAATGTATTATTCATGCAAACACATGAAAAATAGTGAAGAAACGGTAATATAAATAACCAAATGGTCAAAGGGTGTCCGACAAAGTGGATGGGGCCGCAGTAACCTAATGAACAAATAGTCAAGCAAAATAAATTAAACAGGTTACTAAAACACTTACCTTAACTATTAATAAAAATATATTTAAAAAAAAGTATATATAAAAAAACATACAATAAAACTAAACAGGACAATTATCCACGTATCGGCTCAAATTGAACCTTTTTCAAGAGACAAACAACAGAAAACAACAAAATAAAAAAAAATAAAAAATAGATGACTAGATTTCATCAAGCCCCGTCTCCATCAAACGGTAATAAATAATATAAAGAATCAATCAGAAGAAACATTAAG
Source organism: Meghimatium bilineatum (assembly GCA_034231615.1). NCBI lineage: Eukaryota > Metazoa > Mollusca > Gastropoda > Stylommatophora > Philomycidae > Meghimatium > Meghimatium bilineatum. The sequence continues at coordinate 63,969,091 of CM067305.1, read as the reverse complement.
AATAATATAACTATAATATACCATATACAATGATAGTATGTGGGTTTATTGTAATACTAATTGTCCTCGTATTTCACTTAAGTGATGTTCTTATGCAGTTTTACAGCCTTTTCACTTATTTTTTTTTGTTAAAATGGAATGAGCTTCTTTCTTGTTATACCACACTGTATCTTGTAGAACTCTTCTATAGTTGTTATGCAAGAACTTAAGTTAAGAAAATTACAAAATATATCAAAGCTAGAAATAACAACAGTTCACATGACAGAAGTACCAATCTGCTATCACAGAACAATCAATACAAGGTAACTGCGTGAAACGTAACAACAATCGTACTTACGTATTACACAGGTTTGTATAATCGCTTAAATCAGACACGACATAATATATATATATAAAACTAGTGGTAAATGATAAGCACGCAAGAAAACATACACATTGCAATATATAAAGTATATTCAACTTCTCAACCAAACTGTCTTTATCAAGATACACACAAAACACCAAAAGACGACTAATAAAAACATTACCACAACAAACAAACATATCCAACCGAAATATGGAAATGAGGTGCCGGTTGGTCAGAAAGTACATACAAAAACGTACATGTATGTGGAATCGAAACGAACAAAAAGATGAGTAAATAACGAAACAAAAAGAATAAAGACAAGACCACGCCAACCCAATACTAGACATACAAGTGGTCGGAATTGAGTCCAACAGGCTTGAATGTAACCAATTCAAAAATGAGACGATTTTCTAGAGCGTACCTAGATCTATCATCGGAGGTGCAGGATCTGATGGTGGTTACCTGAATATAACAAGCACCATGATCACCAGTGCCGTTGAAGTGTGTGGCCACAGGAGTGGGAGTTCTATGCTTGATGGCATAAAGATGGTTACAAAAGCGTTCGTTCAGTCTTAAGCCGGTTTTCCCGATGTAATATTTACCGCACCGTTTACATATGATCACGTAAATGACATTGCGGGACTCACATGTAAAGGCACCATCAATGGAAAAAGTGGCCCTGGGAAATGAAATAGAGCACATCTGAACCACGTAAGGACATGTATAGCTAGGGCCACGTGAGCAACGAAGAGTGCCAACATGTTCGGGAACAGAAAAACTTAAGGTGGCTATGGGAACACAGATGACATATCTGCTAATGTCTTGTCATTTATTTAGGAAACGAAACCCTAACGACACCAGTTTGTTCATTGTGTTACTGAGTAATCTGTGTAAATTATTGCATCATGTGATTTGAGTGCTGCAGTATGAGTGCTTGGGTCATTCACTCTGTTCTGTTGGCAATCAAGTCGCGGCACTCTCTTCCAGTCGGTATCACAACTATTGTCAATCACTGTCTCTCGTTGTCAAATGTCACCCATTCACAGCCTCTTTACACTTCGTCCAGCTCAAAAATTCTGAATAGGGTATTCTCTGCCATCCGAGACCTTCCTCTCTTGCTACACCTACCTTATGTTTTGTCTAGAGATTGGTGTAAGAGGTGATCAGTATTGGCGACCTTGAAGTATGCTTTAACATGAGCTATATTATATCTTGCCATGATGCTTGGTAGGAATAGGAGAAACCTCATCGGCACGATATGTGTATCTCATTTACATCCTGGGACTGCTCTCATGAACTCGTTTTTAACTCTATCCAATCTAACCACCTGTGTTTACGACAGAGTCAGTGAACCCAAACCATAGTCACACACAGATAATGCCACTGCTTGCATCATTTGAAAAAGGGTTCGATGCGGCATATCTGAAGGTGTCATGATTTTGACTACTGATACCATTCCCAGTGTATGACATTGTCCACATGTGTTGTGAAAGATATAATTCTATCAAAAGTGGTACTGAGATGTGTCATAGTCGGCTCTACAACACCCCTGTCTATTGTTCTGGTGGTGCACTCAGCTAGACTGTAACCTGTCCATCTTGTGATGTTACTCTCCCACTGTATCAATCTCTACCTCTTGCTCTCTTTCCTTTGACTTTACCGTCAGTTAAGGTCTTCAATATGGTGTCATGTCTTGTAATGTGTCCAAAATATTGTATTTGCCTTTTATAATTCTATTGAATTTTATAATTCTCATTTTTAACTAGTTTTTAATTTATTTAGATGTTACTGTTTCCCTTATGTCATTGGATGTACCTTTCGTCATTCCTATTTTCCTTTTAACTTCTGTGTCACATGCACCTTCATTTCTGACTCTGTGTCCAAAATATTGATAATTGTGTAATTGTTGTAGTTTCTTTCTATGTATGTTTATGTTTAGTCCTCGTTCTTCTGTGTCATTGCTGATTAACATAGATTTCTTTTGAATATTTATATCCAGTCGGTATTTATTACTTGAATTATTTACTTGATCTATTAGTCTGTGTAGTTCATGTTCACATTCTGCTAAAAGAACAGTGGCATCTGCAAATCTGAGGTTGTTTATTATTTTCCTATTGATCTTGAGTCCTGGAATTTCTTCTATACTTTTAAAGATATTCTCTGTGTAGATATTAAATAGTTTTAGTTATCAAATGTAGCCTTGTCTTACCTCTCTTCTTATTTCTATTTATTATTAATAGCTTTTTCATACCTTGTTGATGCAGTCTGTTCCCGGTATACATTCCTAAGCAGTTGGATATCTTTTCCATCTATGCCTATTTCATGAAGACATTTGATTAATTCATGTCTGTCTCATTAAGTTCGGCCACTTAATGAGAATGAAAACGTATTGGTCAGCGGCACGAGCATGCAACATGAAAATAAAAACAGCAAGATGTAGAAGAACATCAACAAGAATGTGGATGGAATAATTTAAAGACACACTGACACCTCACAATTTTACCGTATATCAAGAGACCAAACCTGAGATAGATCCGTATCATATTAAGCGACCAAACCTGAGATAGATCGGTATCTTGCAACACTTTAATGCACAACCATATATCACTGTAGCTTCAACAGTAGAAGAACTCTCTGGAGATTGACTTTCTGTGTGCATAATATTTTTTTTTTTTCGCAGACGCTTTCATGTCAGTGATCTGTATTTTGCATGTTCTGCCACTGGTTAGAACCATATATCAACCAAATGCCAAGACGAATGGCATAGGCGATCATGTTTCTCTATGTCTGTGTCTCATGCGTTTTCAATAATCTGGGTTGGTGAACTTCTACCGTGCCACAATACTAGTCGATCTAGCAACTTCCTTCTTTATCGACCACTATTTCTTGTCCGTGTGTTCTTTCCAGTGGTTATTAAGTGTTCAAGCTGTGTTCTTGACAACGCATGCCCTAGAAACCTTGACTATCTGCCCCTAATGTTTAATATGATTGATCATTTACGCCAGCATTGATGAGAACCTGTGCATTATTTTTTTTTAATACGCCTATGGGATTTTCATCATTCTTCTCAGAAACCACATTTCTGTTTCCTTCTAATTAGCATTTAATTTTTTTGGTTTACAGTCCATGCTTCACATCCATAAAATAGAATTTGTTCGATATAACATCTCAGCACACGAATTCGGGTGTGCAGTGAAAGATTTCCATTACACAAAATGGTTCTAATTTTTTGGAATTATGATTTGGCTTGCGCTGTTCGGCTCTTTATCTCACCTGAGCATCTAACTTCTGATGTTAACAGGGTGCCAAGATATTTAAATTTTTCAACTTGTGCTAATTTTGTGTCATTACTTATTATGTTTAATCTTGATTGTGTATGTCTCTTCAATACAAAATAATTACTTCTGTTTTCTTCTTGTTTAAACTGAGGCCTTTCTATTCACTTTCTGTCACTACTTTATTTAATATGGCGTGTAGTTCATGTTCTCTTCCCGCAATCAATACTGTGTCATCAGCATATTTCACATTATTTATATTGCATCATCCCATTTTTATTCCTGGCATATCTTCTATATTCCGCATAATGTATTCTGTATGCAGGGAGAAAAAGTCCGGTGACATTACACAACCTTGCCTAACACCCATTTATATCTTTTGAAATCGACATATATTGTTGTTAACTCTCATCGCATCCGTCTCTTAACAATAAATATTTCTTACTATTCTTAGATCGTTTCCATTAACGTTAAGGTTTTCTAGCAGTTTTATCCTTTCTGAGTGTTTGACCATGTCAAATGCTTTACTGTAATCTATAAATCAAAGATAACGGACATCTATGGCCATCTTCATTAATGTGCTTACTATATAAAGGTCATTTCTTGTGCATTTTCCTTCTACGAATTTTTCCTATTATACACCTCATTATTGCGCGCAGTAGAGTCATGGCCATCTGAGTAATACGACTAATTGTTCTGTAGTCTTCGCAATCTACTGCACCAGGTCTCTTTGGTTGGACTATGAAAATTGATGGTAGCAGATCCGATGAAACATAGTCACTGTTGTAGATGTCATTTAACATTTTTGTGATAACTTCAATGCCATAAACTACCAGTGGTCTAATTATTCTTTTGTAATATTTTCAGGACACGATTATTTGTTGTTTTTTAAGTGTTGTATAGCTTCCTTTACTTCTGCTTTTAATATACTTGGAAACATGATTACATTAGAATCATGCTTTTTAAAAAAAATCATGAACACATGTTTGAAAAATTTCGTCATATGACGTAATCATTGTCCGTGTAATTATATCAGCCATATTTGAAAAATAACTTAGAGGTAACGTTTACCGTTTATTTCTTTGTCGTGTTCATCTGATACGATTTAAATCAACACAAGTATTAAAGTATGTATTAACATTTTCGTCCCAATACCAACATTTCCTGCATGTAATCTATATAATAAGTACAAGCCAGATATAGTCAGTAATTGTAGTGGATTTTCATGCAGAAAACATGTCAACCCATGTCGTTACAAAATTATAACTGCATATTCTTCAACTCAACCAATCGCGATTTCTTTTTACACAGCATGCGCTCATTTAACTGCTTTTTTCTGCGTAATGGTGTTACTGGGAGATTCTCAGTGTCTTGTGTGATAACGTTACGATGTTTCTGGGAGGTTTCAAGAGTGTTGTATGAATAAGTTAGAGTGTTAATGGGAGGTTTCTCGTGTCGCGTAGGAATAGGTTAGAATGTTACTGGGAGGTTTCAAGTGGCTTGTATGAATAAGTTATAGTGTTACTGTGAGGTTTCGAGTGTCTTGTGTGATAAAGGACGCATGCAATTGCTGTCACCACGGCATATTGAAGGAAGGTGCTTTTATTTTCCACTCCGACAAAAAATTCCGTGATTTCTGGAATGCATATCTAGAACGTACGGGTGTGACACCAAACGACTAATAAATCTGCCAAGTGCATGGACATATGTAATAGACAATATTCTGCACGTTCCAAAAAGTGATGAAGACCTTCACTAAGTAATTAATGTAGCAGTCACAAAAAGTAAAGAGAAATGTCTCATCTGATATAAAAAGCACATCACATGTGGTTGCGTCTGTTGGTATCACCAATGGCTCAATAGACAAACCACCAACAGAAAACCTTAGTGGATAACCTGCCGTTATATTGAGGTTATCTTCTTAGAGGAGCTTCATGACACGTCATCTATACAATTATGCTTTATTTTGCGTTTATTTTGTTGTTGAAATGTGCTTCATGTTTAACTGAACATATATGTATTTGGTTGAGAGGGAGTCAGAGATGTACTGTGCAGCACTGTTTTTTCCTATGGCTGAACCTTCATAGAGGCACAGTGACTCAGAACTTGGCAATCATTTTACCTTAAACATTTGGATGCATGCCTGGAGAAATAGAGAAGTTCGGCATAACCAGTAGTCATTTGGTGTCGGGGAATGAGCACAGTGAACCGTATCTTGGCTACAGTGGCTAGGAGCAGTGCATAGGTTGAAATCTACCTTCCTGGAGGTGTGATAGTTATTTATTTCCTGGCTCTGTCCCGGGGTAGGCCGAAAATCCACAGACTTACCAACAATATAATGTTATTTAATTGCATTGGGTCTAAGGGCATAATTCCATGGACCGCTGGATCAGCAACCAACCAGAGAACCAACCATATCAAAGCAAACAGAAGTAATGGTTATTTTTAAAATAAAAACACAATAACACATCTTGCAACATCAAAATGAGTGGTATAGTATTACAACAGGTCCACCAATTCAATTATATATGTACAATGGTTACAGCAGATGGAAGAAGTTAAATAGAAATAAGAAGTAGAATAGGGGAAGAATACATAACATTCGAAAAAATGAAAAATATATTTGACCTTGCCATTAGAGGTGAGAAAGATAGTCCTGCGGAGATATATAACTCATATCAATCAATCGATAAACCACTAACACTTCAGGGTCGTAGGGGCACCACATTGAATGCTTCAGCACACAGAATCCTCCAACAAATTCTATCCTCAGCGATGCGGATGAGTGTGGAAATATCTTGCCCTCTCCATTCCTTGATGTGGTCTGTCAATGTCTTTATTTTCCCTCCTCTGCTTCATCCACCCTCGACAGTTCCCTGCAGTATTTTTTTTGACAATGAATCGTGTCTGCATACATGTACGAACCATGCTAGTTTTCGTTATTTCACTATTGAAAGCAATGGCTCCTGAACACCTGCACACATCTCTACGTTATTCCATATATACACATTGGTCTTATGTTCCTTATAGGAAATTCGTAGAATTCGTCTGTAGCATACGTACTAAAAAAACTGTAATCTTATTGTCATGTCCGCAGTGAGTGTCCAACTCTCACAACCATACAACACAACAGAAATCACCAGCGATTTATATAGTTTGATTTTCACTCCAACACTGATGTTGCCTTTCCAAATCACAGTTATCTTGACAAGAACGCTAAAGTCATCACCAGCCTTATTTTTAGTTCTGCTTTGCATTTATCATCGCTGCATATACTGGATCCGAGGTATTTGAAGTATACTAACGTATGCATGCGCGTTGGACAATAATCAAGTGATGTTGAAATAGAGGCGATAGAGATGTGGTTCTAAAGAAAAATGATGATAAATGTACTTCTAGAAAAACTAATGTGGAGGTCATTATATATGTGGTTCTATAGAAAAATGCTGAAAAATGTACTTCTAGAAAAACTAATGTGGAGGTCTTTATACGAAACTTAATAATATAAGATAAAGACATTTTTATATAAAACATGTATACATTTTTGGCCACCTAATGAGACATAGAAGTGTGGATAACATAGTCACAACAGATAATATTAAAGGCAACAGAGAAAGAGAACGACAACGTTATAAAATATTAGACAGTTTGACAACCTTGCATTGAAGATGCATCAACCTAGATACAAAGATACAATGGATAGAACAACAAAACAAGACATTAAACAAATAATGGGTGATTTAAATGAAAAGGTTGTTTCGTGTACGAAGCGCATGGGGGGAAAGACATGCAGTAGGGCATTTCGATATCGGTCAAATATAACGAGGGAGTATAAAGATTAGAAGATTTTTTTGCATTGAAAACAACTTGACAATCACGAACACTCTATTCCAAAATCCTCCTGGACGTCTGTTCCCGTGGATATCATCAGATGACAAGACAGAAATATCATATATATTACATCTTAATCCGTCATCAATGGAGATCAAACATTCTATTCGTCAATCCCCCTAAGAGTGCAGCTTGCGACACAGACCATTAAATTCTCATGATGGAAGTATACATAAAGCTTAAAAAGGTTATCTTAGATGCTAGACACATATGTTTAGATACCAGCGGAGAATAGCATTGTAGTTCACAACAAATGTGAAATACTTCTGACAGTACAAGAAGAATTAACACCCGATGAGGTAACCAACAATAAATGATATATTCTTCTTTCTTCATATTATACCAAGAAAATATATCCAGAAAAAAGACTATATCTGATCACACGCTCACACTACTTGCAGAAATAAGGAAAATGAGGGTAAAGAATCACACAGAAAATCACAGTAAATACAAAGAAATCACAAAGAAAATAAGGAAGATACAAGACATGACAAAAAAATCAAAGAAATATTAGTGACGTGTCAGCAAGAAAGAGGAGATGAACACACTAACAAGATGTAATAATATGTTCAAAGAGATGAGGACTCTAACGGGTGACTTCAGGCCAGCACTAAACATCATTCAAGAAAAACATTGACAGAAACAAATCTATCATGGAAGAACATACATAAATATGTAATGACATTTATTATGAAAGTCACAGAACCATGGACAATAATCACCGCGATATCAGTGAAATAGATCCCAGTTTAGATGAAGTGTGATGGACGATTGAAAACCTGAAGAGAGGGAGCCTCCAATGTGTGATAATATAACTGCTGACATGATCAAGGCAGGAGAAGAAATCACCATCTATCACACAATCGGCACCACGATCTGAAAAAATGATATTTCACCCACATAATGGTTCAAACAGTCTACATACATATGAATTTATAATAGTACTCGAATACGCATTAACAGTCAACAAGCTCTAGTAAATATGGATAATCAAGTTCTTTTTTCTTTTCACAAATACCATAACGAGATATCCCATAAATGGAATGGAAAACAAGTGCAGGAGTCACCCCCTTACCATACACGCGTTACAATAAGATTGTGAAACACGCAATTTAAGAACACGAACATGCTAAAACACTCAAAGAAAACAACTTTCTGTGACATAGAGACTGGAAGACTGTAGAGTAGAAGTTGTATTCCTCAATAAAAAAAAATATTTACAAAAAACCCACATAAGGATTAACTATCACGCATAGCACAAGAAATAACAGCTAAACGTTACCTTTCCATGAGACAATACATACAATTTACTATCATAATCATCATTAGCAACAACTATACTATGACAGACGTGAATAATCTCCTGTAGAAAGCAATAGTATGAAACGTGATTGCATAGAAGAGAAGCGTGGATACAAGTATATAATGATGGATCAGCAACAAAAGCCGCGATGAACGGAGATGATGGGGTCTACAGAAAATAAAGTAACAAAACATGAAGCTAAATGTGCATAGCTGTAATTTTCTGCTCCAACTACTCTGCAGAAGCTCAGAATGTAAGGATTGCTGAAGGCATAAATAACAACACAAAAAAACCAAGGTCTACATGAGGTGGTCATTGCTGATACATATTTGTCCTACACCTACACATACTTGACAGAGATAAACTGACATATCTGAAGGAAGACATGCGTGCGAGAAGTGAGTATTCAAAGAAGGATAACAATACAGTAGATACCATCACACTGTGGTATACCAGGGAAATAAACAGCATATAGTCTAGCGGAATATATGGCAACAATAGGAACAATAATACAATATAGAACCAAGTGTTTAACTATCAGGACACTAGGGCCTCGTCAAAGATGTTAGGAAAGTCAACCACCCAACAGAAAACTATCACTATCGTGACATATATGAACAACATATTATCTCACGCATAGGGACATGACACATTCGACTGTATATTAAAATAATAGACTTCGACTTGTTTCATCACTTCTGTGTCCATGAGAAGAGCCAGTACAGACCGAGGAACATCTTACACGATTGCGTTAAACTAAACCAGTTAAGGGAGGAACACTGGCTCAAATTGACAGATATCAACAAAAAGCTGTATGGGATAACTGATGAGAGTTCGAATACTGCAGCATGTATCAAGAAAATTAAACTTGATGCGTAGACATATTAAACTGTATGGTTAAATTGATGGTCTTTCCATGCAGCACATGTGTCAAGAATACCTGAGAAATATGAAATTATATTGAGGGCTTGCAGAGTTTTCAAATACATCATCATTTATCAAGTAAAATGCACTTGCTGTGTAGTCATGCTATATTACACACTCGGAGAAAATATTAGCTGACTATTCAGTGAGAACGGTATGCTATAGTGTCGAGAAATTAATACATTTTCGAGTAATAAATAAAGTCTAGAAACGTCGCCCGTCAATGTGCCTCGTTGTTACATTGTTGTATGACCTATTTTGGCAAGACTTTTACCTATCTTTGCTCATTTTGACATTTGCCCTGCTCTGGCCCATCCCACTATTTCCTGTTTAGGGTCGTTACCCGATATTGGAACATTTATTCCAGCAAAGTTTACAGTTGGTCTAATACCCATATGCGAGCAATTAATTGTCTTTTGAACGGACCTGGTTCAAATATCCCTTTCTTAATTATGAATTGTGGTGGTAATATGATGTGTACACGTTCAGTGAAATCAGTTATCATTATGCTTAGGTTGTATTGCCACCGTGTATCGACTTATGTGAGAATTCAATATGTCTCTACGTGTCAATGATTGTGCAATATTTAAGTAATACAAGCCGGAAAGGATCACATTCCACACTTCACTATTGTGGTAATAAACAACATATTTATTACGTTAATAGGTATCTCGAAACACGCCAATAAAAAAAATATTTTTTTTTTAGTGACACAGATGAGAAAATGGAGATTACAACATTGAGATGTTCACGTTTTCATTGATGATGTCATTGACACGAAGTTACTTTCTACTGATTACACTCCTGCCAATGAACGTTCTTTGCCAAGGTAGATGTTAAATTATAATTATAACATTATCTAACCACACCTGCTACTGTAAAAATATTTTAGCATGTTGCTTAGAAATGGAAATGTTTGTGTGGCGTACGCGACCATGACCATTTAGTACAACTGGGACGACGGAGAAGATGCTGACCCAGTGATGAAACTGTGTGCCCGGATATGACTAATGAATCACATGCGTCACTGAAATTTTCTACCGAAATCTAATCGCGTGCGGGGAAGTCTGGGGTGTACTGTGCCAATCGTGCCGTTCTTGTAGCCTATTGTGTTGTGTAGCATAATGTCTGAGGAGTTGCACCATTCGTGATTCTGCGGTGACATTCATATGTTTCTTGCCAACGATTATGCCATTGAATTATGTTTTATGTTGAAATGGAGCAGTGATGACCTAGACAGTGATGCCCTTTACTAAACTAATAAACATTTCTTCTATCATTGGAAATTTAGGGAACTTGTCTGAAATTATCGGCATATTAGTTGTCGGTTGTCAGACAATGTTCTTCCATGCAGACAATGTGTTCTATGGGGAAAAGGCACATTGATAACAGTGACATACACATTCAAACATATTCAACTATTTCAAACTATTGTTTATTTCCTTTCTGAAAATGTTATGTTGACTGGTCGTATTCGCACTTGCCGTTAGGCGTAGGTACGGATGCCTCAGGTGTCTTTTTAAGGTCAGATGTGTCGTCCTGGTTACTTTGAGTCCATGTTCGTTCATTGTTATCCTTTAGTATTATATCCACCGCCTTTTTAATGTATCATTGAATCTAGGTATACATATTGATGTGGTACATAATTTATTGGTATCTTGGTTATGTTCATTTGCATAATGTGTCTGAAGCAGTAATGGGGAGAAGTAATGGGGACATGATGCATCCCTGTTTAACGTCCGTAACATCTTGGAACCATTCTGACTTCTCAGTGTTTGTTTGAACACAGCAATGTGAGTTGGTGTAAACTACCATTATAACATTATTTTTTTAGTAGGAAAACCGTACTGTTGTAGAATATTCCAGAACGTAGGCAGATGAAGACTATCAAATGCTTTTTTTCAAAGTCAACAATGTTGATTATGAGCGGGGATTGAAATTCCAGTATTTCTTCAATGATGATGCGAAGATAAAATATGTCATTTTTGATAGTGGGGGTAGCAAAGTGTTGGTATACACATTAAGACAGTATCGGTCATTTGATATCCATCTTGGTCTTCAGATACGATATTTGGTTAAAGTTTGTAAACCACTGTTTGCTGTCTGACAATCGTGTTTCCATTTATCTGTCTAGAATTTGATTTACGAAAATCTGCTGCCTAAATATTTAAACTATTTGGCGTGTTTCACTGCGGTGTTATATATTGTTATATTTAATGGTATTTTACACTTGTTAATTTTCCTATCATATGTTGTTTAACATATGTATTTTCATGTCTTATTTCTTTCCCGCTGTTTGCAATGCTTTATTATCGTTTTGCATATTTTCCGCATTTTCTCGCATATTATATAGACTATCAGATATATTATGTTAAGGATGGATGGTCGTACAAGTGCTTGGTATCTCTCTCTCTCTCTCTCTCTCTCTCTCTCTCGAAGTCGAAGGGAGACCACTAAAAATTACAGAATAGCGAATAATTACAACGAATGAATTCTTTTGCAAATTTTGAATGCAATAATCGACAGAAGAATATCATGCGGCTTTGAGAACCTACACATGTTACCACCACCTGAGGGGGTGGGGTGCAGTCCTAACATAAACATATGCCAATGCAGATTATGTGTCTATGTGCAGATTATGTAAGAGAATTTCCCTCTGGTTATTTTTGACCGAGATGATGCTTATAGCAGATTACCATTTATCCGCCCAATGGATGAAGTGTAAAAACATCGAACATATTATTTTATCGTACATTGAATCAATGAAGCACTTTCTTTTTTTCTTCTTTAAAAAAACTAAACACAGGGTAATACGTACTAATGAATCATGTGAGTCCCTGAAATTATTTACAGTCATACATGTTACACTTACCTCAATAATACAAACTTTTCTGACACTATCAGTGAAATAGTTATCTCTGACACTATCAATTATACAATTATCTCTGACACTATCAATGCTACAATTATCTCTGACACTATCAATGCTACAATTATCTCTAACACTAGCAATGATAAAATTATATCTAAAACTATACTTGATACAATTATCTCTGACACTATCAATGATACAATTATATATGACACTAACAATGATACAATTATCTATGACACTAACAATGATACAATAATATATGACACTATCAATGAAATAAGTATCTCTGACATAATCAATGATATAATTATCTCTGACATTATCAATGATACAATTATCTCTGACACTATCAATGATACAATTATCTCTGACACTATCAATGATACAATTATCTCTGAAACTATAAATGATACAATTATCTCTGACACTATCAATGATACAATTATCTCTGACACTATCAATGATACAATTATCTCTGAAACTATAAATGATACAATTATCTCTGACACTATCAATGATACAATTATCTCTGACACTATCAATGATACAATTATCTCTGAAACTATAAATGATACAATTATCTCTGACACTATCAATGATACAATTATCTCTGACACTATCAATGATACAACTATTCCTGACACTATCAATGATACAATTATCTCTGACACTATCAATGATACAATTATCTCTGACATTATCAATGATACAATTATCCCTGACACTATCAATGATACAATTATCTCTGACACTATCAATTGCATAATTATATCTGCAATTATCAATAATACAGTCGTCTCTGACTCTACAAACAGTGAATTTGTAACCGTGAAAGGTTTCCATAAGACGATTATTATATAAAACATAAAATATATTAAACAAACGCTAGAGCTTCAGCCCTCACAGTTTGTGGACGGGCACAGAGTAGGCGGAGCGGAACGACAAAGTAACATGTCACAAGGGACAGAGTAGTGCCCTGATATCGACTTCTGTTTCGGCACGAGAAGTATTTTTTTTTTTTACGGAAAGTCCCGAAGTTGCACAATCAACACTTGCCCGGGACTTCCTGAGTCAATTACTATGATCGCTTCTGGATCTAAGGGAGGATCACTTATGGGAATGCATCACGTGCTATGAAGCCAGTTTCTAATAAAAAGAATTCAAGAATCAACATTTTTATATTACTATCTATTAAGAATACATCTGATAAGAATAGTCTCTAGGCCCAGATAACATAAGGTACAGCTTACTAGAGGACATTGGGGAGAATATGCTAGCTAAAATAACAAACAATTATAATGCGAGTCAGAAAACAGCAGTAATACCAGAGGCTTGACTACATACCTATCTTATACCCTTGCCAAAACCAAGCAAGGTTCTACAGACAAAAAACGGTTATCACATCATCATACTGCAAAAGCGTACGTTAAGATTCTGGAAAGAATTATCGATAGGCGCATGTCATGAGAACTGGATAACAAAGGCGTTCTCCCAAACAACATAGGTGCATACTGGCACAGAAGAGACACGGTCATAAATATAGCAGTTCTTGCATATGACGTTTATAAAGGTTTTCAAACTAAAGCAATATACCTTAAGATGCGTACAACATAGTTAGTTACGGGAATACGATATCCATCTCTGAATCATAAAATGGATAGCAAATGCGCTAATCTGCAGAAAAGTCTCTCTGAGAAGCGGATCCATGGATTTGTGAGAGAAGAAGGAAGATATAGTCCAGAGAAATGGAGGACTTGGTTCGGACACTCGGTTCGGAGACTTGGTGAATTTTAGTCGAAGAGGCAGGAGAATTCGAACGGCATTCGGTCAGAGTCCAGACAATTGGTTCGAACAGTTGGTCCAGACTTCGAGACTTCGTACGCTTTCGACTTTCGACTTGGAACTTTTTTATGAAGAGGTAGATGTGACTCAGACATAGGATAGTTCGCAGCGATCGTTTATCAAGCACCAGTACAATTAGGACAAGACTGTAGAGAGATAGAGGCTGTTTATGGTCTTTGTTACTTTGAGAGAGATCATACTGATGTTCGTAATTGTGGATGCGTTAGACTAATTGTTGATATCCAGTTATTGTAAATAGTGTATTGTGTCACACTTTTGTGACGCTCAATCTTTATCGCTGAGAGCCACGGTACTGTCTATCCGTGACATACCTTGCAAGACTGCATTTATTGCAATACTCTTCTGCTGTCACACGACAGAACATCTCTGGCAAGAGATCTTCTCTGCCACAGCGAGACACAACTCTCACAGTCTAAACTATTTTGCAAGAACAGTAATTGGTGGATGGATACGAGGACGACAGATACAATAATGGATTGATAACAACAATGAATGGCATGGGTGTGATTTTCCAATAATCCTCCGAATGACTAAGGATACGCATATGTATAGAACTACACTGAACGTCTATGCTTCTTATTAATACTATTTTGCGACATTCATCATGCATCTCAAAGTGATGTCTTGATCATTTTCAAATAAAGCTTACAATAGATTTGAATTGCTTCAGAATGCCCTAGTAACTGGTTTGGTCCTGGCTGCAGATACCAGTGTCATTGTTCTGGAACAGCCGCTTGCGATCCAAGAGGAGAATGCAATGGTCCATGTCAGTTCAAATACTTCGGTCCGAGCTGTCAGTACAGTATGTGTGCATGTAATACGTATTCTTTATTGTTTCATATATCGTCGGTATACGACTTAAAGGAAATTATTTCTTTAAATATCGAATGAATATCAAACGCTGTCCATTCTGCATTGTGTTTCCTTTACAGAGTTGTAATGAGAGTGTGATTGGTTTGTGTAATACAAACTGTTTGCCCTTGATGTCGCCTCGTCACGTTCAGGATTGGTTTTACAATTTTAACTTCAACATAAAAAATAAAAAATATGCAGTATTTACCATTTCTCGGGCCCTGTTTGTCACAGCTGTCAGCAGAACGCTCTAAACCAATGATCGGGAACCTTTTTGTCTGAGGGAGCCACATATTACACCACATACTTTAAAAAATAATTCTGTGAGAGGAATACATTATGTTTAAAACTAATAATTCAAGTAAATGTGTGTATTTTGTGTAATTTCAACACTACAAGTACAATAATTATGTCTCTGAATTATTGTTAATAATATTGTTATGCTGTTGCTAATCAATAATGAGTATTTCTTACCATTAATGTGACTTCTGATGCTGAGCTGCAGTAGACTTTAGCTCATTTTAGAATGAAATATTGATATGCAATTACTCTGAAGATAAAGGAGTCTAAGGAAACAGTTTTTGTGTCTTTTATATCACATTAAACATTATGTGTAGCCATTTTATACCTTACATTGTTAGCATTTGTATTGGTCTATAGGTATGCTGTTCACTCCTTGTGCTTTGCTGTTTGGTGCATATTTAACTGTTTTCAATTACACATTGCAAGGTGCTATGTCTTCCTATATTGTCCAATGTATGTGGTGTTATAATCCCGTCTCCTTCTGTTAAATTCAAGAGTTGCTTGAACTACTTTGTCCGTCTTGCCATGATTTCTGTAGGGCCTATTTAATATGTCACCGTGTTCATCGTTGATTATCTCTGTTAATCTCATGCTTTGTACTTTCTTGTAGAACATCGTTGTGTCTACCTTAGTTAAACATTTCTATATATTCTTGCATGACTTAATTGTTGCATAGTTGATGGTTTTCTTAATGTTAATCGTTTCTGTTTTGTACGTTAAGAAATCTTCATGATCTTTGCTTGCTGCCAATTTCTTGTATTTTTTTTTAAATTTATTTTTATCTTTCATTGCATTCTTTACATTTTCTGTCCACCAAGCTATTATTTTTGGCTTGTGCCTTTATGGTTATAATATCTACATAAATTTCCTGCTGATTGTATGATGGTACTTTTGAAATATGTTCCGTCCTCTTCTATGTGTTTTCTGGAAGGTTTGACAATTCTTTGTTAACTTCATGGATATATTTTTCGCGTATGTTGTGTTGTTTTAATGTATGTATATCTAGTTGCCCTTGGTGCTTTTCTTGTGCATGATATTTTCGCTCTATTTGTTTTTATTGTTATTATTACTGTCTCGTGGCCGAGAGGTTAAAGATTTGGTCACATACACGTGAGGTCTAGAGTTCGATACAGAAAACCTTAGTACATGACATGCCTTTATATCGAGGTTATCTTCTTATATAATCTTCATGGAACGTCATCTATACAATTACGTAGTCGTAACCTTCGATAACAGTTACCATGTTGTTCCGGCAGGCCAACGTTGTGCTTGAACTGGTTACGGGCACGGTGTGGGTGGGCGTAACAACAAAGAAACCTGCTGCAAATCTTTATCACACAGCTATCCAATACTATCCCTGCAACTCATTAACGGGAAAAATGCAGTATTGGCAGTTATTATTACAGCCTTACTGTCAGTTTCTGCACACATGTTAGGTATGACTCGTGCGTCTGTTATTTCTCGTCTAATGTTTCTTCTTGTGAGTATAAAATATATGTTGCTCTTGCATTTCAAGCTCTTCTATTTATACCACTGTGTGCACTTCTTGTGATTGTCTATTAATAACGACGATGCTAGTTATATAGAGATTGTGATGAATGCGTATATATATTGGAACATAAATGAACTCAGAATATTGTTACCAGAAGTTTATTTTGTAACAAAAAAGGAGAACCATGTCTTATGCTGATGCCATCTTGGAATGTAGACAGATCAGAGATATAGTAAGAATTGCCAGGAATTTGCAGAGCGAGCTTGATTGTATAGTAGAATGGTGCAGTAATTCTGGAGCTTTTGTTAATACATCAACATTTTCCCTTAAATAATCACATAGTGAACACGTCGACGCCATCGGTTACTTTGAGAGGGGATGTCCTCGAGAGAACCAGCACAATGACGTACTTGGGGGGTCATCTTGGACCAAAGTCTGAGTTTCAAAGTTCATGCTGACCATATAATTGTAACGGCTTATAAAGATCTTGCGGCGAAGAAAGTTATGGCTGCTGCCCAATGTGAACAGAGACTCATATTTCTGCTGTATCAGGGATTCGTGGTGGCGTCGGTAGAATACGCACAGGCAATTCTGACACTGAGTCAGACTCACACAGAAAGATTGGATAAAATTCAGAATGAGGCAATACAAATCATTTTGGGGTGTAGGGGAGATACATCGGTAGGGTTATGCGATACCTACTTGATTACCCAACTGCGGAGCAAAGAATACAAATGTGCATGGCGCGGGACTATGTAAAAATCACAGCTGATAAAAGCACCCTCTACACCCATAAATTATCAAAGTGAAAGGCAGTTATACAGAAGAGGCTGCTATACAGAGCGTGTGCAGATTGGAGGATGTGCTACCTGGTGCCGAATGGAGTCTGGCGCCCTCGGATTATCCAAAATCCTTCGAAGGATTCATAACACTCAATAGAGAGAGCAGGGAATGGTGTGTAACAGTGATCGAGTGGGAGGTGCTCGCTTTAATCAGTGATAATTCCAGGGAAGGTGATATAGTTATATATACAGATGGGTCAGTTGAGAGACACATCATGAGTTCCTGGGCTTTCACGGCTCAAAGGTGGGGGGATACTATCATAGAGGACAGTGGTGCATTCGCTCAGGCGACAAGCACATGACAATAGAGATTATGTCAGTAACCAAAGCTTTGCAAGGGTCTGCTCACAGACTGTCTGTGAGCATGCCTGTATACTCAGTGATTCCATGAACATGATTGTGAAAGTTCAGGCGGGGTACGTTTGAGAACAGTCACTGGATGCAGTGAATAATTCCTGTGTGCCTAGAGTGACTTTTATTTTTGTACCGGGACACGCGGGAGTCCGGGGTAGTGAGAGAGCAGATAGGTTGGCCGCTCACGCTGCCACTACGGCAGTTGGTGGAACAATGGATCGGGCAGACATTTTAAATGCCCTACGGGAAAACGTACGAACAAATGACAGTACAAGTGACGATGATTCTTGTTAAATAATTATAATAACAGAGCTTGGTTTGAAATGTGGTGTTGCTAGAAAGGAGAGTTTTCGTGGGCGAGAAAGAATGATGGTCAACCAACGACGTACTGGGACCGTCAGTCAACGTGTAATGGCGGCTACACTGAAGGAAATATCTGAGCACCTATTGACCTGTCCAGAGTGCAATGACGATGATCCAGCGACTTATTAACTAACTAACTAATTTTGGAACAACAGTTAATATTTAAAAATGTATTGTACCTTGAAAATAAAATATGTAGATGAACATTTGAAAAAAAAATTTCAGACATGAAATTTCAATTTTCCGAACTTCCGATTCAATAACTTTCACTCAGAATGTATCATTTCTGTTGATAGTCCAATTTCGAGCACACAAATTTATATTATGTAAACTTAATCTACAATAATGTCTGTTATTTAAAAAAGCAGAAACAGAGCTGTGCTCTTGTAATTTCACGTTAGTATTGTTTGATCAACAGCTTCAATCGATAGAATGAAGAAAATATGCATTTGAAAATCATTTATTGCGAAAATATGCAATACGACGGAGGTATTAGATATGTTGCAATTAATTACAAGGTTGAATTTCCATTATTCATCGACTAAAGTAAATGCAATACTTATACTATCAAAAAGTAAATTCGCTAGAATATATATATATTTATATATTATATACACAGGATTCACATACTGCCATGTTCAAAATGTATCGATGACGTACACAATTGATATCATACTACTTTGAAATTATGCCAGAGGTAATGTGGACTTGTTACGCTTTTCATCGAAATCATCCTTGTGGTGATATCCATACAGAGAATGATAAAATAAGCGTAAACATCTACATGACTAAAGGGAGTGTCTTCGCTCTAAAAAAAATAACTGTTCCTGACTCAACTGAGTATTTTTGGCTGAGTTCTGTTAAGATATCAATTGAATGACAAATGCCGTCAATACTGCATTTTGTTCCATTTATGGAGTTGTAGGGAGATCGTGAGTGGGTTGTGTGATAACGTATCTTTGAAACTGCTCTTGCCACGTCAAGTTGTGATGTAAGTTACGTTCGAGAGAAAACAAATGTGTGCATTATTTGCCACTAGTCATACCAATGGCTTCACGATTGTCAGGAAAACGCTCTAAACCCTCGACTATGCATGCACCGCACCAGTTTTATAAATAGTAATGTGTATTAGCTGTTCCAGTTGTAAGTGTTCAGCAAACAATTTTAGTACGTTATAGGTACTGTCACATTTAATAATACATGTAGCTATATTGTTTTCCACATTACAATATCAATTGACAGAAGAAAATCACAAACCTCAAGATATGCCGCAACGAGCAAATTTAATATAAATGATGGGATCACTCAGAAGCAGACGATCAAGATGATTGTGCCAGGTTAGAAGAATGAGCAATACACGTATCACACAACGGATACTGTTTGAGGACATTTCTAATGAGAAAATATGTATAGTTTTAACACTCCTGCGATGTAACTACGTATACAAGTCATCAATGAAATACGTGTCTATAAAACATGTGTGGTTGATGATTATGTTACATGACTGTCCGCACTGCACAGGGGTTTATGAACTTTTAAACACGTTTATAGGGCTGGTAGAACACAATCGACGTAAGCAAAAAGGAAATACTAATGTAAACGCAGCACTGACTGATTCATTCTACAGTTAACACTACCTACACTCTTCGAATTTTTAAGTACATATTTAAATTACGCGACAAGCCACACATTTCACCATGATCTTTTTCTGCTTGTCTACTGAATATACCAGGTGGAAACTGGTTGAGAGCATCCACAGTTGCTGTTAAGTATAGGGTGTTGTGCAATACGTTTATGTTGAAGGTCAGATGTGATGCCTAGGTCGAACTGGGTCAATGTTTGTGGAGGGTAGTCGTGATGTTATCGGTCCATATCCTTCTCGGCCTTCCCATTGTTCTGTATCCAGATGAACGTTCGTTATTACTTCTCAGTGGTAATTGGCTTTGGTCATGCTCGAAAGGTGACCAATCCACTTTATCTGCTGACGTTCTAAATATTCGTTACACGGCAGTATTCCTACTCTTATTCGTATTTTCTCGTTTCTCACTCTGTCTACTTTGGTGACCATTGCTGCTTTTCTCAAACACTTCATCTCATATGTGATGATTTTTCTCCGCTGCGAGGTTGGTAAAGTCCATGGTTGACTTGTATGAAAGGTGTTTCCATGAATTGTGTAGATATTATCTGTCCGTTTTATGGGCATATTGATTATTGATACAGGAGTAATGGTGCAAGTCGATATGTTACTGATGTCCATTACTGGCATGGTGATTCTATTTATCAGTCTAGTTCCCCATTATCTGGAAAAACAAAACACGAAATATTTGCATTATTTTGTTTGTTTCACTGATGAATCGTCTATTGTAATATATGTTGTTGTTGGTATCATGCTGATTTTCATAAACTTCCGTTTCTTGTATGTTGCATTTCATGTTATACTTCTTACACGCTGTTGACGGTGTAATTATATGTTTTCTACGCCATTGCACATCAGGGTGTGATCGTCGGCGAACAGAAGCCCATTCATTTCACTTGTGTTTTCATCTACTAAGTTTACTGCATTTATTGTATGTTTATATTTTAGAACAATAGATTATTTCGTTATTCTATCCATATATATATTGCAAAGTAACAGGGAAAGCACGCATTCCTGTCTGAATCCTGATTAACCATTAGGTATTTCGGTCACTCCATCTGTTCTCACTGCACTTATGTAATTTTGGTATAATGTTTTTATGTTGTCTAATAGTTGACAACTGGTGATGTGCTTTAAAGTTTCCCCTAATACATTTCTATATATGAAATACCTTTTCCTAGTCTATAAATAAAGTGTTGATATATTGATTTTAATCAATAATTTTTAAGTAGTTTTTTGCTTATATCACACGAGTAGTTATATTTTATCAGAAGCACTGTTTACTAGTCGAAGACGTGTAGTTATATTTTAGCAGACGTGCAGTTTGTGTGTGCCATACGTGTAGATAGATTTTAGCAGACGTACAGTTTGCGTGTTCTATGCGTGCATATATATTTTAGCAGATGTGCACTTTGTGTGTGCCATACGTGTAGATTTATTTTAGCATACGTGCAGTTTGTGTGTGCCATACGTGTAGATATATTTTAGCAGACGTAAAGTTTGTGTGTGCCATACGTGTAGATATATTTTAGCAGACGTGCAGTTTGTGTGTGCCATACGTGTAGATATATTTTAGCAGACGTACAGTTGTGTGTGCCAAACGTGTAGATATATTTTAGCAGACGTGAAGTTTGTGTGTGCCTTACGTGTAGATATATATTAGCAGGCGTTCAGTTTATGTGTGCCATACGTGTAGATATATTTTAGCAGACGTGAATTTTGTGTGTGCCATACGTGTAGATATATTTTAGCAGACGTGCAGTTAGTGTGTGCCATACGTGTAGATATATTTTGCAGACGTGTAGTTTGTGTGTGCCATACGTGTAGATATATATTCATCCAGAAGTATGGTCTACGTCTTTCATTCATTTAGCTTTCTATTTTCATAATATATACTGACTGTGCAGTGTAGTTCAAAAATATAGTTCAAAAGTGTAGCTCAAAAGTGAAGTTGAAAAGTGAAGTTCAAATGTACTTTTGTTCCCTCACAATTATCATATAATTTCCAGTGACACAGGATACCAAAGAAACGTATTACGATTAAAATTAAATAAGATAGATTTGAAACGGTACTCTCGACATCGTTAACAAATATGAATAACTGTCTGTCAAGAACAAAGTTAGAAGCTAGGATACGTTATGATTGACAAACACAAATACTTGACGATAGAAAACAACAAATGTATAGTGTACTTTAATTCAGTATTTATTTTTCAGTTGATTTATTCGCTTGGAATGCTAATCCTAAGACGGCACCATTCTTGTTAGATGGCTTATATTCGACATGCAATCCAGACTCACGGGCAAAAAAAGTTCTGATCACTGGCAAAGTGTCGTTTACATTCACTTGGTATCGATTAATAGTAAAAGACACTAGTACGATAGGTATGTTCTTCAGTTCGAGTGTCTGTTCTGGTAAGCATGTTCGTAACATTTGGGTTAATTTGTGAGCCGTTCTAATTATAATGTGAGATCAACCAACAGTGGCAGGTAACATACTCGACTGGATATGAGTCAGGGGGTGGAGGTAGGTGGGGTAGATGATTGCTAGGGTAACTCAGAGCAAATGTAAATATGAAAGATATATAAACGTATTGCCATTATAAACAAATAACAGAACGTAGCAACGAGACATAGGGACAGACAAGATGTTGACTGAAAGATCTTTATCAGGTTAAAGAAAAGACAACAGACAACGCACTTTACATAGAGACAAACGTATGGTATGGGGGTAATGGGAAGAATAGAAGGTGAAAAGCGAGTAGACGACGTAAAAGAAGATGCAGATCGTAAGATAAGGAGAACAATGCACATAGAACCAATCCAACGAAATGATGCAGCGAAAGTGATACAATGAAAGTAAAAGGAACACCAAAACAAAAATGTATTTTTCTATGTGATATGCAGATGGTCTTCAATGAATCAGATCTGTAACTGCGAGTTAAATAGTGACCACTAGCTATACACTTGCCTGTTCCAACACTAAACTCTGCAACACAATAACCATGTTAATGGCAATATTAGAAGTAGACAAAAGGGATACGTACAAGTAGAACGCTTCCTACATGCGCACGGTGAACGGGGGATAGACCGTTCCTTAGAATGGAAGGAAAGAACGGTCAACAAGTACAGGTTTGGGTTGAACAAAAAAGGAAGGGGGAAATAGATGGAGCCGAAGAACGCATATTTTGCGATAACAATTAAACAGGATACTACTAAAGTAGCATATAAGAAAAGGAATACATGCGGACGAACGCGAAATGCATAAATAGATAAGCAATCTTGCATAGAGAAATCAAACTGAACGACTCATGTTACCAGCATACGTCAAATAAAACAACATAGCAATGATACACATGTTGTTTAATTTTCTTGTTTGGGTCTAGTTTTCGTTTGTTACCCAAGACACGGGGAACTCTTATCTCCGTCATACAGAAAGTGATGTGAGGGACGGAAAGATGTAAGAGAAAACATCATTTCAGAATCAGTAGCAGAGAACAGGAGAATTCTCATGTAAAAATGCAGAGATAGCCTCAGGAGGTGGCACAGACAAACACGTCCGTGTACCATGAAATTTGACCGGTGTCTGATCCTATGAAAAAAATGTGTCAATGCAATGGAAAAAAATAACTTATAATATATTCAATTTAATCTTCAGAAAAATTCCAAGACAGAGTGAAGCTAAAATAAGAGAGACAGTATTTGTTGGTTCGCAAATTTGAAAACTTCTTCGTGATTATGAGTGTCTGCGCTTGTTGCATGGGAAGGGTGAATAAAGATAGCTTCTTGGGGGAAAAAGATGTAATAATTACACATTAATTGTAGAAAATATCCTTCCGAAGTATGATTGTAGGCTGAAACATCTCTTTAAACGCTTCATTTTCTGGATTATCACAAGTTTTGTTTTTGTTTTGTTGTTGTTGTTTTTTTATTTTAAAGTCAAACTGCAGGTCGCTCGGTGATGAACATTTGGAACGAGTTCAACAAGAAATTGATATGGGCACAAGATATCAAGGCAATCAGAGCTCTTCACCGCGTGCTGATCACTTTTGTAATGTGACAAGAGACACATCTCCAATTGATTACACGAAGCATACAAAGAGAGCTCGAACAGCGACTTAATAATGAATGTAGGGATTCAAATGTGCCTTTTAGATATATTGTATGTGAAAGTTAAATAGTTTATATGTGTTCTAGCAATGTATGGTGGGCTACAATTAATACAATTTATAATGACACATATGATGCTAAAGAGATGAGTAAGACAATAAAATGTTCATCAAAGAGATTAAATAAGCATACTTGAAATCTGTATTGCTGAAATTCAAATTCATCATTACCAGTAACAGATTCAATTGGTGAATTTCAATTAGATAAATGATCATTATGATCTATACTTGACTCCATAGTCACTCATATGTTGATATTGTTAAATTTCATCTCAATTCACACAAAAATGGTGTATCTTTTTTGTGACCCATGAGTTCCGTGTAGATCTAGTTCGTTAAATTTGTGTCCATGTGTCTTTGTCCAATTTCAATGTTTTCAGGGTGATCTTTAATGAGTTCTTCTAATGATAATTTTTATCACATTGAGATCGTTGTTTGCACATTAAAGTGTCAATGCGAGCCGATGAATACTAGATCTGTCACGGACGGTGATACCTATCGAGTTTCCTCACATGTCGTCTATATCCTATGATTCACTAATGTTTAGCAGCAGTAGAAATTTCACTTCACTGTAAACATTCAGCTTAGCATTTACGTCAGTTAGGTAATGTCATTTGAATGCCCACATGTTAGTACAATATGTGAAAAGTAATCATTTCATTAGGGATCTAGTATACAGTCTGTTGCATAGAATATACACATCACACTATGATACATGGATGTAGTTATGTACCAGCATAACCTGGAGTGGTGATATGTTATCATATCACTAGCACATCATAACATATCAATAAGATGGGTGCCTACTGAACCGTAACTGGTCAGATGGTTCAAGTTACCGTTTCAATCTAGTTGTCTACGTATGGCCTGATTCGATAAACGATGTTGGACAATGTCAAATGGTGAAAAAGTATGTCTGAATTGTGAGTGGTCTTTTCCAGATATTGCAAAGTTATTGAATTTCCCAATTTGAGGTTACGTTACCAGACAGTTTAGGTTAACGGTCAACGCCGGTTCTCTAAAGAGCATCTGATTCAACAAAGTGACGAAAAATGCCCTGTGGAAAAAAAGTACGCTTCCCATCTGTGTGGTGGGTGGTTGTGTTTAGAAGATGTTAGACGATCATGGCACTTTGCAGTGACATTTATTCGTCTTGAAGTCACGCTACCAAGCAGTTGATACAAGGAGATGTCACTATACAAAATACCAACAAATGCACTATCTATCGTGCTTCAGTGAAGGCCATGCTAAACGTTCAGATTTCCAAGGTTATGAAACTTTACAGCAACATTTTCCTATTTAAGGTCGGGTTTTCTCTACCACAAATGCAGTCACGGCACAGTACCACGTGCGTAGAAGCTGCAGATCACCGATAATCTGTCTAGAGTGATTAATCCAATTAGTGGACGCATAATATACATTAAATATGTCAACAAGTGCATCAAACCTATATTTCAACAGATTTAGCGAATAATGAACTTTCGTATAGTGTCATGATAACTAGCCTTACATACCAAGTGTGTAGTGTTAAGTGTTGTGTCATGTTACCATAGACAACCATTAAATTAAATACAAATATAATCACTTTTTCAATCACTTTCTCCCACTCTCTCTCTCTCTCTCTCTCTCTCTCTCTCTATCGCTCTATGTCTATGTGTCAAAACGTCTTCTCAGTGAACAGGCTACTACCAGCAGAATAACATGTACACAACGCACATTCATTATCAGCAGACAACCGATGAGACAATATCATCCACCAACCGGATGTTTTATACCAATATACCCGGATTTAGTATAACGATGCAGTTCACTGACCATTTAGATTATATATTAATATAAATACACTAGATGCATTGAACACAAAGACATTTAATTTATAATAACCAGTTGGTATCGCAAATATTGGTTAAAAAACGAGTGAAAAGCAGCAGGTTTTCAAAGGGAGGTAAACAATTTCTACTAGTGTCTTACTCACGGCTTATTATCAAGGGTAAAAACACTATGTCAGATGAAGCACAGTAAACAGACCAGACAAACATGAGGTTAAAAATTACGACTAAACGTGTCAGCCAGATAGCATAACTGCAAATATACAAGGGGGTAATTACCAGAACCGCCACCGCTCGATGCGTCCAATGATGATGTATCATTGTTTTATCATGAACATGATCTGCCATTTAGCAAGTTTGTTGAAATCGCCTACAAAGGAGACAAATGATGCGTCATGATTGACATAAAAATTGTGGAACACTGACGTAAGTGTGTGTTTCAGAATATTGTAAATGTGCAAACGTATTGCTAAACGAAGTATTTGGTAATGTTTTAAACCATATCACTTAGTAAGCATATATGAAAACAAATATATATATAAATTTAATTAATTCTTTTATATTAAATAACTCAAATTTTTATAAAAAAATACGTATAAGCGAATCAAAAAGGCTGACTTGCCACAGAATAAACCAAGATGTAGTAAGATTCGACGTTTCAGTTATCACTATTTTAAAATATCAAATTAAAAAGTAAAGTTACACACTACTAGACACGAGGGAAATGACTGCTGTGTTGTGACGTGCATAACGTTAGATCCGACGAGAAAGTGGAGGGTATTAAAGAATAGCGACACATGAACATATATATATATATATATATATATATATATATATATATATATATATATATATATATATATATATATACATACATATACCGAGACTTCTCCACCCCAAACGCAAACAGTTACTTATATTTTCAAAGACCTTTAGAGTGATTTAAATCTGAGGAAACAAATATCCCTCTTATGTGATCATATTCAAAGGGTTCTCATAATGTAAAATCTGAATCTCTATTAATGTTCAATGTTGGTTAACACACAGATACAAATAATGGTTCTCACATTGTAATGGGAAAAAAAACCGTCACTACAACTACCAATGTTACATACTGGTTAACAGACACACTAGATGATTCCAATAATATGAATAACTACTACTAAGGTGAGTATAGGGTAACCATGATGTATACGATGGCCATTAAACGCGTACTGAATAAACATGAATTCTTAAGTCATTATAGTTGGCACGCTAAGTACAGTGTGACTCAGCCGAATTCTAGTTTTATCTAGCTGAAACGGTAGCGCATAAGCGCGCTTAATCAGTAGAAATTCTTAGACATTTACCCTGTCACGCTAATGGCGTGCTGTATCAGAAGAACATCAGGGTCTATCTAGTTGATACGACAGCGCACGTATACGCTTAATCAGCATAACTTATTAGACATTGACCCGTTTACGCAAAATACATGCTAAATCAGCATACATTCCAAATTTTAAAAAAATAAAAATATTTTCTCACAGTGTGTTTCTAAAATGTATTGTATTACAATATTATGTGAACGGCAACAAGCCACGCGTCATGCGTTTCTCGAAAGAACGGTAAGCCAGATTGATCAAGATTCACAACGCTTTCATTTATGCTCGCACGAACTAATACAGTGCTTGTCAATGTGAGGAAGAACTCAGGGAAATGTAAGTGTGTGAGACCTAAGATTCAACAGCCTCCACGGTGGAAGAAAAGGAAAGAGGCAATATGGTTACTCATACATCAACCATCAAGCGATCAAGAATTTGCATTGCTTTAGAAAACCGGCACACACCACACTCAGTGATAGACGGGAGGCATATAATGCAATGACGACAATGGAACTTTTAAACAAGTTTCCGAAGAAACAAGGAAGATGTGTTGAAAAGAATTGTGCTGAGATGGTCACGGCGAACAACATATTACATAACTTTGGAAGCTAAAAAGGTCAATTAAGCGGAAAACAGAATTGAAACACCGCACTCGAGAAGAAGGACTCAGGGCAGACACTGACATCAGATGAGATGAAAGGCAGATCTTTCTTTAATTGATATCTTCAACAAACTAATCAGAGTGACTTAGATCAGCGCAAATAAATGCTGCATACCCTGACATCCATTACGGATTCTAGGGTCAATGAAGACCAGCTTGCAGTTGTTGAACAAATGCATCTAGTTATTAAGAATGCTGACGATAGCGTTCCAGGCCCGGGTGGGATGAGGTACAGCTTAATCAAGGACATTGGGGAGAATATGCTCGCAAAGATGACTGACGACTATAATGCGAGTCTGAAAACATGAGTATTACCAGAGGAGTGGCTACAAAGGGATAAATGTCCCAATGTTGGGTAACAACCCTAAACAGGAAGCAGGTGGCTGGAGTAACACCGGGCAAATTTCAAGATACAGAAAAATATGTAGATGTGTTACCAAAATAAAGCATAACACAACCTAACAACGAGATACAGGGGGAGTGGCTACATAGCTGTCTTATACCCGTGCCAAATTTCGGCAAAGATTCTACGGACAGTAAAGGCTATCTCATCACACTGCAGAAAGTGTACGGTAAGATTTTGAAAAGAATTGTTGCTAGACGCATAAGAGAACTAGATATCAAAGGTGTTCTACCAAACAAACTAGGTGCATACAGACCAAGACGAGACACAGTCATAAATGCAGCAGTGCTTGCATGTGTGGTTTATTGTTGTCAAAATAAACAGGAATATGTAGTTGCAGACCACAGAAGATACGTACAATACGCTGGGTAGTTAAATGTGTTAATCTGTAGAAAGGTTGCTCTGAACGTCGATCCTGGACGTCTGATACCAGAACATTAGTACCTGGTCTGTCACAAGATTCTCCTCTGCCCCCAGTGCTATTTAATGTGTATACATTAAATATTGCTCAATTGCAAACTCCAAGCAATTGTAGAGTTATAACATACAATGGTGATTTCCTACTATACAAAATTGGTAGGAAAAGAACATATATCGCTGATGGTGTACAGAGTGGAATAGATCAATTGTCGATATAGTACAGACCATACAACGTTGTGATCAATTTCTCGAAAGCTAAGGTCGTCTGGTACTCCTTCTTCTTCTTCTGTGTTCAGCATCTGTTGTCATGCTATACCGTCAGGCCTGTCGTCAAGACGAAGTCAACTGTCTTCTCCAGGTCAGAGCGGCTGCACCATAGCTTTTGCCTCAAGTATGTATCCTCTGGCCCGGTCTGCTGTCTCTGCTCTTTGTATGTTGCGCAGTCCTGAAGTATGTGTTCCGAGGTCTTGGATCCGGATCCACATGGACATTCATCTGTGGATGGGATCCTTAATCGGTAAAGGTGACCCAAAAGTCTGCAGTGACCTGTTCTAAGGCGAAATATTGTGGTCTGTTGAAGTCCTTCATGTAACAAACACGTCACAAATATGATGCAGAATGCTAAACGAGGGATCAGTGTTATCATGGTTATGGCAACATTCGACATGTGCAATGGGTACTTATTCTTCTTCTACAAGTGATGATGATATATGCCATAGACTATGGCCTCGACCCACTAACACATTCACAGAGACAAGTCTTATAGATTCGGAAAAATCCCAATGAGGCAATATGAGCTGTACTAGGTTGTACTAGATATACACCCGACTATGATATAAAATTTCTCCTTGATCTCCCCATGGGGCTCAGTTCAGCCAACATGGGCTGGAAACTAAGACTTGCCGCGCAATCCCAATGGAGTAGGACCACAGTCATGCCCAAGTAAGCAATGTGCTGAAGACGGAAGAAACTAGCCAAAATGTGCACAATTAATCTGGATGCCACGCATAAAACATAATGGGA
This sequence comes from Meghimatium bilineatum, assembly GCA_034231615.1. Taxonomy (NCBI): domain Eukaryota; kingdom Metazoa; phylum Mollusca; class Gastropoda; order Stylommatophora; family Philomycidae; genus Meghimatium; species Meghimatium bilineatum. Next base: position 63,938,906 of record CM067305.1, on the reverse strand, counting down.
CCATGCTTATATATATTAATAGTCATGGTGCCTGCCCTGTGGCGGACCTTCGGGCAGGGGAGGTACCGGACCCTATACCTCGAAAGGCACCAATCTCAATTATTGGAACTCCTACTCTATTGTCCCGGAGAGCTGGGATGCAAGAGGCTAGAGCTACTGGCTAAAAAAAAACCAACGACCAATTAAAATAATGCACTGGAATGCCGAATGTGTCAACATCAAAAGAGATGGATAAAATAAACAATTGAATCTTGCAAATACCATGTGTGAAGAATACGATATCGCATGATGTACCACACGCCGAACTACCACACTGGTCAAAGTGACAATTTATGCAGACGACCTGTTCATCTGACGCATGGAAGAACATGCGTCAGTGGCCACTAAACAAATACAAAGAGCTGTTGTTGCCTTAACCTTATGGGCAAATATATGGTGCGTCATCGGTAACACAGATAAGTGCAGCACTACACTCTTTACCGGCTTACCAAAACAAAACACCGGTGTTATCAAGAAAGATGGAGAGCTCTTGAAAGACGACACACAACCAACATTCCTCGAATTTACTTTTGATGACAATCTGACCCGAAGGAAGCACATAAACAAAGAAAAAACAAAATCCAGGAGGAAGGTAGTTATCCTGAGAAAACTAAGTGGAACCACAAGGGGAATCAGTGGGAATAAACTCCGTAAAGTCACTCGTGTGTTGTCGGAGCAAGAAAAGGGAGCAAAGAATAGCAAGAATGTGTACCTTTCATGCAGGTCGTACGAGGCGACTGAAGATGTTATGGGATGGATTTGGCCCATCCCATATAGGGTCAGTGACACAAAACAATGCTGAAGTCGGATTTGTCAGGCCGAAAAGCGCAGATCTCGCAGCAATGCTGTAAACTATGCCACACCACATTCCGTTCTCCAGGATACATCATCCTGATCTGCAGGAGTTTGATAACGAACGCGAAAGAAGAAGAAGACGACTCCTTAAAGTATACAAGCAAGACATACGAACACACCTGAATATGGTTCAGCGGCCCGGTGGCCTGCATCACACACCAAATTACAAAATACATAAACATACAAAACCAGGCGCCCAGGAAATTGCTGGGGCAATGCAATCAACACCCATAGTAGAGGTTCAGCCAATGGATCGAATGCAAACACTTCACAAACGCATAGACACAAAGGTGATAATACAAGCAGCATTGTGTACCAGATACGGAAATTCTGCAGAACTTCCGTATGCAAAGCATCCATGCAATGCCTACTAGGTCCCAACTCCGTTGGACTGGCCACATCGTCCGTATGCGAGACAAGCGTATTCCAAAGAGATTATTCTATAGGGAGTTGTGCGACGTTAAACGTTCAATTGGAGGTCAGAAAAAGCGCTACAAGGATCATCTAAAAAGCTCTCTCAAGCACTGCAGCATCGATCCTAGCTCATTGGAGACTATATCACTTGATCGTTCAGCCTGGTACACCCAGATCACTGCTGGCATCACGGAATTTAATTAAAAAAAAGAACACTGTGGGCAATCCACAAGCGCAAGAAGCAGAAGGTCAAATCCGTAAATTCTCCTACCTCTAACTTTCAGCACTCCTGTATGCACTGCAATATAACTTTCCGTGCACGAATCGGACTCATCGGGCATCTACGAACTCACAAACAAAATTAATTAATTACCAATTTTAATTATTATTTTTTTCCAATCGTATTTAATGTTTTTCATGTCACGCTCATCTTCGATTGTGAAGGAGGAATCAAGCAGTACAAGCAGACACGTTTAAGTGTATGTCAAGTCATTCAATGAAGGAAAGATTCCAATATATAGCAATGGAGCGACTGAAAATAAGCAGCATTATCCAACAAGCTAAACGACTCCATAGACAACTTACAGACATATCTGAAGTTGACAGCACTTTAAGGCCTGTACTAAAACAAACCCCTTAGATTGAAAAGCATGGAATGTCAATATACATTCAAATCAATGAGAAATGAATAATGAGCGAGGACGAACAGTGAGCAGTGAAGTACTTTCACCCTCAGTTTCCTGGACGAGGAATATCCACAACACATATGGGTCAGAGTATTCACATATAAGTTAGCACAGAATGCAATGAGGAATATAAGTGCATGTTTATATGTAGAATATCCACACAATCCTAGAGATACGATCAGAACACCAACAAGGACATTCTGCAATAAATATGATGCAGAAATTCATGAAACTAGGGTATCAACTAAAAAACTGCTGAACTTGAATCATGACCCAAAGACCATGGTATTTCTGACAGATGCAAGGTCAGTTCTTCAAGCTCTCCATTCTGGACAACTAACAGACATGGAAAAACTATTAAATGAACTGCCTTACCAGTATAGGGTAACCAGTGTAGTGGATACCCTCTCAATGTCCAATACCAGCAAATGAAAAAGCATACCATCTGGCTAAGAAATGTGCTGCTGAAGACCAACCAGATATACTAAGCACCTATCTTCAGAAAAAAACACATTCGAACCAGTCAATAAGAAAGTAAAATCCCAACGCAAGATGACTTTACCATTAGGAATAGATCAGAACAAGTTGTAAGTTTGCGCCTCAGAACAGGACATAACTGACTCTGCAGTCAAATGAACACAAAGTTAAACATTAGCAGCATAGCCATGTGCACATGTGGGCAGGCAGCACAAAGTATCGAGCATATACTTGAAGATTGTTCTGATTATGAAACGCTGAGGCAAACATAGTTACCAGAGGAAACACCACTGGAATAAAAACTATATGGGCCACTGCATGAACTGCAAAAGACAATGAGTTTTATTAAGGAGACATAAGTACAGATATAGACATGTTTCAAGTGAACGAAAGAAGAAGAAGAAGAAATCTCTCCAGCATAAGAATGCAACATCAGGTAGCACAAGGTATGCCGTACCTTAAAGTGACAGAATACAACCACCAATCATTACACAAACGCCTAGTTGAGTCAAGAGCTGCAGATCATTGATGGCAGATGCTGAAGACAACACTGTGCAGAGTATATGAATGTGAAGAAATAGGAATGGACAGTGAATTTGTGTAGGTAGACACTGAGAAGAAATCGATGACTGAAGTAATAATACAACTAGATAAAGCGTGTCAAAAATGGACAGGTGTCAGTTTCCCAGGTTACAGTGCATGAACTCGCCTAACTACACTCGAAACCACAAGATAGAATTATATACAGAGATGGATCGATTAACAAAAACACAAATACTAGCGGATGGGGTTTTGTTGCCCACAGAAACGGCGTGAAATTGAATGAGAAGTCATCAGCATATTCCACTATCGCATCAAGGATGAGAATGGAGATACAGAGATTTACATCAGCACTTATTTGATTGATAACTGATACATCAAAACAATCAGTAATACTCACACTCAAATAATGCTCAAGATAGAAACGTGCATACTGAGAAACGAATGGTGATACTTATGGAGCAACTTAATTGTCAAGAGCATTACATTTATATACTGCCCTGCCATGCTTGGCTGGGCACGAGAACGTTAACAAATTAGTAGGCAATGCGGCGATATACGTCACATTACTGGGAAGAGAAAGCAGACTTAATGAAGGCAGTAATAAATTCATTTCAAGATCAAGATGGTGTCAATGAGGCTGAGAACGAACACATACATATACTGTTAGAAATGGAAATATCTAGAGGTGAGAGAAGAACAAGAACATTTATTGGAAAATGTCCCGAAGATCACACAATCAGCACTTGAGTCTACATACATTGGGATGGCTGCTGGAATAGAGGGTGGAACACTTATGGGAATGCCCCGCGTGCTGTGAAGCCAGTTTCAATTCAAGAAGACTCAAGAATTATAATATGTCCTTTTTTCGTAACACACATCCAAACACTGGTTTTCACATTTTACAACGGAGTCATCACAACTGTTAATAGGACATGGTGGTTAAAAGCCACAGTCGACAATTGTATCACCACTTAAAAATTGTGCTGACCCCATTCAACAAGATCGACATATCACACACTAAACAAGTGTTGCCAAACGATTCGAATGTTTAATAACAAATAGGTTAAAATACCGAAAGTAATGTCTCAATATGTTGTGATATGCTAGTATATCACTAGCATATCACAAGTATGGTTGTCAATATATCAATAAGGTGGCTACCAACATATCCCAAGATTTTGCCAACATATCTGAAGATGACTGTCAACGTATCCCAAACTTGCAGCCACTATAGTCCAATATTCAACACATGCGTCAGGTCAGCCACTATAGTCCAAGATTCAACACATGCGTCAGGTCAGTTTACCGATCTAAGTGATGTGTTGCGTATCCAGTCGTGTATCACAACATGGCTACCAACATAAACTAAGATAGCTGCACGTCGAAAGAGGAATCACCCGAACATGTATTCGTCGGGTGTATTTTATGAATGTTAGCAAGATTCCAACACAGAATGCCCAGCTCTGAGAATATAGATCCCGTTCTCATCAGCTAGCACATGTTATCATCTGTCACCACATGACATTGCTTGAACATGGAAAGTTGCACTTGAGATGTTATGGAGAGAGCTGAATAGGCAAAGAAGTGTATCCTTTAGATCATACATAACAAAACATATAATATACCACATTCATCACCATTAAGCGCCGGGACAAATGGTGTTGGTGGCGATCATATCTTTCAATGTGTATCTATCTCCCATATATAATAACGTATTAATTGTAATTCATAAGTTATTAACTTATTAACTGTATTAAAAGACAACAATAACTGTTCATGGGTCATATCTTGAGAAGAGGTGAGCTGGAGAACATCTTGACAACTGGAAAGATCGATGGTAAGAGGAACAGATGAATATAAAGTGAGAAAATGTTGGATGGCTTGAAAGCCAGGCATAATGCAGAATCATCAGAAACTATATGTAAATGTATAACAAACAGATGACTGTGAAGAGACACGATCGCCTACGACGGAAAGCATGTCACCAATGATTGAAATGTATATATAGCCATTTGTGTTCCTTTCTCTTCAACAAATGAAAATTGTTCATCCGCTGTTTTCTCTTTAATTTTATGTCTTGTTCTTCTCATAATAATCATTAACAAAATGTGTGTTATGTGACAGAAAACATTATTTGTTCTGTATTCTTCACATTCTATTGCTCCTTGTTTTATTGGTAACGCTATAAATGCCAATGTTAAAAAAGTTGTCAGGCAAATAATATGTCATAAACATATTTAAATAATCCTATTATTATTTTTTTATGTTTGTGCCTTCACGTTCTTCAACGGAAATATCCGAGCCTGTTGCTATCCTTTATTTCATGTGTTTATGTCATCAACAATTTCCTCTTCTAATATTGGTGGCCCCTTACAATGTATTGTATTTATATTAGTTATGTGAATTCATCCCCATAAGGCTCTTCTATGTATTGTCCATCTTTCTACAATGACTTCTTACTTCAGGAACATTTTGTCATTATTAGATTTCAGACACCCTGTATTATATTTTAGTTTATTACTAGTAAGTTCGCTAATCCTTGTGTGTATAGTTTGTGTGTCTTTATTATAAAAGGTTTCTATTTGGTCACATTGTTCATTAAACAGTGACTCTTTTGTTTCATTGCATTGATGCTTTACTTCTGTATTTATCTTCTTACATTCATCTTTATAATGTTTTTTTTTCGTTTATCCATTATGTTCAGAATTCCATTTCTATCATTTTATTGTGTGCATTTTACGTGGAATTATTTCTTGTCCTATTTGATGTATGGAGTCTCTGAACATTGCTCATTGTTCATTTACAATAGTTATTTTGACTATCACAATGTATATATTTTTATTAGTATGTGGTGTGGTTGGTGGGTTGCTAATCCAGCGGTCCATGGGCCCATGCCATTTGACCTATTGTCATTAGATGGCATTATATTGCTTGGAAGTCTGTGGATTTTCGGCCCACCCCAGGACAGAGCCAGAGAATAACTATCACACCTCCAGGAAGGTAGGTTTCAACTTATGTACTGCCTCTGGCCACTGTAGTCAAGATAGGGTTTACTGTGCTCATTCCTGCCACCAATTGACTACTGGTTATGACACACTTCTCTGTAGCTTCAGGCATGCAACCACATTTTCAAGTCAAAAGGATTGTCACGTCCTGAGTCACTGTGCCTCTATGATGGGCCTCAGCCATAGGAAAAACAGTGATGTCAGTTTTCTTCTCCTCACTGCTGCACAGAACATCTCTGGCTCCTCCCAACCACAGAGGGTGCATACATATATATTCAGGCAAACATGAAAAACATTTCACCAATAACACAAAATCATAACTGTATAGATGGCATGCATGAAGCTTCTATAAGAAGATAACCTCAATATAACGGCATGTCATCCACTAAGGTTTTCTGTTGCATGAATGATATGTCTAGTGGGCAATTGGTAAGACACAAAGACGCAACCGCATGCGTATTATGTGGTATAAGTCTCTCAGTTCTATTATCTTTACGAATGTTTGTGTTGAGTCTTAAGTTTTTTTTTCTGCTTGTTTTCTTTAATGTTATTCGATTTTTCCACAAAGTGGGTCATCGTTACTATCACAATCATCTCCTGTTATTCAACTTGATTCTTTATTGGAAACTGACCTCACAGCACGTGGGACATCCCCATAAGTGCTCCGCCCTATGTTCCAGCAGCCATCCAGCTCGATGTTGTTTCTAGTCTAATGCCGCCGAAAAAGACGTCGACATCAGGGCACAACTCTGGCCCATGCGAAAGGTTTCTTTGTTGTTCCGCCCATCCACGCCGTGCTAGTTCTAGTTCAAGCACAACATCGGCCTGTCGGAACAACATGGTAACTGTTATAGAATGTTACGACTACGGGATTGTATAGATGAACAGCCATGAAGATTCTATAAGATAAACTCAATATAAAGGCATGTCATCTACTAAGGTTTTCTGTTGCATGGTTGATTTGTCTAGTGAGCCATTGTTATAGTTGTCACTATTGTCGTTCAGAATCAATCGTATGTTGAATAATATAGTATATCTGGATTACAGTCGTATTATCTGACCGTCTCCATTCTGTCCATCGTCTAGGGGGTTGTTTAAACCATGTGTTTCGTATGATCATATTCTGTATTTTTGCCAATTCTAGTAAGTTGCTATCTCTCTAATGTCTATGCCCTAATCCACATTCACCAGTTGCATTGTTATTTTAGGGTTTTTTTCCGGCTTTATGCACCACATTACATTGACATATAATACAACACGTTTTAAACAAACACAGGCAAAAATAAAATTGACAAACATATTTTCCATACTTCATAGACGTGTATTTATGAATACGGTATGAATACACTTGTTTTCTAATAAAACATGACATGAGAAATGATCAAGTATCGATTTTATTCTTCTGGCAGACTCAGCTCTTTTTTGTAAATGATGGCCCCAGGATAAAAATACACTTTTACAGCACTAACTATATTGTCTCGGTTATTGGTATCTATTGATCATTTTACCGTTTTCTTGGTGCATACATTTATGCTCGTAAATATGTATACATGTGCATGTATGCATGCACGTATTTGTGTGTGTATGCACACACTAGTGACATATGCTAAAGGAGTATATACTATATTTGTTATGACTGTATGATTTATGTATATGCATATTGTTTCATTTATGTATGTATAGCTTTTATATGAGTTAGGGCTAACTGTGTTTGGTATATGATTGTGTATGTGATTATTTGTAAATTGTGTATGTTCTCCACAGAGCAATTCTTTTACCAAATCACACCTGAGTGTTGAATGTGTGAAATCGTTCAGCCGCATATATACACTTCATAGACATACACAATATCTCCATGCTAAACAGAAATATATATCATTTTTGTGACAATGTTTACACAAACGATTCAACCTTAAGGCAACATCTACGAAGTGGCATACTCACCAAGCTGCATAATCATACACACCGTTTCAAGCTACCCGGGGATATCGTTGTACATTAACCCCGGCCAAGCACATTATATTGGTTGACACCTGGGTGGTCGACTCATTGAGAAATAAAAATTACATACACCAACTGATACTTTACTGATTGTATGCGCAGTTTGAACAAACATATGCTGTAGCTCTGGTTTCGGTTATAATGATTTATGCTAACTTTTTTTTTATTAGGTTATACGTCATATTATTTTTGTAATCGTGGTATTTTTTTAAAAATAGATACTAAAAAATCTAAATGCATTTATGTTATTATACGCTTACAAATTGAGTTGGTTTTAAGCATTAACAAATACTTCTTATGAGTAAGGTCTATGTATATTTATTATCATCTGAAACACACATTAGCTTCAATAATCCAGAATTTCTCTTTCAGACACCACACTATGACGGAATTACTAATTACCCACTTGTGTGCGGCTAGTGCTATCGAGCTGATCGCTCATTTTTAATTTTTACCATCCGTTTTAATCAGCTGTTTGTAATAGTCCCTCCTAACACAGTGTTATCACCCTTGTTAAAAAGCATTGAGTTAGCCCCTGTATAAATTTATAAATCTTATGAAATGCTGCTGCATTTTCTTTTCAAGCAATATTCGCGAATAGTCAGTTCTGAATTCCAGAATATCGAATGGGTATTATAAATTAAATGCATGTGGGTTTAATGTATTTAGTGTTTTAATATTATTATATACCTAAAGAGCTCAGTAAAGGGCATCTTTAAACACTATGTACGGGTATATTGTTATATATCATCTGGTTGGTGAATGATATAGTTTCACCGATTGTCTTCTGATAACCTTCTAATATCTGGAAAACACACCCAACTTTCACACAGATGGAGAGAGTAAACTTTTAACAGACCAACTGTTGATAAACCTTCGTACAACCAGCATCTAAAAATCAGAACTTTTAGTATGAATTTGTTTGACCTCTTCTTATACCACCTGTTTGTAGCTTGCCGTCTAGATACAGCGAAAAATGACCTTTCCATTTATCACCACACATATTAGGGTAGCGTAACCTCTGAAAGAAAATGTTCATTGTAAACTCTCAAGATATTAACATCTGTAAAACACACACACCCCATACACAGATAGGGAACATACTTTTTTCCGCAAGATATTTCCCATCTATATTTTCGAATCAGGTGATCAGTAGACAACCAACCGACTTGGACATGTATCCCGGTATGTCTGTTAGCGTGGCATCTAGACGGAAACTGTCCCTGTAAAATACATTAAATTTGTACCATCTGGAAAAAACCAGGCACCCCTTAAATATTGTCTTTTTCATCATTTGACATTTTCCAACCTCATTTAACGACTCCGATGATTCGTAGACTACTAGGTAAACTGACACCTGATCCGGTAAACTGACACTTGATCCGGTAAACTGACACTTAGTAACCGTTTAGGGTCAGTAGGCATCCAACTTGATGATATTCTAGTTATCTGCTAGCATATCACACTTCTCGCTATGTTAGCAGATAACTACTAATGTGAAACGCGATGAACGAGAAATGACCTAATAAAATGATATTAGCTATACTATAAGTCACATTCATACAGAAATGTTCAATAACGCTACATACATATATGTGTATACAACGAGAGTATATTAGCATTACTGTTAGGCACACATGTTCTTCGAGAAAATAATCATATTTTGTTTGCTTAATTCTGCAGGAAAAAAGTTAGCATTTCAGACAAAAATCAATGGAAATAATCGGTGTGTTAATCAGAGAGTGTTTATAAAGGACATGACAACAGTTGATGTTACATGTAATGCATACTTTCGTGCGAATACTATTGAAATAGAAGGCACCATCGCTCCGACAATCTGCTCCATTCATTTTGGCGGAGGTTAGTCTGGTCCATTTACATTAGTGCAGTTTTGTCTCTGTCATCTACATTATTTTTGATTAGTCTGTTCCATCCAAATTAGTGGAGTTTAGTCTGATTTATTCACATTAGTGGATAACCTTCTCCTAATCACTAATTGCAACCAGACCAAACACCATTCTATATTACATTACTAGAAGATGATATGACTGTATAGTGAGTTTTTTTTTTTAAACATACCAGAATATATCTGTGCAGTTGTATTGATAACGTAATGTTTACTGTTAAAAACCTCGGCTCCAACATTGGCTAGTGAATTTTTACAATTTAACTAAGGGTGTAACTTTGATAACGTATGGTTCACAATTTATTCACTATGCCATACCATTGGCTTGAAAAAGAACATTTTGCACTCTCGAAGATGATTACTCCCAACTGGCTGGCTGTGTCTTCTAGAAAATAACAGAACGTTCATCCAAATTCAAAGACTCCGACTTGGTGTATCCCAAAACAGACTCCAAAATCAAGTACAATTCACACGACAACTTGGTAAATATGACTTTAAAAAGGCAGGAAATCTGGAACTCTAGTAAGGCTTGAAGCTAATGCACTGCAGTTTCAGAAAAAATAAAGTACACATATTTTCTTTGCGATCAAAAGTAACCTGGAATTCTGAGTAACCATTAGCACAGGTTCACTAAGTAATTAAGACTTCACAATGTCAGAAAGTCTGGAACTCTGGCAATGTTTCATAAAAAGTACGCTGCAATTTCAGTCTACAAAGCTTCCAATAATTCCTCTGAAAATTTAGTTCTGCTCTAAGTCAATGCAGAGACACCAGCATTCTATAAAACAGTGCGATCAGTCACGTTGGAGAGATCCAACAACCTCTCTGAATCCTAACTAATGACTAAACAAACTCTTGGATGGTGAGTAATACCCACTCACAATATTTATAATGTTCTACTGCAATGAGCATGTGACGAAGTTTGAGAATACAGCATCTCATTTGCCTATTTCTATTCTAAGTCGAACATTAATCATAGGAGAGATGTCTCATTCTCTCGAATTTCATCACTCTGTTTGAAATTTTCTCTCTCTGGCCCAATCATCAGAATATTTCATATTCTGGGATAATTATATTCTTTCAGAAAGAATTTCATTAAATGTGAACCATACATGGTATCCCATTATTGACGACCTGCATGAGTACCTAACTAATTTATTATAATTATATAAACAGGTTAGTAATCTTTCTACTGCTAGTTTATTTCTAACATATACGCCTTTATCACAACCTACGCCTACTCACTCCTAATATTAATATTATATCTGTAACATTGGATTAACAATATTTACTTTACACTTCACAATATCATAGGTACTCCTAACAATTCACATACTTATCTCAATATTATGTTGTTCAGCTTGCACTCCAACAATCATCTTGCCAAAAACAGTAGAGTTCGAGTAACCATGTCCTGCTTCATGGATAGTTCCCCGATTAATCGTTCGCTACTTGGCTGGACTATTACATAGCTGCTGGTGAATGAACGACTAATCATTCAAGATTGACTGCAATCAACTATTTTCACGTTTTACGACATATGTTTTAATCCCGATCTTGCTGAAAAGTATATTTACGCTTTTGTCAAAACATGTTTTCCTACTAATCTTTTTTTACTGTAATTGACAACAGTCAAGGTTGTCCAAAGTCTTTACCCAAAACCGTCTACTCTATACGTATCCTTTCTTAAACTAACATTGTGGCAATATGTTATTCTCGACTTCCATTCCGGTGCTCCGGACACCGCGGGATGAATATTCAAGTTAAAAAACCCCGTTAATAACCTGTCTTGTCAATGCTTACAAACAGTTATTTTCTTACTGTGTCTATTTTTGTTGTCTTTATTTTTTTTTTAAATACTGTATGTTCAAAATAAAGTACGTCTAATTGTAATACTGTCCTTCGTCAATTGTCATTGTACGACTCAAAGCAAGCCCGACAGTCTGTCACGCATTCATCAACATTGCGGTATGCTTACAGACTTTGATTTTATCAGTACTTTCCTGTCCGATATTTTATCCCACCAATGAATGATGGGTATCTTCCGAAGGCAGCTTGGATGGAAGTAGTTGGGTCTTCTAGTATGACTACAATATAGTGTCCATGTTTCATAGGCATAAATGTGTGATGATATTATTGCTGCTATGTAAAATATGAGTTTAGTAGTAGATGAAAATCCCCTTCTTTCCCCAACGTTTTTTCTGCAGTCTTCCAACCGGCGCACTAGCTTTCGTTATGTTGTTGTTTACCTCAGTGTTCATGTTTACATCTTGTCAGAGAATGCAGTTTAGATAGGTGAAATTATTGTCTGTTTGAAGCACTTCTTCTTCACCAATGTAATTAACATCACATTTAATGTATACATTCTGCAATGGAAAATAAACAAGTCTTCTTCTTCTTCTTTGCGTTCGTTCTCAAACTCCTGTAGATTAGCAGGATGTATCCCGGAGAACGGAATGCGTTGGGTCATGGTTTACAGCATTGCTGCAATATATGCGACTTTCGTCCTGACACATCCGACTTCAGCATGACTTTGGGTAACTGGCCCTACATGGGATGGGACAGCCAACTCCATCCCATAACCTCTTTAGTCGCCTTTTACGACATGCATGGAAGGTAAACAGTGTCGCTATTCTTAGCTCCCCTTTAATGCCCCGGCAACACACGGTCGATGAACAAATTAATATATTTTTACAATAACCATCTACTTTAGCTTACAGTTACTTAATTTTATATTACATTGTCTCCTCATACACATACTCACTCTGTTATTTTATATTCTTGGTGAGTACTTGAAAGGAGAAAGGGCGCACCAAGAAGAATTTGAACTGACGACATTAAAGATAACATGAATACATCATTGGAAAAAATCGTGCTGCATCGCCCAAGACAGAGATGGGTTCATAGGGATAATTGGGAAGACAATGTTCTGGAAAGAATACGTCACATGACACACTGTTGTAACATCAAAACGCTACACCTCATGTCTGATTGTCGTTCATATACAGTGACGTTGTGAAAGGTTAACTTTACACACGTGACTGGTTTTGAACCATTAGTTGATACGATTGTGTCGTATTTCCGGAAACGCTCCACATAACTATGACGCTACTAGCTATATTGCTTAGTATGTGTTACTACTACTTAGAAATTACACGTTTAAAAAAAAATGTTACTTAACCTTCACCGAGCCGATATGATATCCAGCCGCCGAAAAACAAAATGGCCGCGCGCGCTGATGGCGGGCCGTCCCTCCCAGCGAGATTATCGTGAGATTTACACGTACCACAGTTCGTGCACATAGCTGGGGACATGCGCAATCGAAGCCGGTACATCCCCCACTTCCGACATGATCGTTTTTGAGAATGGCTGGCTATTCGTAAAAGTTTAAGAGCAATTAATCTGACCACATCTGTACACCGGTACGATGCCATGATGATGGATCGGTTTTACAGACCATTATTTTATCGTATTTCGAATAAAATAACATTGAATCGTGGATTGAATCATGGATTATTAGGTTATTTAGTTTCACAGCAGTGAATATACAGAATGCCGTGCTGGTTTGGGGACTTGTACGTTTGATATCGAATATTTTGAAGTGGCAGAAAAAATAACTCTAGGCCTAAGCTCAAAGAACGATTTTACTGCAAATCTACATGTTTTATACAGTTCCCCCGGCTATATTTTGATAATTTCGCAGTGAAAGAACATAAATACAACATATTTACGTGATTTAGTTGACAGTGTTGCCAAGGAATTCGATATGTAAGGTAAGTTATTATTTTTCTTATTTTTTTCCTCTTTATTTGTTATAAAATATATGTTTTTTGTGAAAAACGTCTTTACCACTTTCTCATACGTCTGGTATCACACACACACGTACATAAATTACACCAATATATGCATAATTCAATTCTTTATTTATATGTGCAAATATTATTTAAATATCTCTAACAACCAAAAAATTATCACATTTTCAAAACAGTCACCATCAATAATGCAAATTTTCAAAAAAGAATCCGGTGGCAGGGATACGTTTCGTATTTTTTAATCTGGCTTGCTAAAGTAAAGAGTACCACATTAAGTTACAGTGTTCATAACTTTCTCATCACAACCCATACATCACGGTCATATCGCTAACTTACTGTATTTAGCTTTCTGTATTTAGCTTAATATATGTAGATTACTGTTTTTAGCTTACTGTATTTAGCTTCATATTTTTAGATAACTGTATTTCACTTACTGTCATTATATGTAGGTAGTTCTCGAATACATTTCCGTCCTTTATTATGTCATTTGAAGCTTGTTTCGTGTTCTGTACACCAACGTGCGATATGACTCGCCTCATTCTGCGTAGCAGCCCATCTTCTGTGAGTGGTTGATATCAAATATGTAGAATATATTTGATATCATAATATCAAACATGTAACATATCACAGAAACGTACACCATTGATATAGAAGAAATGTTTAGCCTCACTGTACTAATCAATAGCCATAACTTGATATTCAGCAATATTTTGTCTCTCCATAACATGAATAGCTATATGGCGGTGAAGTCAATGATGTCGGATGTACCTGGTTCATACTTCTCCATATACAACCATGCATCCGATCTGTATAGAACCAACGGCAGTCGTCATATGATGTTGCCTAGACAATCGGTATAACTAAAATGATAGGTGAATCGCTATATAAAGATTGGATCTGCTGTCACAAGACTAGTGTAGTCACATTCATATATGTAATTAGTTATATTAATCAGTGTGAATATACTTATACAATGTTCATATATGTTTAGTTGATACATGTAGTCGTATATATCAAAGAATGAGTGTCTATCATTTTAAAATTACAGGTCGAAATGTGGCCCTTAAAGAGACGACTTACCAATCATCTACTGCGGATATTGGGCAGTCACACAATGCTGTAGACGGTATTCGTAATCCAGATTATAGTGCTGGGTCCTGCACACAAACACAAGCTGGGTCTCATGGTCACAAGTGGCTGTTAACGTTAAGCTTTCCAGCAGTAATGTATACTGTGAGAGTTGCTAACCGTAACGGTAATACTGACTTCATATATTATTCATGCATGTGTTTAAAGAGATGCTCACTACACACGTATATATTGTGTACGTAATGTGGGTGTGTTCGTGACATGAAGGTCATTGTCGTAGTGGACATAATTAAACTGGCGTACATGTCAATGACGTAGTAATTGTAGATATTGGTTAATTAAGTAAATCAGTAGCCACATTACGTAATTCAGTCAGGGTGTAAATGTTACTACATTGCTCTCGACGGACCCAGGGTTAGCAGATAACCACGATCTCAAAAGTACATTCCCCTGGCGCACTCTATACACAGAAATACATCTGCTCGTGTTGATTTTTACTAAACCGTTTGGGGGTCTTGACCGAGAATGTGGAGGTGGCAGACAGAAATGACTGCAAACAGACAAACAATATCACCGACACCTCTGCGTCACCCCACACGTAGCCGCACTGTAGAAACACAGTAAAGTTATTCCGTTCAGCGAAATCATTGGAGGGGTCTGTCAATGCAGATGCTAGGAAGTGGGCAGACGGTATGAGAAATATTAAGAATCGGTGGCTCATTCACCATAAAGATAAGATAATGAGTACACTGAGAGGGAAGCACATCGTTAGATCGCATCGTCATGTGCATAGAGAAGGAAAAATGTTTCAAGGAAATTGGAACAAAAGTATTGTTTGCCCGAAACATGTTTCTAGTCACTGGTGATCCCAGCCCGGGCTTAACTCTACTGTCGAGTTTTCCTATACTGGAATCATGCTCACGGAGATAAAAAGGTTCAGTACCCGATGGACACAGGCACAACAGTCCAAGTAGACAAACTCTGTTTGGCTCGAGAACAAAACTCTGGTCTCCGATGCTCCTAAATATCTGTATAAAATCGGACGTGGACGAGGGGTTTACAACGTTGGTGAACGACACTTTGCCTAAAAGGGTGAACGAGCACGAGCAAAATTCTGCCGAGTTCTTTCTAAACCGAACTAGGATTGCAGATGGGGAAAGGTTTAGTACACGATGGGCACGGGCACAATATGTCTAATTTCACGAGACAAGTTTACTAACTACAGAATATCTCGTACAAGATGGACGTGAAGGACATACCGTCTCAGCATAGAGACAATACACATTGGCCGTCTGCCGACAGACAAGAATGATGTCACAGGCTAGGGTAGCCACCCGGCATATCAAAGTAAGCCGTAGTCAGTTACGCTGGGCCAACAATGCACATAACGGCGGCACAACGTAACTACACTCCCGGTAGAAGTCTTACGAATATACGTACTGATTCTTATAAAGCATTATGAACGTAATGCATTTCAACTTTTTAATTGTATGAGTAATTTTATTATACAGCTTTCGGTGCTGGAATATTAAAAAAGTTGCAACTTACGCTCTGTGCTAAACGCACTGAGAGTCTCTTTACCGCCCCCCCCCCTATCCAGAATATGGGTCAGTGGAGACTCTCAGTGCGTAGCCCGCAGAAAGTTGTATGTGACAGTGTATGCGTCTGTATTAAATTTTCGTTTCGTTAACTACTGTGTAGTTTGTTTCGTTTAAATAATGCCAATGATAGCACTTATTTCTGTTTCTAATTTGCGTGGTATTGTTTTCATTATGATCTGCAATGTTATGTTGCTGATTTGACTAATTAATGCTACTGGTCTATAGTTGGTGCATAGTTAAAAGTCTCCTTTCTTTGGCAAACATATGTATACTGTTTCCATTCTTCTTGCCATATTCCACTTGTTCAAATTTTGCCAAAGAAAGTATGGTATACTTGAACACTGGAATCTCCCCCGGCTTGTATCATCTCCGTCGTTACCTGGAGATCTTCCTTTTTTCAGATTTCTAATTGAATATCTGATCTCTTCCATTGTAGGTTCTGGTTCTTGTTTTAATTCATTGATGTTCTCATTTGGTGACTGAGTTGTTCCGTTACACATTTCTTGACAAAATTCCGTTCAACTATGCAAAGTGTATGTTGTCCTTGTTAATGTATTATTTTTGCTGTCTTTTAGTACTCGTAGAACGGACTTAAAGATATTATGTTGTAATGTTCTTACACAGGCCAAAAAGGTAAGGAATCAAATGGGTAAACAACAAGACCCTGGAAGATCTAACCTTCGCAGATGATATTACTCTCCTGAGTGCAACACACCAAGATCTCCAAGAAAAAACAGAAAGACTAAATTGTTTTTTTTTTTGTAAAACCGATAGCCTTCAAAAAAACACACATAAAACGAAAATCATAAACGTTACCGGCCTAACAGAATCAATTGCATTAGATGATAATATACTAGACAACGTTTCAAATTTCGTATATCAGGGAAGCAACATTACAGCAGACGGGGATACCAAATCAATAATCAAAAATCGAATCGCTCTCTTCTGGAACGCCTTTAACAGACTCTCAAACATCTGGAGATAGAAGATGACAAGTAAACACATTAACCTATTCAATGCAAGTGTGATTCCATCATTGACATATGGATGTGAAAGTTGGAAATATACCGCAATAATGGATAAGAAGTTAGTTTTATTCGATAATAGATGCAGAAGAAAAATTGCAAATACTAATTGGAAAGACTTCAAATGAATCGACATACTAAGAGAGGAGACAAAACAAGAATAACTGACGAACATCATCAGAAAAGCCGCTGGACATATATCGGCCACGTACTTAGAATGAACGAAGACATAATTCCACGACAAGCTTTCATGTGGACACCAGACGGGGAAAGAAAACAAGGAATTCCAAAAACAAAACTCATAAGAACATTTATGTATGAATTAAATTCAACAGGCATAAATGCAAAAAGACCTGCAATCCCTAACAACTGACAGACTGGCATGGAGAACTATGACATCCGCCCTATGTGCCAACTTTGGCAAAACAGGAACTGACTGACTGAATTTTCTTAAATCATTGAACATATTTATGCTATTTCCTTGTTTTCTTAGTTCATCGATTTTGTCTTTTTCGGTGGTTTTGCGTTTCCTTCTATCATGTTTTATTCTTCTACCTTCTGGGATGTATTCTTGATATTTGCGTCCTTTATTGGATATAACTTGTTTGCAATGCTGGTGGTATCTTCGCATATTTTTTGGCAAGATCATTTGGTTCAATTCTTCGTTTATAACTAGAAGTGTGGTAAATGTGTTTTTTTTAATTTTTATCTTGATGTAATATTAGCATGGTATGCCTGTCTAATGGTATGCGTGTCTTTGTTGATTTTATTTAATTTTACTTTAAATGTCGCCATCAGTAGTTTGTGGACAATATCGCAGTCTGCTTCTGGTAATATTTTACTTAAGGCAATGATTGTTTTCCCTCGTTAGTGGATCAATCAGTAATCTATATGATATTTGCATTTTCCATTTGGTGACCTCCACGTCTTCTGGGACGATGTTTAAAAATGTATTACTAGATTATTTACCAAGTACAATTTGAGCAATTGTTCATCCATTTCGATTCTTTTCCTAATCCTTGTTACTCTTGGGATCTAGTTTTATGGTGTTCTCTTGTTTTTCTTTCCTGATTTTTGCGCTGCAACCCCCCATGATTTTAATAATGTCGTGTGTGGTCGTTGTATCTAGGGTGTGCTGTAGTTGTTCGTAGAAAGTATCAATCTCTTGGTCATCTGCTGCTATCTTGGTGCGTATAATTTAACAATAGAGATATGTTTCCTTTGGCCTTGATTATAATATTAAAAATACGGTCCCTCTAAAGATAGCACCATAGCAGAGAAGATGTATCTGCTGAGGCAGGCAAAACACGCTGTCGGTTAAAGTACACACACTTCTTCTGACACTTATGAAAAATGACCCTTTTCCTCCCATCTGTATGCTGGCATACCCAAAATGTCTATGTTTAGTTCTGTCGTTTCATTACTTACAGTATATTGTTTCCCGTGATTTAAGCTTCTTATTTGCCATGTTCCTATTTTTATAGTTATGTTGACATGATCATTTTGCATAACCTGTACTTGATTCTCTCCACACGAATTGGTCGGCTTTATGTTAACTTTTAACACACTTTTAACACTGGTTGGTTTAGTTATGTATTGTCATTCTCGAAAAGGAAAATCACGCGAGTATATAATCGACGCATCAGTGTTGCCACTCATGGATACATTTGTAGTAACATAAATTCTCAGAAATGTACTAAGCTCTATAGATAAATGTATATATTTATGGTTTCTATAGTCCCCATGTAGAATATACCATAACTTCACTTACATAAATGTTACACTATGACCATTGGTTCTTCGTACGCATTGTGATTATCAGACGAAAATCGTGGAACACTGTGGTCAAAATCGTACCCACGGAATTCGGTTTCTTTAAAAATATGATGAACATTCTCGTTTTTTCTGCGTCCACTCAGACGTAACAACGTGCACTTTTCGTGTCCATTTAGTAAATATCGTGGATGTAAAAATATTGACAAATAGGGCGGCGAGACATGTTTTCTAAGTAATAAGAGTGCGTACAAATCCTAATATATATTTATATGTGTCGTGTTGTGTTCATGTGTGGTTGAGGCGTATCCCTATATTAGGTTAGTTTATGTATACTCACTATCCTGTTCACACACCAAGCATGTCTACAGGTGCTTATATCTCAACTTCAATTCATGTCTTAAGGTATACCGGATGATGTTTCTGTTTCTATTGTAGCTCTTTGTTCTTTATGAAATGTACGACTTGTGTTCTCTACTGGATACGCCGATCCTCACTCCCAAGAAGTCAAGTTTCGATATTAACGTATGTATCTAAAATCATCTGTTCTTGATGAATCAAGGAGAACACTATATCTACTCGGCCCCTAGGATGACAGTATGTTACGTCGCTATTTATTGAAGATCAATTTCAGTACATTACCATTGGAGTATACTTTTCTCACGCAAACATTGATGTTCCGATCTCTCGGCATATTTCCAGGCAATGATCGCTCCAAGATGGCGACATGACCAGATACGTTGTAGAACAATTGCAAAGTATATTATTGCGATTCTGATGTCACTGTTCTAGAACACGTGATGGTGTATTTGTTAGTTTTGATATGTGTCCATGCGATACTATTTTGTGTGTGTTTAAGTAGTGTCTAAGGTGGGGCACACAGTCACATGTGGGAAACCTTAGTCTGTATTCATATATTTATGTCATCTTTTAATCAAGTCAGCGGACTCAACGGTTTATGAACTTATATGTGTATATAATTTATATACACATCATGGGGTTTGTTTCTTCTTCTTTTCGTATACTTTTAGTATTGATTAATGCGATTCTAAAGAAGGAACTTGGACAATGGTAATTTCGTGTTGCTTATGATTGGTAACAAACACGCGCAGCAATGTTACAACCATGAGTCATTCATCGACCATACATCATTGACTTTGCAACGACAGTGTTGATATGGAGTACATATGCATGAGCAATTACTCTGTGCACATGTGTTCTTTGGTTAACGTTCTATAGATCGTACGCCGACTGTGTAAACTTGAGATGGAATAAACAATTCAATCACATGAGAAACAATATCTTTGAATATAACATCTCGTATTCACAGACACAATAATGTTACAGAACAGTGCAAAACGACTGGTCTGGACTGCTCTGTTTTCATGTCCGAAATTTCACAAAGACGAAAACAGTGAGCCAAAGTTCGAAGAATAGATCACGCCTATTAAGTATGTGAGAATGTAGCACATAGTGGTGCTAGAGAGCAGAGACACATTCATGAATATAAGAGTACACTGAAACCATACCAAGAAAATGTACGAAATCCAAATAAAGCTCTCATCAGTCTTTCCGATTCATTTTGTGTGTGACCAAAGAACAAATGGAAATAAGTGTGTGTGCTCAATGGAAAGCCCGCATGAAGCTACGCCAACAACTGTCTGAGACACTGAACTTATGTACTTGTAGAAGTCAGACGGAGTGGTAAGTAGACCATTATGAAATGTACACTGTGCAATGATCATTGTTCCTAATCAAGAGGTGCGAAGAATATGTCTGGGATGGTACCGGCATAGATATGATATACCGTCATGGTGTGAAGTGAATGTGGCTCACACTTTGCAAGGAGTTCAGGATGATGGTGAGAGAAACATTATCTAAGCCAGGCAAACCAAGTGTAACACACATTAATGTTTATATATATATGCAATGTATTGGTGGTAGACGAAGTGTTCCTGGCCATATAACTAAGTCTTTATTGTCGATGATATCATTTGTTACAGTCTTCGGGAACCTTATCGTTGGAGCGATCTTGAGGCTGATCACCAAAGATAATGTGACATCGTTTGTTTATACATTTACGGATAGCCAGCCCAACTACCAAATACAAGTTTATTCCACTGCTGTTATAACACAAGTATCCATAGATAAAGCATCCTACCAACAATTGACCATCTGTGAAGTTGAAATTTCTGGAGGTAATTGCGTAGCTACGTAGACAAATAAACATATAATCAAACAATAATGTGTTGTTTTTGTTTTTAATCGAATGTTGGGTTAGCATGCTATGATGGTTTTTTTTATGTACGAGATATATGTGTATTCGTGCGTCATTGATTATTGGTTTTACAAAATCATTAACATATTATAAAAGCGGCAACACTGTATTCCGACATCTGAGTACGTGGAACATAAT
Organism: Meghimatium bilineatum; assembly: GCA_034231615.1. NCBI lineage: Eukaryota > Metazoa > Mollusca > Gastropoda > Stylommatophora > Philomycidae > Meghimatium > Meghimatium bilineatum. Next base: position 63,917,264 of record CM067305.1, on the reverse strand, counting down.
AACATATTGCTGAACAAACACAACCATCATGTGAATGCGCAGATATATACTGGCGTTTCGACCAACATGCATGTATCAAGAACGAAATAAAGACGAGGAGTAAAGAACAACAATGTCAACGAAAACGTAACAGAGGTATTTGTAACACACGCCCATAATCCACAAGGAGCTGGAATGGGCACTGGAAATGTACAACCTTACGGACAGAAATTATATATATATATAATTTATATATTATAACAGTTGTATATTACACGCCTTAAACTTGACATTTATGATTGATGCCGTAAACACCGAAATACTGTAGAATACAAATTGGAGATTATACCGGTCCAAAAGTACATACTTGGTCCTATCATCAGATAAGCTCGACTATCTGAAGCTGTACATGCGGGTCAGTATTATTAGTCTGATATTGATAGTTAGCAGACAGTATCTTTAATGATAGTAGTCAAATAAACCTCTTACTAGTCGCCACCCCCACCCCACATTTTTTCCTGCGTAAGAAGTGGTATAGGGTTAGCATAACATGAAATATTTCTAAGTTGGATACACGAATTTGATCTTCTTTTCTATCAATTACTATACTTTCTTGGCTCTATTGATGCAGGATATTGCAGCAATGAGTGACAAATGTTTTCGGCTATGATACGTTTAATCACTTGACATGCAGTAATTTTGTTTGTGATATGTGCATTTCTTATATAATTGCTTCTTGTTATGTTTGCTACTGTTCTTAGACATCTCATCTCACACACGACAAGCTTTATTCCTTGATATTTAGTTGTATGTTCAAGTCTGACAATGATAAGACAATGCCGGTATGAATATTTCATGTATGATTTGCCTCATTGATAATGAAAGTGGTTTATGAATTGTCCCCGAACAGGCACATGTGTGAAATACGCCGAAATATGACACTGGTAACATGATACGCAACATTAGGTTGAAAGAAATACTCCGAAATATGACACTGGTAACATGATACGCAACATTAGGTTGAAAGAAATACTCCGAAATATGACACTGGTAACATGATACGCAACATTAGGTTGAAAGAAATACGCCGAAATATGACACTGGTAACATGATACGCAACATTAGGTTGAAAGAAATACTCCGAAATATGACACTGGTAACATGATACGCAACATTAGGTTGAAAGAAATACTCCGAAATATGACACTGGTAACATGATACGCAACATTAGGTTGAAACAAATGTGATCATGTATACCCATACTATTATTGCAACGTATAAAAGTAACCCGAAGTGGACCATCTAACAACTGCACTACTTATGGGATCGGTCTGAAGAAGAGAATGTAGACACTTTGGACGGTATAACTTAAATGGTGGAAGGATACATTGAATGTGACGCAAGCAACTCTTGTAAGTGAAGCTGATGGTCTCCCGAAGGCTGATTCTCCACTCTCAAAGTTGTAAAGATATGAAGAATAAGTCAGGACGACGGTAAAATGAAGTTTTAGAGCAAGACATGCCCTCTAAAGCATACACGTAGCTAGATAAACAATGCAAGTAACCACGTGTATTCTTGTCAAACAAATAAGGCGTCAGAGGTATTTTTTTTTATAGCGAGAATGTTCTTGTTTACAAATGGTGCCTACCTACGTATTCTATAGATAATCAATACAAATAGTATATCAATACATGAAATTTTATAGTACAATAATCAGAATTTCATAAACAGACAAGATAAAGAATAGTAAGTTTGTCAATATACTGAATATAGAAGAAGGATGGCTGGTGAATACACATTTACATATAAAACTGAAATAGTTAGGACAAATAAAAAGACACAATGACATGGTAGGACGCATATTAGAGGGCAGAAAATTTTCGGAAAGTAGAAGAAGATATAAATGGAGATAGACAGGTGACTACGCAGAGCGAAGGAAGATATCATGGAGTGAGGCAGGGAGCTTGGCACTCTATAAAGTCGGGTTCACAACATCAGTTGCAATGACACCGTTCTGGAAAGAATATGCCACGTGATAGTGATGAATATATCACTAATTAACTACGAATTAATGTAAACATACATTGTTAGGTATATCGGTCAGGTTAGAGTTATGTTTTACACATAATGTTTAAAACATTGTTCTACGTTGTGGTCCAACCGGGACATTTTTTCAAGAAACAAATAACAATAACAACACAAACCCATATGTATATTTTTATCCATAAATGTGCACTTGGCCGTTTCAACTGTAATAATGTTTTCCAGACAATACAAGACACATAATGAAACATTTTATTATCACTCACTCTCGTGTGATAAATGTGTTGTGATTTTATTTTGTATATTTCTTTCGACACTAGTATATGACACATCTAACATTGTCATCTCAATATGAATATTTATCTACAAGATGCCAGTACTACTGAATATCAATGATATTACTCCTCTAGATCGCTTGCGCTTTCTATCAGGACAAGATGGAAGTGATCACTCTTCCAACAGTATTACATTTAACAGTTTCATAACAATTCAAGCGTGTGTTTCCTTACAAACAAAACCAACGTGTCGTCAGCAATTTATTCGCAGTATTTTCCATCCCTTCAACAAATATTAACTAATTATGACAATGTTAATTTATTTATATTAAAGTATTGCACTCTATAATTGTGATATTTTACATAAAAGTGTGACGTATTCTGACCGTAGCAATCTCATGGAGTATAATATCTGAAAAAATTGTGTTTACTTGAACATTCCATGACAGACACTATTTGTCCAAACAACACATTTGGATTTATGTGTGACGGCAATTGTTCATGCTTGGATACAGAACATTGCAATATGATTACAGGCCTATGTGCTCCAATATGTCAGGTTGGATGGTATGGTATCAATTGTACATCTCGATGTAGTAATAACTGCCTTTATGGTACATGCAATTATCATTCTGGCACCTGTGTGCAGTGTGTTCCTGGGTACAAAGGAGATGGATGCGATGCGGGTAAGTATGTGTGTATCAATGTATGTGAATATGAAAAAGCACAGACATATGTAAATGTGTTGTTACCATTGTTACTCGCAATATGAATAAAGATAAAATGAGATAATGTGATACGAAATGTGGTAATTGTTTCTCATAGAAAGTAAATTGTTGTCATGAACGATAGATGTTCCAATAAAAAGTGTGCACTATCTCAACAATGGTTCCCGCATTTCACATGTGATATATGAGATAATGAATATTTACAGATTATTGAAATACACAATTCATCGATATTCTAGTCTGTATCTATAATCTACAAACACCAATTGTAGATTGTATATATATATATATATATATATATATATATATATATATATATATATATATATATATATATATATATATATATATATATATATATATATTCAAATGCCCGGACATATTAAAACAAATATTTGCAACCTTACCTTTAGACTTCTTTCTAAAGAAGAACGCAACAATTGATAACAATTCCAAGATAGGTCTAGACACAAAGAGAAAAAAAAGTAAAGTTAATAAAATGGAGATCAAGGAGAACAACAAACGAAAGAGAGGGGGTCCCATCCGATATAGGGTCAGTGATCCAACGCCATGCTGAATTCGAATGTGTTAGGCCGAAAGCGTAGCTATCGCAGCAATGCTGTAAACCATGATACACCGCATTCCGTTCTCCGGACTACATCCTGCTAATCTACAGGAGTTTGTGAACGAACGAAGAAGAAGAATACGAATTTAAGCATTTAGAGATACTGAAACTACACTGTGACTGTCTTAGCGAACCGACATTGTCAGAACTACTACTAAGTTATCATACTACTACTACTACTACTACAACTAACAATGGATAATTCTCAGTGGAAGCCTGTACTTATCAAACGTAAACAAATAACCAAAGTTGGCAAAATACACATCTGTGGCCAAGGAAAGAAAGAATACGATCTTAAAGAAGAAATCAGGAAGCGAGATATCAACATTTTAGGACTATCAAACAAGAATTAAGTGCCAAAACATTGAAAATTTACAAACATACACATTAATCTACCGTGGTGTATACCCCAATACGAAAGTAAATAAGGTGTATCTACCATTATTTACACTGAAGTGTCTATAAATATCAGAAATACGACATTTGTGAGCGAAAGGCTGATCACGTTATCCGTTGTAAGTAGTAACGAAAACGTATAATTTATCTAAACTCATGACGCGCGCCCTGTGAAGTGACAACAACGAAACGGAGAGGGACCAATATTTGTATAACTTAAATGATATGATAAACAATAGCATCACATAAAAACTCCTGTTCACACTAGGATATTTCAACTCTCGCTTTTGACTAGATATATATGTAATAGAATAATGCATTGAACCGTTCGGACATACTGTTCAATGTACTATGGAAGAAACAAGAAACACCAGTAGACTGGAGAAACGCTACAATCATTCGGAAGAGCAAAGGCAGTAAGAGAGATTGTACAACATACAGAGGGATATCCTTACTAAGCCACATAGGGAAACGTTAAAAAAAAATTATAACAACTACTACGACGACACATTGAACCACAACTTAAAAACATCCAAATGGGCTTAGGTAAGAAACAAAAGTGCTACGGATGCTATATTTACACACATAGATAACTAACAGAAAGAATATCATCAAACAACGAAGAATTAAACATTGCATTCGTCGATCAAGAATAGACTTTCACCAGAATAGAAAGAAACCACATATGGAATAACAGTATCAATATGAGAGCACCAGTACAATAAAGAAATATATTCAAGGGCATTTATACTAATAGCCAATGTGCAGTACGACCAAATGCAGGTGTGTACAATACATTATAATCCCAATCGGAAGTTCGCTATATGCGTGGCTTATGCCTTTTGCTTTTTATAACTTATCGATCACATATGTACACTAAAGTTCCAAAAAGAAGGATAACTGAAATACAAATTAAACGAACTAATATTTTCAGACGAACGCGTACTACTAGCAACATCAGAAGAACAATTACTCGAATATATAAACATACTCCACATAACATTTCACAAATTCAACAAGAAAATTGTTGTTGAAATACATTACGACCTTTCATGCATGTCGTAAAAAGCGACTAAGGAGGTTATGGTATGGAGTTTGCTGTCCTATCCCATATAGGGTCAGTGATCCAAAGTCATGCTGAAGTCGGATGTGCCAGGCCAAAAGACGCATATATCGCAGCAATGCTGTAAACCATGACACAACACAAATAAGACAGCTATCCTAAACAATACCAGTATTGTAGCACACAAAAATACAAGATGGCAAGTGGTTGTCATACGTTTCCAGACTACCAGCAGACAGCATGCTACATATGGCAATGACACACAGACAAAACGCATATGTAGCCTGAGACAGACCACGAAAAAGGTGGATCCAACAAACAAAAAAAGATACAGGAACACGCATAAAAACAGGACACATGAAAATCATCTACAGAGAACTGTTCTACCTCTGAGGCACATGGGCAAACAAGGCCAAATCGTATAGATATAGATACATATAGAGGGAACATTTGTAAACATATAGAAGCAATGTCATGACTCAAGATCAGTGAATAGATCAGAAAATAATAATCAACTTGAGATATGCAGATGGTACTTTTCTTGTAATAGAAAGTGAACCTGAACTACAAAGACTAATACATGAAATCGATATTGAGGTAAAGAATAGTGAATGAAGACACACGTCGAACAAATTTATTTTTTTGAAACGTGATAATCAGCAAAATCATATAATAAAGCTGCTAAACATAAAAATACAAGGAGAGAAACAATAACAACTCTAAAAATATTAATATCTTGGACACCCAATCACAAATGACGGCAGAAGGTGAAACATAAATGTAAATGGTAATAGGAATGACTAAAAGTACGTTAAGTGGCATGATGCAAATATCAACATCTAAATAAATTTGAAACAAGCTAAATTTTAGAATTATAAAATGCTACATCCATTTTATATTAATGTATGGCGCATAAACATGGACAACAAATACATAATTAAAAGACATAATCGGTGTCTGTGTGATGCGGATTTATTGAAGAATATGGTAACATCATGGGGAAAAAGACATAGTTCTTACAACACTAAAGATAAAGACAGAATTAGTAAAGATAACAAATATCAATCAACCATAATATCTTGGATACAATAAAAACCTTGTTAAAGACCTTATTCGAGGACACAGTCAATGGGAAACGAACAAGAGGTAAACAAAGATTCAAATGGGAGAGTAACATCACAAGATGGACACGTTATATTCTGTCACATGCTATATACTGTCACATATTCTGTAACATGTTATAATCTGGCACATGTTATATTCTGCCACATTCTGTCACATGTTACATTTTGTCACATGTTATATTCTGTCACATGTTATATTCTGTTACATTCTGTCATATGTTATATTTTGTCACATGTTATATTCTGTAACATGTTATATGCTGTCACATGTTATGTTTCAGAACAAGAGGCAACGAATGTTGGAGGTCTGTTGTAGGCAACCTTTTGTGCCAGACTACATATGCTGATGATGAACGTATTCGATTCTATTTGTTTTCGCCTTACACCCGTTTATACCTTGTGGCGTGAGGTGTAGAAATGCTTTCTTTGCACGACCAATGTGTGATTGTTATATATGCTTATCATGTGTTTGTATTCTTGAAATCTTGTATTTGTATAAACCATCTTTAGCATGTTTAACGTGAATGTGTATTCATCGTGTCTTTATAGCATTACTGTTTTTAAGTGGCGCTATCTGATGATAGTCTGGAGGCATGTGAAAAACACGTGATCTTTTGTATTCTTATGTAATCCATGATTCTCGATGTGTTTTTTTAACCTTCTGATGTTTTCATTTATAATTTTGTCTACTACTGTTGTTTCGAGAATTTTACGCCATCAAATCATTTCTGCTGAAATTTGTTTACTCGTGACTTTTGTTCAAATACATTGTAAGATAACGTTTATTGTATGTCTGCATTCATTTATTGATTGGTACCATGGCTTCCGGCGTAGGAGATCATGTCTCTTCACAACCATCTGCATGTTATACATTCAAATATAGTTTCTGATTTTCTCCATCATACCAGGCTATCAGGCCATGCAACATTTTCTCACGGTGTATTCATCTGCCTCTTTTACCATCGATCTTTCCAGTTGTTTCGAATTTCTTCAGCCAACCTCTTCTTATGTCATGCCCCAGGAACTGTGATTGTCGTCTTCTAATACAGTTAAGAGTTCTATTTGAGTTGACCAGTTGAAGAATTATAGCATGGCTCTTTGAAGCTGTCCATGATGTGTTTTACATTCTTCAATAAAACCACATATCTGTGGCCTCCAGATGTTTTCTTGCAATATTCTCAATTGCCCATGTTTCACTACCAAATAACAGTATGGGCTCTATGTAACATTTTAGTACGTTCTTTCTTGCTTCTATTGATAATGAATTATTACACATGATCTTTCTCATCTCCTGGAATGGTGCTTTTGCCTGTGATGTTCGACTTTTTATCTCAGAGACGCATCTACCATCTGAAGTAATCAGAAGGTCAGCATACTACAGTTTAATAGCATCGTATACCGCGTATGTGTGTTCATTCTACGCCGTATTGATTACATCATATCCTTATTTAACATGAAACTTACAATGTGTCTTTATAGAGTGTTCACCGGGTACGTACGGAGCGGATTGTAAGTTGAACTGCTCCTTTGGTTGCGCTGACACATGTAAACGTACAAGTGGTACATGCGCATGTAAAAAAAAATTCATTGGATCTCTTTGCGAAGGTATGCCTGACAGAAAATGTGAAATATGATATAATAAGTGGTTTTCTTAGTGTATGGACATCAGTCTTGTCTGATGTTTTTTTTTTTTTTTTTTGTTAACTGTATTATTTGAAAACAAAATGCTCGAATCTCGCCTTTCGTGTTAATACAGACACATGCCAACACATAATTGCAGATTGTAAATAATGCGAAATGTCTCATGCTCAAGTGGGAAGGTAATGATTGTGCTATAGAGAAGATATCACTAGGCAAGTATGTAAAGCTGCCTTAATTGGTCTTGAGGAAGTGGGTATTTTCTTTGCATTACAGTGTGCTTGTGCTGTAGTCATAATACTGGATGGAAGTTTAGGGGTAACCGTGTTGTGGTTGTGATTCATGCACGAGTCATGCGCTCGATGGAAGCATAAGGCACGCCTTGTGGTGGTTGATGTATTAGTTATTCGATAGCAGTTGAAGGCGGCCTGCCTTTTGGGGGTTGATGCATTAAACACGGCACTCGATGGGAGGTAAAGGCACACATTGTGGTGCTTGATGAATGAGGCACGGCACTCGATGGTAGTTAACATTAAATCGTGTTTTGGGTTATGACTACGTCAGAGCATTCGATAGAAGTTGAATGCACACCTTGTGGTTGTTGATGCATGGGTAAGTGCTTTGATAGAAATTGATGGGAAACATTGTGGCTGTCGATGCATATGTCAGGCATCTCGATGACAATTAAAGGCAACACCTTGGGGTGGTTGATACATAAATGAGGCGCTAGTGGAAAATTGAAGGAATACTATGAGATGGTTGATGCATCAGTCAGAAAACTCGATGGAATAGGACCGGAAATCGTGTCGTTTTTCATGCAGGAGTCAGAAACGCGATGAACGATAAAGAGAAACCATGCGATTTTGATGTATGAGTCAGAGCTATAGATGAAAGTTGACGGGAAAGACTTTGGTGATCGATGCATTATCAACTTGCCCACCGGTGAAAATAATTCCGAACATAAATGGTGCAATAAGTTATACCGGAGAGCGCCAGCAGTTCTTCATCAATCATGTACGTCATACTTTTCGCTAGATGAAGTGAGAAAATATCAAAGATTCCATCGTCGCCTTAACCTATAACCACGAGCAGTCTTACGAAGTTGATGGGGCTGTGACTTATGCCATATAAAAGCTGGTGCCACAAACCGTTTCCCATGCATGTATGCATACTTAGTAACTCAGTTGAATTCGCCTGTAAAGTTGAAGCGGGAGTGGTTCGCCGTCAACATATATTGCTATTTTACCACAATGCCACAATTTAAAAAAAAAACCATTGCTTATGAATACGCAGACACGATAGGTAGGACACATGGTTCGAATGAAAGAGCATTGTCTGCCACAACTGTTGTTATAGTGAGAACTCCAGACTTGCTCCACAAACACTGTGGACAGAAACAACATTTTGATGATATTCTTATGACATCACTGACTCAATTCAAAATAGTCACACAATTAAGAGTGATGCAGCAACTGCAGAGAAAAATCAGATATCAAATCACACAACAAAAACAAGTTACAAGGCAGGCAAGAGCTACTCAGTGCCCTGCCGACATTCCCCATGTGATCAGACTATGACATACAATTACAGGCAGAAGTATGGTTGAATATTTTGAAGACCATCATATCGCAGACATCATTATCTTAATCATCATCCATGCTGAGCTGAATCTATGTATCGTCCAATTCGACGGCCAAACAACATATGACCAGCATGATTACCTTTGTATTGGTGCCAGGACATGGGCGTGTTTAAGGTAATGATACACAGGCATTAATTGCTACACTGTCAATAGATGGATTTGACATTGTCTGCCACAGACAATAATTTCTTGGGCGGCAATACATGGATCTGACATATTTAGTCTGAAACAGGAAAGAATTACTACATACCGTTTCGAAAGATAGATCTGACATAGTGAGTAAGTCACAGGCACGAATTGGTACAGTCTTAGTAGATGGATCTGACATAGTTCTGTGAAGATCCATCGTCCACTCAACAGATTTAAAAAAAAATGAATTATGATTTATCTAGAAAAAGATAAACGATATATGAAGAGATTTAAAAATAACGTGTAACTGAATCTGTCATCGACTACTCTCTGATGGATGATTTTAAACATGCAACGGAGATCATATATGACGTACTCGATGTATTTGTTAATGAAAACATACAGTCATATCTAATATATATTTTCCCACAAATTCACATGTGAAATGTATTTTTTCATAACATTACACGTATTCCGTGTTAGATGCGAGATGACGTGTCTTCACATTGGATTTTCCATGTTGCATATCATCAGATTGTTTCAAGTGTGTTCTTATTGTATTCTTAATTAGTAAAAGTTCATATTAGTTTTAAATTTACTCAATAAGTGCGTGTATTATTGTTGTTATCTAATGTAAGTAAACAAACAAGTGATGAATGTTTTGATGGTGTGCCGTTGGGTGATACAACATATTGCATAATGGCATAATGTCTATACCCAACACGAATCTCGGTATGTTATAGCTTCAACGTTCATGATGATAACGAAATAGTATCTTTCAATGTCAGCAGATAACTCTCGCTAGTCATACTCTTTCATATCAAAATACACGTTCTCTCGAGTAGTGTACCTTGTTGTGTGATGTCAAGTTTCACGTTAAGTTGTCTCAAACATAGTATTGTGTAAGGGCAGTTTTTGAATGCAAAGTTTACTCTTCAAATGGAGGCACTGATGTGTGCCAGTAACCAGTAGTTATCACCTTATTTACAGCATTTATTCATGTAATACCATATAAACGGTAGCGAATCAGTGAGGAAATAAGAATTGTGTGTATATATATATATATATATATATACCTGCAATGGACGAAAGTTGGATTATGTGAAAGAAAGGCGACGGAATACAAAGAACTTAGTTGTTTGAAGATTGGCAGTGAATACAACATATAAATAATTGTTGCTCATGATATCAAGTATTATTTTAATTTACGTGCAATTTATCAACTTTCTATTCCATTTAGTTTGTCGACCTGGCATATTTGGATCTATGTGTCAATTCAACTGTTCTTCTGGTTGTGATGGCGGATGTGACAAAATAAGTGCACATTGCGGCTGTAAGGTTGGGTACAAAGGATTACTCTGTACAGGTTTACAACGTATAGTGTCATGTATTCGTTCATCATTCCTATGATTTCATTACTCTGCCAAGTAACCACATCACACATGCGTAAGCTAATTATATATATATGACCAGTAGATGACATGTACCCTATTTGAATGTTGTCAAGATTTAACTGGTACCAACACTAGCAGTGCTGAAATGTTTAAGATGCGAATAACTTCATGTTATAATTGTATCATGGTATGTCCACGCATAATGTAACATAACAGTGTGTCTCTATCTTGTAATTATGTGTACACTTGAACCACCTCACCCAAATCAAGTTAAATTGAGATGGAATAAAACTGACATACGTCCGGGTTACTTACAAGTGCATACCATCAATGTTTCCACTCAAAGTTATGTACTGAAGTATATATTTATGAATGTTTTTCAATTATTTAGAATGTCGTTATGAAATTATCGGATCTCCGTGCAACGTCAGCTGTTCGAAGGGCTGTCAGTACACATGTAACAACCAGAATGGACAGTGCACCTGCAGAAAAGGATACACAGGTTTACTGTGTTTAGGTAATTACACCAAATTTCATTATAAATTTAAAATGATGTCATCTGAAGATGGTATGCAGAGTAACTATAAAGTCTGGCCATCTAATATATATCCGAAGTAGGCACACAGTGTGGCGCAAAGGGAACGCTTTGCTCACGGCGGACCCAAGGTTAGCAGATAACCACTATCCCAAATGTACCTCCTCGAGGTGCACCCTTGAAACAGAAATACATCAGCTAGAACTGATTCTGGCCAAATCATTTGAGGATGTGTCCGAGAATGCGAGGTAGCAGATGGTCAGAGATTTGACTACATACGAGTAAGACAATGTCTCCAACACCACCAGCATCACCAGATATAGCGACTCTTTCGACATACAGTGAAGCTAGTCAGTCCAATCCGAACATTGGGATTGGAGGGGCGGCCAATGTAAAAGTCATGTAAAGGTAGATGCATTGCGAGAGACAAATACATTCCATACTTAGTTAGCTTTTTCCTTTCATGTCGCAAGCGACACATATGGCAAAGATTTTGGTTCTCCATATGATGCGGTCCGCTGCCTGCAGTTAAAATTACTGGATGGTTTTACATCCTTTTAATTCCCCTTCTTTAAGAATTGTGTTTTTAAGGGTTGTTTTAGGTCTTCCACTTTATCTTGTACCCTCAGGTGACCACATAAGGGCTTGCTGGTTTATTCTGTTTACATCTAGTCGTAAAACGTTACCAAGGTATTTCCATCTTCATTTTCGTATGATGTTTGAATCATACTCTTGGTGTGTTTTGTCTCTTAGTTAGATCACTATGTGTGACGAAGGCGCTCCATTTTATGTTCATCAGTTTGCGTAGACATTTGTTTTCGAAGATGTTTAGTTTGTTGTCTGTTGCTTGACTTGATTTCCAGCTTTCACTATCGTATGTTATTACTGATACAGTACAGCTGTAGTTTGGTGTTTGTCCCTAGATATTTGGATTTCAAGATATTATTTAATTTATCAAATGTGCTAGCTGCCACTGCTAAACGTGTATTTCTTTCTTTCATTGAACATTCGTCAACAAACATTCGGCTGCCCAAGTAGTTAAAGCTAGAGACTTTTTCCAGTATTTGGTTATTTACTAAGATGTTATTTGTTGAGCTGGTAAGTTCCATGATATTTGATTTGGACGTGTTGATCTGAAGGCCAATTTGCTCTGCGAGTGTGCATAGTTTGTTGGTTATATCTTGAGTATGTTGGTGAGTACAGTTTAAATATGCGATGTCATCTGCAACAACAAGGTCAGTTAAAGTGATGTTTTTGAGCCATTGTATACCCGCTGTTTAATCTTGAATGGTTTTACGCATGATCCAGTCGATGGCTATTCCAAATAGCATTTGTGATAATACGCAGTCCTGTTTCACTCCTGTGTTGACATTGAACCATTCTGAATTTGCTGTTTCTGTTCTTACAATTTATTTTTTTTTCATGGTAAACATTCAATACTGAGTACAATGAAAGGACAGAACAGTGCCAGAGGACAGTGCAAACTGCAAATATAAATTGAAACGTTCCTAGGAAAGGGGAACTACAAGCTCTATTAGCTCGAGCCGAGCTTCTAGTTACATTTGGTCCTTATTGGTAGAACCCAGACCCAATCATGGGCGTTTGGAAAAGACAGAAGACCTAACCGAACTCTAATGTCGAGCCTTCCTAAACCGGAAATATGCTCGCGAAGAGAAAGGGATCCGCACCCAATGGGCTCAGGCAAAAAAAGGGACAACGATGGCAGCCCTGATCCAACTCTACTGTAAAGATTTAATATACCGGAAACACACTTGCAGGGAGAAATGGTTCAGTATCCGATGGGCTCAGGCACAAAAGGGACAACGATTTTATCCCTGGCCCAACTCTACTGTCAAGATTTCGTATACCGGAAATACACTTGCAGAGAAAAAGGGTTCAGTACCTCATGTACTCAGGCGCTATTGGGACAAGTTCGCTCAGCTCGAGAACACCTTGCTCTCAAACGCGTGGTGTGAGGCTCGATCTTGGGCGAATGGTTCACGATGTCTGTAAACGACGCCTCGGGTAGGAGGGCAAACAAGCCAGGGTCCAACTCTTCTGGCGAGTTCTTCCCCATACGAAACCAGGCTCGCAGATGAGAAACGGTTCAGTACCCGATGGGCACATGCACAAGTACGTCCAATTGCGAGAGGTGAGTTCATAGACGGTAGAACACTTTGTGCGAGATAGACGTGAACGACAATCGTCTAGGCGAAGAGTCACTACACCCGCATGCACGACGATAGATAGACAGCCTGTCATGGACTAGGGAAGCCTACCTGAATTAAAGGAATGCCGAAAACGGATGTGCTGGACAGAATGTTGAATAACATAATTATGTTATGTTATTTGTAGAATGAATCCGTCACTGATGTTTTGTATTGAACTTTGATGTGCGTGTATACAATCTTTCTCTCAAATCGAGAGATATGCACTATGATGCTATGCCATATATTTGATACAGTAATCAATGAAAACACTCTTTCATTGAAATGTTACATACATTATTGTATCTCTTGAGTCTCAATATTTTCCTTTCCAAAAGTTCATCAAATAATTTTCTTTTGGAACAATGTTAATTGTAATTTTAAATTAAAAATAGAATGTTTTAAATATAAATTATAAACACATACTTTCTTTAATGCATTATAAGTATGTGTACTCATATTTAGACACATAGTCGCACATACCCTAGCCAAAATATATACATATGACATAATACACGTCTAGTCATATATATGGCTATGTATTGATAATTTTATCCAAATTAAATACATCACATTACTTACATTTCCCGCTACACACATTTCATTACATAAGACAAGTTGCCACACACTCATTGGATTACATTAGGGAAACGGGGACTTACAGAATTAATGCTTATATCAGGGAAATGGTTACATCAGGGAAACGAGGACTTACAGAATTAATACTTACATCAGGGAGATGGTTACATCAGGGAAACGGAGACTTACAGAATTAATAGTTACATCAGGGACACGGGAACTTACATAATTAATGGTTACATCAGGGAAACGGGGACTTACAGAATTAATGGTTACATTAGGGAAACGGAGACTTACATAATTAATGGTTATATCAGGGACACAGGGACTTACGGAATGAATGTTTGGTTTAATGCATGAAGTCTTCAATGTTATTATAGTTGCCGTATGTTATGTAATATCGATTAACCCATTTACATCCGTTGACGATCACAGAAATAAAGATCAAACCAATCTTGCATATTTTATATGCATGTAGTTCTATAATCACTATTACAGTTACATTACGTATAACAATCGTACTCTCTAACTGCTTCAACTAAACACTGACAATACGTCACAATGACATGTCACTACATCCACCTGGCTCATTCCCAAGTTTTCACCGATAACCATGAACCATACTTCCACATAAAGAATTAACAAACAAACTATTGACTGTTTTGTAGAATGCATGTCTGGAGTATTTGGACCTGATTGTGAGTTGAACTGTTCTAAAGGATGTGCTAACATATGTAACAGTACAACTGGACACTGCAATTGTAGATATGGATACGAAGGATTATCGTGTAAAGGTATTTATGACTATTGGATCTCGTAATGTTGATATCATACATATATATATATATATATATATATATATATATATATGAAATAGGTAGAACACATATAGGTGTGCCGTGATTCAGTTTCTTAATCCTGGATAGGTTCAAGAAACTGAGTGATATGCCATGTGCAAGTCAACAGATCAGTATATGTCGTCTGATTCTAGATACATGATAATATATACACTATTCAATGTATTATAGTTACTGTATATTGTTACTATATACGGTAATCTACTGTTACATGGACTATATCCAGTTGTCGTGTCTTGCCACTGTTAAATATGCCAACACGAGCTTATAAAGATGAAGATATTGCAACATCCTTCACATGTTAAGCTGAAGATTAAAGGCACATGAGAAGACATTAATTTCATTGAAAAACTAAAGTCTTAGAACATTTAATGATACCTGTTGGTAGGGAAGATTTCAAGTCAAACATGAAATAAGAGAAGACACCAACAATGTGTATGTGCAATAAGATTTATATTTGCACTTTCTTAGAATGAATAAAAGCATAATGTCACTACAGTAATTAACATGGGTATCAGCTAGAAAAATAAAATAAGTAAGATTAAAAGAAAATCTACACAGAACAACCAACACAGAGGTTATGACTATGGATTTCAATAGCATACAACAATTACACACAGTAGCATCATATCACAAGAACTGGAATGCTCAAGCTTCTGGCCTAGGTACGACGCTGAGGGATAATAGATTGATGGAATCTTACGATTTTCAAACTATTCCTATTGTAGAGAAATGATGCTCGAGAAATGTTTTGATAATGTCAATATCGATTTTCTGCATGAGGGATAGTGTGATGATCTGCTATCTGTACATCACGTTCTACTAGACAGCTTATTATGAACAGATGGCACAAGAAATATTCAACAATGAACACAACTTGGACAATGATACAAGTACTAATTCTGTTCATGTAGCATTCCTAATTTTAATTGTGTTCATTGGGAAGGGGAAGAGGCATGACAGAGTTGTGAGGAGAGTTTACACTAAACCTTACTTAAACTATCAGTGTACATGCTCGTCTTTATCATAGAGAGTTCATCCGATCATACATAGACGTGTAGTGATGTTCCATGAACATTCACATTTGATCAGCATTGATTTTGTACATGGTAATACGCAGATAGATAGATATATATTTCCGTGCGAAGACTGGGATGGCGTGTATCTCTGTTTGCCGAAAAGGAAGTACAGTTTCTGTATTTCAGTGTTCTCTAGATGACTATATTATATATTTCTGAATGTGACATATTAGAACATGGTTTAACCATTTTAGTCACTGAAACGACACAGTGACTGGCTTAGTGACCGGGTAGCGTAAGAACTAGTACTAAGTAATACGCTAGTAGGAAATACTTTAGAGTTCTATAAAGAAGTCTGCAGATATCACACATGAACAAACTATCAAATCTAGTACACTAAACAAATGCGGCTTAAGAAATAACGACTACCAACCGACAGCATGTCACAGATGACCATGACACATAGTCATAACTGCTATTAAACCAAAGGCAGACCATATAAAAGAGTGATCACAGATACAAAAATGTCACAGGAACATGCTAACAAACAGTACACATGAAGGTAATCTCCAGAGAACTCTTCTACCCCTGACGCCGATGGAAAACAAGTACCACAGCGTATAGATACATTTATATAATAAGAGATACGACGTGCTTTCTTTAATAGAACATCGCCGGGACGTTGTTTATGAAAAACGTGCAATTACACATTTTCAAACAATCTACAAACGTTTACCTCAAGAAATAATTTCTAAGTACTCAGTTCAAGATTGAGTAATTGTAGAGTTTAATTATATTCCGTAAATATGATGGAAGGTCCAAGAGGAGAGCACATAATAGCAGTACTGTTTGTCATTTACGTGTTTCGTAAGAAGAGATTACGTAGCTTTTGGGGTAGAACACGTTGACCCATCCCCTACAGGTTCAAAGAGACACATAAGATGGATGTAACAGACTGAAAGCTGCACAATCGTCGCTAAATAGCAAATCATTATACAATACATTCAGTTATCCATATTATATTCTACTGATCTGCAGCTGTGAGAAAACAACAACAAATACAGAAGCAGAATAAATAATGTTCGTTCCACTTTCTGATAATGTGCTCTAGTTTGTAGAATAATTATTTTCTGCAGAAAACAATGTATTTAATGGGGTTGTCTTCTTTAGCATAGTACATGAATCAGTTATACATATAGTATCCCGATATAAACATACATATCATGTTTACAATATTACCAATCTTGCAGATTGCAATCCGTCAAATTTTGGTTCAGATTGTGAGCTCACTTGTCCCAGAGGTTGCGATCACTATTGTAATAGAACAGATTTACGATGTTTTGGTAAGAAGAAATGTTAAAAATACGGCCGTTATATCATATATTATATCACTGAAGACGGATGTGTTTTTCTATTGACCCAAATAATAAAGGTAACACGAAATAGCTATATTATTTGTACACAACTCTGGGTGGTAAACTAAAAGTAGTATATTCTGCTACTTGAGACATACAACATGAGTTTGTGAATGTGCTGTAACACACACACCATATTAGAAGAATGATAACATCAACTGTGTTGTGTTACATTTAATACAGATGTGTAGGTAGTTGTGTAAGCAGCATTATATCGTGTTTGTGTTACATTTAATACAGATGTGTAGGTAGTTGTGTAAGCAGCATGATATAGTGTTTGTGGATCGTAGATTTGTGCTAATGATGAACTCATCCAATACACATTCCTAAAGAAAATGGAATCTTAATGGAGCCTTGACTGTGAAATGAAGTCTTTATTTGTATCACAGTCGATATTAGTGAACACTACTGTTCTTCTATCATCCTACTTCATCCCCAAATCTGACCGTTATCTTCGGTTAAATTAATGTCATAAACAGATGCCGGTCAGAAAACATTGCATATTTGTTTCTGGTGTGACAGATTGAATGATGGTTGGCGGTGTTAAATGTATCATCACTTCAGATGTATCTGGAAATCTCTGACAGAAGTATGATTAACTGGTTTGTCTAGAAGTATGTGTTACACTCATGTCAATAATTGGTTATAATTGGATGCACGCACACGGGGACATTTCTCTTCGGTGAATAAACACACATTCTTAAACGTACACCCTACAACCTAAAAAAGCGTCTTTGATTGCACGAACATATATTTGACATCATTGTTTAATATGCCCCTTCATGTCAATTGATAAACTTCATGTGTATACACTACCAAATTCATCCCATGTATCTCTGCATGCAATCCATTTAAATTCATGGGTACTACCAATATTATTACATATATCACTGCATGTCATTCGTTAAACTGGATGTACAAACTAACAATGTCACCGCATTTGTCACTGCATTTATTTCGTCAAATATCATAGCCACATTGACCGTATCATAGCATATCTAAAATGAATAATGTCGGTATTGTTTACGACTCGATATCATATCACTCTGTGAATAGCGATGCGAGTTTGGACTTCCCATTCATCATCACGTGCCGTGTCGACAAGGACCTATTATAGTATATTAAACATATACACTATAAAGAATACTCCCATAGTTACTTCTCTATGGTGAGCTGGAGAAGTGTACATGATCTCAAGGTGGCCAAAAGAATCGCTACAAGGACTCGTTAAAGAACTTACTGAAAGCCTTTGAAATAGACCACGATACATGGGAAGAACTTAAACAAAATATATCTACATGGAGTTCCACAATCAAAAAGATCGCATCATCTTGTGTGAAGAGGATAAATGCATCAGGTCAACAGCAGAGAGCAGTTAGAAAGTCACGGATAGATCAAGATCCGTCTACATTCGCCATACAGATCGAATATGGTCCATTTGCCATCTACGAACTCATATAATCAAGGACATAACTCTAATTGAAATTTCAAAAGTACATGTAACATAAGGTCATCATCAATTGTGATGGAGTAAAAACATAGTATATTATTGATGTTTGTGAATGTTGATGTTGCTTTTCCTATTCTGTTGATGATCTCTGTTAAACTTCTGCATTCTGATGTCTTTGTTATTCTTAAGTATTTATATAACTGGTGGGCCTTGTGTAAGTATTTATATAACTGGTGGACCTTGTGTAAGTATTTATATAACTGGTGGACCTTGTGTAAGTATTTATATAACTGGTGGACCTTGTGTAAGTATTTATATAACTGGTGGGCCTTGTGTAAGTATTTATATAACTGGTGGACCTTGTGTAAGTATTTATATAACTGGTGGACCTTGTGTAAGTATTACACCATTGACATTCATCGAGTACATTATCTACCCCTAGAATGTAAGGACATTCTGCTCCTCGTCATTCTCTGATTACACGTTCTCTATTGTAGAACACCTGTTTCTGTTCCTCGTGGTTATGTGACTACACATTCCTCATTCTATGGCACATTACTCTGTTCCTTCTGCTTCTCCAACTACGCACTGGTGGTTCTCTGATAATACTCGTGTTATTGTATGCCGCCCATGTCTGTTCGGCGTAGTTCTCTAAGTACACACTCTTCATCGTAGGACACCTGTCAGAACAAATCATTAGAAGAGAAAATTCACTGCACGCTATTATCACAGGTATGTTGAACAATAAAACAGTTAAGTTGAACAATATGTCATCTAAGTTACAAAAGACAGGTAAGGTGAACAATAAGAAAGGTAAGTTAAGCAATGCGTCAGGTAAGTTGGGCAACGATACAGGTAATTTGGACAATACTAGATATGGTCATATCAATGCATATTGTATGAAAACTATGAAATGAGGTATGCTGGATCACCTGTAACGACCGTTTATATTAATGCACGTGACATAATTATGCAATAAGGTATGCATATCAGTACACGAGGCAGTACTCAAAAATAAGATATAAACAACAGTATACAAGACAGCACTCACAAATAAGATACACACGACTGTGCACGAGGTATAAATAAATAATAAGATATGCATGACAGTACACGAGACGGTACTCAACAGTACGATATGCATGAGATGGCACTAGGTAAAATTAAACAAGCGTATCTACATAACAGTACACGCGACAAACTAAACAATAGAATGTGCACGGCATGACTCGATACATTACTCAACAAGAAAATCTACATGACAGCACACAATGCATAACTCACCAATAAGGTATACTTGGTGTTACACAAGATAGTGGACGTTAAACACAACACAATCTGTGTAATGTAAGATATGATTGACATCACGCGACACATGCCAACACATAAGTATCGATATCCTACATGAACCAGCCTGGACTATAAGAGATGATTGGTAGATGCTTTGTGTTCCTCTATTGCGAGATACACAATGACATACACCCTCATGGTGACATACAAGTGGCGAGAGAAAGATATATTACTTGTCTCATTGAAACCAACGAGTTTAAATCAAGATGAAAGAGTAAATGATGTTCACAATACATCACCTGGGCGCTCTTAAATTCACACAATGTGCAGCTGTTTTGCATGACTTCTGTTAAGTACATTAATTATAACATAAATCATATATCATCTTGACAGTTCCAAGGATTCATTGAGAAACATGTAATTTTAAAGAGACACAAATGTTAACGCCAATATAATGAAAATGTATTAAGTTATTTAACATAAATATGATGAAGATAAATTAAAGGAATGTGTGTGTTTGTAAAATAAAAATGCAATGCAGAACAGTGGTAAATAAATACGTTTTTTTTTTCTGTTTTAGCTTGCTTGCAAGGATGGTATGGCGAGTACTGTGACAAAGAATGTTCAGAGTTTTGTTTTGGAAAATTGTGCAACATGTCTAATGGAGATTGCTTCATCTGTTTTGGAAAACGTATAGGGCGACTATGTGAAGGTTGAGTAATGTTATAATCATGCAATATTCTAAATGTCTTAGTTTATTTTTCGGATTGCACATACGATGCAATATCATGTATTATAGTATTGTGATAATTGTGATTATGGAATGAAATATGCAATATGACCGATGCTTATCATTTTCTCACATACACTAGAAAATATGTTATCAATATTTCATAAGAAAATGTCAGTGAAAACATGCGTTCTAGACTGTCCATTCAGAACGAAGACCTCAGACATTAGACTGTGTGAATGGCGGTGTTGACTGATTTCTGACGGTTCTAACATATACACAGTATTAGGAATGTACATACTCATCTTTCTATCAATACAATTCGGTTCTTATTGGCCTTGCATTTAGAATATATATATATATATGTGTGTGTGTGAGTGCCTTTTGCGAAATCTTTTGTAGTGAAGACACAGTTTTAACTTAGCTAAGTGGGGGGGGGTGGGGGTTACACCTAGGAGACGGTAGCGCTTTTTTTAAAGAAAGGGTGGCAAAAACGGTTTCAGTTACAAGTCTGCAGCTTTTACAGAATATAGAATATATTTTCAAACTTTTCATAGAGGCTGGCTCAAAGACCACTCATTTTGGGGAGACAATTTTCCAACTTTTAATGGATGAGTGTAGAAGTGACAAGTACATAAACATTCTGCGAACGAATGATAAGAACATTTACTCATTAAAACATAATTCCTTACTTTAATAACGTCCTGCAATGTATAGACACCCTTCAGTTTCAACTTTTGCTTCATATAGACCAAATCTCCACCTGCGCCTGGCTCTTCTGACTTATATGGTTGTCTAGATAACCTTATTTTGTGTATTTAAGAGACTCTTAGAATAAGTTCTTGCTAAATAATCCAACGTGAATTTTCCGCATGCCACTTCCAACAACCTAGGTGGAGATTGCATAGCTCGTGATCCATCATTAACAGCTAAGGATGCAACTCCAACAGAAATATTAACATCAGTCAACACATTGTATAAGTGCTTTGGGCAGATCTGCCATATCATACTAATGAAGGACTCATCAATATTTATATAGTACTGAGAAATATCCCCCCCCCCCCGGCATTATGAATAAATTACCTGATTACAAATTGATACATAAACTTGACACGTGTGCAAGAAAGATTTGCAAATTGAAAACGAGGTTTCCTCTAATAGAGGAACTTTACCAAGATCAAAAGGCTGCAGTGAAGTTAGAGGACGATCTCTCAGAGTGGTTTGAGGTACAGAGTGGAGTAAGGCAAGGGTGCACACTCTCATCATACCTGTTCAACATCTACGCTGAAAGTATAATGAGGAACGTGAGAGAAGACATACACAACACTGACTAACACGCTTTCAACATAGGTGGATTCCTAATCCCGGAACTACGCTACGCAGACGACACAATACTTCTTTCAAACGATATAAAGGGATTGAAACAACTAATCAAGAACACAAAGAAATATAGCGAAGCACAAAATTTGTATTTAAACACGCAGAAAACAAAAATCATGTCAACAGATATAACAACACAACAACTAAAAATCAGAATAGACAATACCGAGATAGAATGTGTGGATAAATTTGAATGCTTCGGAGCAAACATCAACGGTGCAGGAGACTGCATGGCAGAAATAAGGAAGAGCCTGGCAATGGCATATTGCAAAATAACACGGCTGAAAAACATATGGAAATACAACAAAATAGAAACGAACGTGCTAATGTTACGAACTTTTATTTTCCCGGTTGCAACATACCGCTGTGAACCATGGACTCTAAGTAAAACAGCGGCAAAGAGTATCAACGCCTTCGAGCTGAAATGCTACAGGAAGATACGTAGAATATCATGGAAGGATAAAATCAGAAACTCAGATATTATAAAAACACTGATTAACCACACAGAGTGTTGGTTACTAAACACAATAACAAAAAGAAAACTACGCCTGTTTGGTCATATAAAGAGACATAACTGTTTAGAAAGACAAATAATGGAGGGAAGAGTACCGGAGGGGAGAAGGGGCAGACCAAGAAGACGATGTACTGACGACATTAAAGATAACATGAATACATCGCTAGAAAATGCAAGCCACATCGTCCAAGACAGAGAGAGGTTCAGAGAGTTCATTGGGAAGACAACGTTCTGGAAGAAATACGTCACATGACACATAGGGAGGTGTTCATTGTTGTAATATTAATATGAACTGAAAATGTTTTTTCTCAAACATACTGAATATATTTACAACATTACTTACAAACCCCTGACCCACCCACACATTTTTCCAATTATAGATCTAAAAAACAATAAACGTTACGACCAACTTTCTTTACACAAGAAGTGCATAAATGCAGACTCTTTAATGTGACACCAATATTTCCATACAATAAAAATATGTGTATTTTGACAATTTACCCGGTATAGCTGCGCCCTTGAAGAAACTAAATACAACTTTGGATACACGTTTTCTTAATATTTTCATAACTAATGAATTAAAATGTAATACAACATTGCTAGAACACATGGAATCTACATAAATGTGTATAAATACAGTGGCACAAGAATATGAATTATGAGAGCTACATTCCTTATGTAGATGTTGAACAGTGAGATATAAAAGTTTCAATTTCTTGTACGTGAGTGTATTTAGGCTTTATTGTGTATGTTTTATTTCAGCAAAAAAAAATATTATAAATTGATATGTGTTCATCATATAATATAAATTTTTAGATTTTTATTTACAATTTTGACAATTAGAATGTGTAATGTGAACGTAATTTCTTATATATAATAAAAAATATGACTTGTGTGTTCTCTTTATGTCTTGATAAATGCGTTGTATCATCTTTATACAAGTGAGAAGTAAGGTAACCAATTACCAGCAATAAGTATGTTAGAATTTTTTTAAGTTATTCTTTTGACATCCTAGATTGCAAACACTCTTATTATGGGATACGATGTGAATCACAATGCCCTGAACAATGTTTAAATCGTACATGTGACCATGTTTCTGGAAAGTGTCCAAAATGTATAATAGGTTTCACAGGAGATAGTTGCCTACAAGGTAATGCCGTGTTGGTGTATATAGATATATTCATATCATCGTATGACGTCAAGTAATATCATGGAATATTTTACCCGTCGTCCTAGTTTTTGTTTTATAACTATATGGTGCCTAAATATTAATAACATTTACCCCCACGTCAAATCACACGATGGTAAGTCGTTTAATCTTCATGCGATAAATTGCATGTGTTACATTCTTTAAAAAAAACACAAAAAAAAACAAAAGAAAAACAACATAGTTCCATTTCCGATCCACGAACAAACGTTAACGTCGCACTAGTGGTTGCATCTCGTCAAAGAAGAAATCAGACGTTTTCATTTGAAACCAGGTGCGCACAGTTGTTGAAAATCCTCGTCTGAAGTGTAGCGTTGTTCCTTGAGATGTCCCATCAGCATCGGGAAGAGATACAAGACATACATTGCCAAATCAGGACTGTACAACTGGTGCGGTCAAATGTTATCAATTGTGAGACGCTCCAATACATCCATTGTTCGTCGACTCGTGTGTGGCCGAGAATAGTAGTGCTAATGAAATGCGGATATGCCAACACGAACAAGCAGCAGTAGTGTACGAAGTTTGATCAAGGCTGTCAAATAGACACCATTGTTGATGTTGTCACTGTGCTTCTAAAATTATTTTTAAGACTCTCAGTCCCAACAGATGGTCATTAATACTTTTCCCACCGAAGCGACAGCCTTGAACTCTCTTGGTGACGGTGAGTTATTATGTTTGACTTTATGGACTGACGCTTGTGGGTGTCAACATGATGTGAGAATGACTCGCGCCAGTGACAAAGCTGCGGATAAAACATCACCATCCTGTTTATATCGCGTCAGAATTTCCTGACACGCCTGCTGTCGCCGCTGTTTCATTTCCGGAATCAGCGATCGAGGGACCCATCTCGTACACACTTTCATATACCCAAGCATGTCGTGCATAATGCGATGCAATTTTTCAGTCGAAATCATAATCATTGTTGTGGTATCTTTCTGATTGACACCCGATTGGCACAAATCAGTTCTTGCACACCTCCTGTGCAATCACGGTTGTGATAAGAGGTTCGATGAGCGCCAAACCATGCAAGCTCGACGTCATAGGAATGACATCTTTTACTGGCATTTCCACCTCCTGACCTTACTTACATTCACACCGACATTGAATTATGTGTCACCATATACTGCAGTCATTCTTTGATGCATGGCAATGGGCGCATAACCGTCCATTACAACGTGGAAAAATATTCTAACAGGAATTAAATCACACGAGATTGCTTCAACTGTATTTCCATACACCTCACTATTGTAGGTCTGTTGTGAGCATGCGCCACCTTCTAGGGACATGAAATTACAAGTTCTAGTTGTCACTTCCTTAGAGATTATTTTCACATAAGTAGTATGTGGCTCGGAGCGCAGTTATACACGTTATGGCTCTGAAGGCATCACTTTTCAATTCCTCCACGTATACATATGACCTACGAGATTACAGATCATGTGTACTATTACTATTATTATAGTCTTATTTATAAAAGGATCGCGAATGTGGCTACCTGTGGCTGGACTTCTAGCTCTGAGTACACGTAATATGGCTAATGCCTCTGCTTACGTTGCTTGTCATATGAGGAATCTAAGAACTGTGTGGACGTGTTCTACCAACCCGTCACCTGTGAAGTATTCATCATGTGTCCATATTTAAAATTGCAACAATATCATTGTATTTCCAGCTGCAGTACCTTTGTCTTCCTTCAAATAATCGCCACGGCTGCCATGATGGCGGATATTTTACAGGTGCGGATTTGCAGCATACTACTAGGTGACACAAATTATATATGATTCATCACTACATATAAACAAGAACAAATGACAGAAATGCGGTGGTATAGATGCGCAAGATATGTCTCCTGTGCTTCTGACATGATCTAATAATTCGAGACTGGTGCATTTCAGTGAATCACTTTTGCGATCAAACATGTATCAATAAATGCATAGTGTACCACAATATGTATGAGATAATCGTAAATGTATAAGGGTGTCACCTCAGTTACACAACTGAGAAAAACTGGCCAGAAAGGATGAAGGACGTCAAGAACTACGTGCACAAAACTTACTGGATTATTTCATAATCGTCATTTAAGAATACCCATGATTTCAATAGCTGTTCATTGTGCAAACACATATACTAAATATTATTTAGACATACTTATTCATGAGATAAATTATTTGTTTGAGTAGATATATTGCATATTCATTTTGAAATTAAATTGTGATTGTGGAAACGCGACTATTTTTCTTTATGCCATACGTATTTAATTCCTCTTATATGTGGTGTCTCGTGATACAATGACTCACGTTATGTAATATTTCAGATGTATTCGTTTCAGATGTTCACAATATGAAAGAGAGTAATAGAAAAAAAAACATTACTGCATGCAGACAGAATGACGTCTCGACTACACCAGATAATTTAACAACGTAGAATGTCATCGCACAGAGACATCCAAAAGGCAACATCAGGGGTTCTCCGTCGGTATACACAAAGTCTTTTACTGCGCACATGTCGGGAAGGGGGATCAAAATGGATAAACGGCCCAAGCGGCGAAACAATAAAGCGTGTTCTGTACAAGACACACGTTCAGTGGATAACAGTAAATGTTGGCTGGCCTAGTCATATCGATCGTGGAGAAAATTGGGATATTATCACATATATCCCAAAGTCAATCAACAGACTAGCAACATCTAAAGATTAGAAAGAAACATACTAGAATAGGCACATATGATATTAGAACACTACTCCAGTCAGTAAAACTAGAAAACGTATTATTACAGGGAAACATTACATAAAGACAATCTAGGGGTTTATTTTTGTGCAGTGACATGCGTGAATCATGGGTAATGAGTGAGCAGAACCTTGGCCGCATAGAATGCTACTACGGTTGTTGGTGGAGCGCTGGAACGACAGACATTTTGAACGGCCGTCGGCAAAATGCACAAAGAAATGAATGTATAAGTGACGATGACTCTTGTTCCATGACTAGAGTAATGAAGCTTTGTTTGAAAAAAATGTTGTTGCTAGAAAGTAACGGTTTCGTGGACGAGAAAGAATTATGGTCAATCAATGGTGTACTTGGACCGTCAGTCAACGTGTAATAGCAGCTACACTCAAGGAGTTATATGTGCATCTTTGGAAGTTTCCAGAGTGCAGTAACGATGATCCAACAATTAACTAACTAAAGTTAGAATAAAGTCGTAGGGAGGCGATTACGAGGTAGACACAGATACAAGTGGGATAATAGCACCCTAAATACACATGTTACAAACTAGCAGAGTGTACCACCAAAACAAGAGCCATGGGATGTTGAAGGTCTGCTGTGGCCAACATTTGTTGCAGAGCTTGTTCTTAATATTGATGAGCAATGTGCATGTTCATATTAATATGTCTACGAATTTTAGTGTTACCCATTTTACTGCAATGCACTTTTTGGACTGCAATGAATGCATTTGCCCAACGATTGGTAAATTAAACGTGCACCACATGGGAAAATAGCTAATTTAAAAGAAACAATGTATACTATAATATAATATCCGTATTTTTTCAGTCCCTCCGGAACGCTCCATAAGTTGCGTATTTACGTCTCGCAGTTCCATGCAACATTGAATGAAAACGACTGGTGTCGTGACTTATTCAAAGCAAACGTCATGTTAGTATACAAATAGCATTGTTCCGCTAACATGTATACTAATACATCGGCTTGTGGTTAAAGCTATATAAAAGACATGCTATTTTAAATATGCATAAACTTTGACTTAAAGGATGGATGCAGGTAATTCAAATCACAAGAAAGCATGAAAAAACCAAAGAGCGAAAAGCTAGTCGACAAACTCAAGAGTCACTCGCTCGGATTCGTGCCGTCAATGCTGCAGATCATATGCATATAATTAAAAGAGGGATGTAAAGAAATAATCAAGAAATCCTCAAAAAAGAAAAACACAACTTTATATGAATGCTGATTTGCATCGGCGTCGAGCTAAGCTAGAATCACCAGTTCAAAGAGAAATTCTACAAGCTATGAGTAGAGAAAACCATAGGTCTCATAGCAGGAAGTTGTGGGTAAACACAGAGGCATCGAGCTGTATATGCTCACACATTATCATATATATGCGCCAAAGTCAAGAAATTTCAAAAGAAACAACACCTGTGTTGAGGATCGTGTTGCTGTACATAACTTCAATTTTATATTAATATGTTAATATCGTGTCCTAAATTGTTTGTGGCGAACTATAACGTTGTCAATTTCACAAGTTGGTGAAGAAAGGTAATGTTCATACTCCGAAAACCACTTAACATTCATTGTGATAAAGCGGTAGTAGTCCGAGCACCTACACCTGATGCCCTCTTATAATACGCACCCAAAAGACACACATTTTCGCGAGAATATTCGATATTATAATAGCATTCTTTCTTTCGCATAATAAAGTGGAGCAACAATTACGAATTGTCAAAGTCCAGGTTCATATGTCTTAAAAGTGCATGAGCAAACCTATCGAACTTCTCCAATACAACCGTCATTAAATACATTACCGCAGTTGGCTCATTGGTATGATTTGAACAGTACTCAAGCAACAGATATTCGACAAGTACTAGCATCAAATTGTGCATGCGAAAAAGAAAATATTGATAAAATCAAGAGATGTTCTCAACACAACAGATGAGCATAGTTGTAACAGTTAATGCATAGTATCGAAATAGTAGAGATTGAGAATATTGCTCACACTGGAACAAGAGATCCTAATAGTAAACAAGTACAATCATCAATATCACCAACGTCACTATAATGAACAAACATCTTACTAGCTTCTAATGGCTTTCGTAAACGACGATGGGAAACCACCCTTTCATCGTGACATTCCTATTTCTTCCGTCATAAAATATTGGTTATGGAATGTATTATGTCAAACTCGTTTTTCTTTCCATACGATGAGCCGGGTTGACAGGAACATTGGCAATGTGAGAAATATCATGGTAAACAATCTAATACATTTCGTCCGGACAGGATGACGGGTCCCGATCGAATCGAACGAGTCTAGTATAAAATATACATTGTAAACATACAATTAGATGTGTGTCTTATTTACTCAATACTTCTTCTGCTTCTGTGTTCGTTCTCAAACTCCTGCAAATTAGCAAAATGCAGTCCGGGGAACGGAATGTGTTGTGTCATGGTTTACATCATTGCTGCGATATCTGCGCCGTTCGGTCTTATACATCCGACTTCAGCAAGACTTTGGTTCACTGACCCTATATGGGATGAGACAGCCAGCTCCATCCCATAACCTCCTTAGTCGCTTCTTACGACATGCATTGAAGGTACACCGTGTTGCTATTCGTTGCTCTCCTTTCGGGCCTCGGCAAAACACGGGCGATATATTTACACAATACTATAGTAAACATGTTTTTATACATGCATAATATCATACATGTCGTACATTATCGTGATAGATGTCTGTATCCACCGAAAAAAAAAGTATATACTCTATATATATATATACATATATACAAGATAACAAATCTTAACATTATAAACACAGACATAATCAAGATATACGAGCACATTTGGTTTTGTGTAACATCAAACAACGTCTACCATCGTGATGCGTTTAAAAACATCATTACGGTTTCTGTTATTATCCAGCAATGTATTCTTTCAACCTCCAATGTATCTTGAGGAACATGTCACAGAGAAATCATATATTGTCCCGTAGCAACGGCGATTACGAAGATTCTCCAGTGGTAACAATTGTTAACGATTATCCTTGTTCACCCGTTATTATATTCATTCGTTCATGTACAAACACATTGACCTTAAGATCTCAGTAACAGATATTAACCAGCAGTCCATATTATTTGTTTTCAAATGTATGGGTTCTTCTCACTATGGGACAAGAAATGAACAAAGAAACCAATATACAGTTTAGACAGGTTTTAGACAGAACATATGAACTAGGTAATCTTCATCTTAAGAAATATAAGAGACATGCAGAGATCGTATGCAAACATATACAACTGGTTTATAGATTAAACTGGTCAACATTGAAATCGCTACTGATTTAAAAAGACTCGAATCTGTAGGTGATTCTTGAATCGAAACTGGCTTCACAGCATCGGGGCTTTCTCATAAGTGGTTCACCCTCTGTTCCAGAAGACAACCCAGTGCATGTTGACTCAAGAGTCCCTGTAGGTGTTGGTTGTGTGATCATCAGGACTTTCCATAAATATTGTTTTTTCCATCACTCACCTAGATACTCCAATTTCTAACAATCTCTGTATGTGTACGTTCTCAGCCTCATTAATATCAACTTATCTTGAAATGAATTGCTTACTGCATTCGTTAAGTCTGGTTTATCTCTTCTCAGCAATGTGCCATCTATCGCTGCATTGCCTGAGTCCGATCTCTCTTTTCCTCTGACTCCAGCATGACCAGGGCAGTATATTCATGTAAAGCTCTGAATAAATGCATTTTTCAATAAGTCCAACCATTCTTTTCTCAGGATGAACTTTTCTATCTTGCGTAGCATGATCTTAGAGTCGGTGGACGTTTTCATAAACAAATCGCAACAATGGAACACAGATACACGGGTTAAGGTCAACTGCAATGCTGGATGACTATTACTGGATACTCCCACGAAATGCTCAAAAGAAATTTAAGGCGAAGAAATATATTTAGTTGTCTATGAGTTAATTTACTGTAGATATTAAACAGTGCATCATTACTATTGTTATACATTTCGTGATGTAAACTTTCATCTTTGTAGATAACAAAGAAAACATGAACCAATTTTGAAATGTGAATGTCAAAGAATAGCTCAGCACATCAAAATTGATAATGAATTACTGATATCATTTCAGTAAACATAACTGGTGTAAACATGTTTTCACCGGTGTTAATCACAGGCATATGTCACCATACATTATGGACCATACTGTATTCTGCTTCCTAAGAAATTTTTAATCGCTCATTGATATGCTTTATCAGTTGCAACATGCTAATGGCTGCATCGAGAGTGAAACGTATTCCTGGTATGTGTTCTAAAAAAGAGCCATAGTGTGGTTGTTTAATATTGTTTCATTATTTTATCTGGTGGTACAACTGTATATCATTTCCTCTATGTGCACCAGTATTACGTCCAATGTTGTAATGTTTGAATCACATTATGCGCTGTTATATACACAATTTCATGAATTTCAAACTTTGCTGATATCTAAGTTATCTCTCTCTCTTTCTCTCTCTCTCTCTCTCTCTCTCTCTATATATATATATATATATATATATATATATATATATATATATATATATATATATATATATATATATTCATTCCGAACACGTATACCGCCGAACACGGTGCTTATGGCAGAAACCAGAGATTTCCAATTTGAGCTATGTGATGCTACTGTGTGAAAGTTGTGTATGATCTAGATTCTAGGTGTTCAGTCTAAATGTAATTATTCATTTGAATCCTATTTTATCTCGCAGGCATAGAGAAACCATCTCCATGGTTTGCCCCGCTGACATTTGTGCCATTTCTTATATTGGTATTCGTATGTTTGCCTGGAGGTACCTACAATGATGTTGCTGCTGATGATGAAGACATGAACTTCGCATCATCAAGTGATAGCAATCACACTGTAATATGGAATCGTATTGGCAGACGACGTGGTGTAATGTCCAGCTCACTAATTAGTTCTGACATTAAAATCCTTTAAATATGTTTACTTTGTGCTTACATTAAATTGTTGAGATATGGATTCCATGACATAATGGTTAGCTTTATTGGCACTATCAAATCAAATGATATCTAAATCGATCACCAATATACAGCTTCCAGAATTAACAACAAATGTATTATTTATTAATCAGTTACGAACTGGTTAATCATCGCATATCATTGAAATGTATACCAAATCATAAGAGGAATAGAGAGATTATTCACAGAACAGACATCGAAGAAAGTATGGGCATGAGACACAGCACTAACTGGAGAGTACTAGTTTCTAACATATGCACCATATTCGGAGTTGACAGAACATATACAGATGCATAATTGGATACTCTTAGACAATGTCGTATATTAACTAATATTTTGTAATGGATGAAGTGAAATGTATTTACACACGAAACACTATATTTTTTGTCTAGTTACCCAAGCCTCTTATGTACCACACTATAATACGAGTACATGTTACTGAAACTTGACGTGAATCGTCCATTTGAGAAAATGCAACTCGGCTGCTTCTGTTACTGAAATTATTGCAAAGAATGTAGGTTACTGAAATAGCAATATTACCGTTGCACATATTATTTGTATAACATACATTCGTCGTATACTCTTCTCGTGTTACTGAATTAGTAATATAACCACGTTGTTACAGAAATGGTAATACAAATAGTGTGTTACTGAAATAGTATTGAATAAAATGGTGTGTTATTCACATCGTAATAAAATGTATGTGTTACTGAATTCCTATATCACATGTCGTGTTAGTGAAATAATACTACAAACAGTGTGTCACTAAAAGTATAAATAAACTGGTATTTTACAAAAACAGTAATACGGGTGATGTATTACTGATAACATTACATTCTTTACAGGTTGTGGAACTAGTAACACACTAGTAGCACACGTGTGTTGAACTAACACGTACATTTTACTGGAATAGTTGTATTGCTGCTGATGTGTTACTGAAATAATATTGTTATGTGTTCATCCCAAGGGATGAGGCCATTTTTTAAATCCACATTTGAAATTCAGTTACAATTGTGTCCTTATTAATGAGGTCATCCTGAATAAACATGCACATACACACACACCAACCAGAGCAGCACATCTGACTCTGTAACGTAGACTAGATCTCCTTTATAAACTCCTATTCTCAGCGACAAATGTGGAAATTACGACAACACCAATAGGACATAAACAATATATTATGAATCCGTAGAATGCTAATGATACGAACAACATTTGTCTTTGGAGAATTCAGTCATAGAATGAATACTGTAGACGGATTTTGGTGTACCCGTAAATGTCTAAACAAATATCCACGTGTTGAATTGCTACATGTCTCTTATGTGCATCTTTATTTACTGTAGAACGTCATATAACTATATTTTATGCACTTTATAGCAATGTATTATAATATATTCCAAAGTGTTTCTTTAAGCATATTAAAATGTCAATGTATCGCTTATTTTGGAGATCGTGAGATCGTATGAATTTCCGCAACTCATCATAGATACGTATCGTTGTCAGGCGACGATCTGGAATACGTACACGATGCAATGTATAACAGATCTGTGTCTGGTTCAGAATAGTGGCATTTCTAGGGAAATCATATAACTCAAAGTTGTCCGGAATATTGGCACGTCATCTGATGTGTACACTTTTCCTGTGTCACACTGTGTGAAAGTGATTGAGTCCCCTCACATTTCGTCTATACACAATCCATGTTTGGCTAGAGTATAACAACATTGGAAGTACCACTGCTCTGTAAACGTTCGTCTTTGTATGTATGCTAATGTTGTGTCTATGCCACACATCCGCATACAATGGGTAAAAACCCCTACTTACCTTGGCGATACTAGTATGCTTCTTTTATCATTGACGTAGACATTTTATGATAACATACTACTTAGATATGTGAATATATTGACAACTTTCAGTCTTACGTAATTTGGCCTAATGTAAATTTCTAGACAGCTTTTGCCCGGTGCTGGCTGTAACTTGGCTTGTGTTTTCTCCGTTTCAGTAATAAGCTCAAACTTAGTAGATACTTTGTAAAATATATCTACAATATAATGTAAATCAATTTCATAGTAGCCATTTAGTGTAGCCATCGGTACGTTAGGAGAATCATGATGTGTGATTTGGCTTGGGTTTCTGCTGGTAGACGTCTTAGTTTCCACAACTGTCCATCAATGCAATACATGTCAACTCACAAATACATCACACTCTGAAGGCACAACTCTAGACAACATAATATATAACATGTAATATAACATAACATATAACTTGTAATACATAACATGTTCCTAGACTTGGTTGGTCGTATAGTTCGTTCAATAAATTATAGTACTTACATGGGTTCAATATTTAAAAAAAAAAATGCCGGCTGCCTAACAATTGTATTTCGTAATTAGGCACACAACCCGACCTCATGAATTCATAATTTACACAGGTATGGGTACATTGGAAACGTCAGAACATGTGTTATGCTATATATAAATCCATAAGTAGCAAACACTGGCACTCATATGTTACATGTTATCGTAAAAAAGACAATTGTGGATGTAAGGGCGTATGACAAATACATATAAGAATGTGAAGTTTGAGATATTATCATTACTGTCATATTGTACGTAAAGTAGTTTCTATTTGTGATGATAATATAGTCGTATGTTTGTCTTGTGACAGTGCCGTTGAACAGGGATTTAATCAATACATAAATAACGGGTGAATGAAAAGAAGCATGTGTGAGAAGCACATCAGTTAGTTAGTTAGTTAGACGTCGGATCATCATTACTGCAAACTGGACACGTCGATAATTGCACAGATCTCTCCATGACTGTATCTGCCATTAGATTTCTACTGACAGCACCGGTCCTATGCTGGTTGATCATCATTATTCTGCTTCCTCCAAAATGTTCACGTTTAGCACCACCTCATTTAAATCCCTGATGTTTATTCCTGACCATTGATAAGGAATCATCACTCATGCTAGTTTCACTCTAGTGTGCTATCTCTATTGTGGAGTTCAAATCGTCAGTGAGATTCATTTCCGTATTTCCATGTGCTACAATCGCTCATGAAGCGAGTTGATCTGCTATTTCATTCCATAGAACACCCACATGCCACAGCACGAAAATAAATGTAAGCACGTTCATTCTTGCCTTTTTCAATAAATAAATCCACTGTTCGCGAACGAGACCCTCTTGTACCTTCCTTATTATACTCATAGAGTCACGCCAGATGCAGACCTGCGTTACCTTCTGCGTGCATACCCACTAAAATGCCATGATCACTACCATAGTCTCCATGGACATGCTACTCGTAGTAACCTCAAAGGCCCAAATCTCCTCCCTGATCGTTTTACCTGCGCACTGAGGTGTGAAATCTCAAGACTGCGTACATTAGTTGTGTTCGGTGACATACGTATATGAGTTTTGTTTAGTGACATTCGTATATGGGTTTTGTTTAGTGACATTCGTATATGAGTTTTGTTTAGTGACATTCGTATATGGGTTTTGTTTAGTGACATTCGTATATTAATTTATTTTGGTGACATTCGTATATGAGTTTTGTTTAGTGACATTCGTATATGGGTTTTGTTTAGTGACATTCGTATATGGGTTTTGTTTAGTGACATTCGTATATGGGTTTTGTTTAGTGACATTCGTATATTAATTTATTTTGGTGACATTCGTATATGAGTTTTGTTTAGTGACATTCGTATATTAATTTATTTTGGTGACATTCGTATATGGGTTTTGTTTAGTGACAGTTATATATGGGTTTGTTTGGTGACATTCGTATATGGGGCTTCTATGGTGGCATTTGTATATGGGTATTGTTTGGTAACATTCGTATACGGGTTTTGTTTGGTAACATTCGTATATGGGTTTTGTGTGGTAACATTCGTATATTGGTTTTGTTTGGTGAGATTCGTATATGGCTTTTGTTTGGTGACATTCGTATATATGTTTTGTGTGGTGACATTCATATATGGGTTTGTTTGGTGACATTTGTATGTGGGGCCTGTATGGTGACATTCGTATATGGGTTTTGTTTGGTGACATTCGTATATGGGTTTGTTTGGTGACATTCGTATATGGGTTTTGTTTGGTGACATTCGTGCATGGGTTTTGTTTGGTGTCATTCGTATATGATTTTTTTCTCTTGAGTTTCTTCTTGCAGAATACATTTATAATATTTCTGTCCTCGAAGACATTACTTTTTGAGCGATAATGTCCTCTTGCAAAATACATTGAAAAACTTAACAATAATAAATAATGAACTAGTATAATGTATCCATCTTCAACATCGTGTGTTGTCAGACTATCTTTAAATATTGGTGATCTCTCAGGTGTAGTAATTAATTCGTTCGCCTTGCACTCAAATGGTTAGAGACTCAAATTATCTGACAAAAAAACTCTGACGACCACGACAGCTACCAGGGCATTTGAGTGGGTATGCATATAGAAGGTAACGCAGGTCTACATCTCGAGTGTCTCTATGAATATGATTCACAAAAGTACAAGTGGGTCTCGTTCGGGAACAGTGGATTGAGACCTTGAAAAAGACGAGACTCAAAGTGGTTACATCTATTGTGGTGTCATGTAATGTTGTTGTTTAATGCAATCAAAGAGCAGATCGCATGGGGGCATGCACGATTGTGGCACAGGACGATTAGTCAACGTAACGAGCTGCCGTTTGGAACTATTTAAAATATATAACATGCGAGAGATTATTTCATGTGATTTCGCTTCTTCGGCTACTATTATATTTCCATTACGTATGCCAATCCTAGTTATCACTGTCATCTACACTCTGAAGTTACACCGCACTGTGATACCACAATATCCACCTGACTCCTCCACATTTCACCGACACACATAGGGTATACTGAATCATAGCGCGTAACGTACACACTATCTACTGTTTTCTAGAATGCCTGCCTGGAGTGTACGGAACTGATTGCGAGTTTAGATGTTCTAAAGGATGTGCTAACACGTGTAACAGTACAACTGGATACTGCACTTGTAGATATGGATACCGCGGATTATTGTGTAGAGGTATATACGCTAATATTATCTAGTAATGTAAATCTCAGTTATAGATACGTATATGAAATAGGCAAAGAATAGATGTTTCCTCGCGATGTTTCACTAAATAAATACTCAGTTTTAGTGGTGAAAAGTGGCCTAAGAGCCAGGTGGAAATAGTGAAATTACTTTGTGTTGTAGTTTAAATAGAACGTGATTACGATGATGTGTAATGCAACAAGAGATCAGTGCATCGAGATAACGGCGTATACCCGCTGGTTGTGGACACATGGTACCTATTTACTTTACTAGATATGGTCATCCACTGCTACATTTAATACTTCCAGTGGCCTGATTTTTGTCTAGGCACGTTTGTCAAATGTAGTATGAGTGGAGTGTTTGCTGGGTGAAGTGATGCGTTTTCTGGTTTGAGTGATGTGGTTGTGGAGATGGCGATGTTTGCAATGTTCCCAATACACAGACTGGAAGCTCGAGAAATGAGTTAATCAAGTGACAATTGATCTCATGCATGCGTGATAATGTGTTCATCGACTTTTTTCAAAGTGTGTATTGTTAGTCCGCGAAAAAATGCATATGTGACGCAATACATTTTACACAATAAACACAGCGTGGGCTTACAACGTGTACTTTCGATTATTCTTCTGTTATTGTATCATCTACTGGTTGTTTTTTTAAAGAATTTTTCTGTGATTGGTGTGTAATGCACCCTTACCATGTCGTCCGTAAATTTGCATATTTTAATTTGCGTTAGTTGTGTGTTTTCTCTTTCTATTTGTTATTACATCTAATATTACTGTTTTATGGACACGGTGTCTACACACATGTTTGTTATATATCTGACGTCCGTTATGGTTATTCTAGTTAATATAAATTATATCAGCCTTTTACAGTTAAATTTGCCCATTTGTACCAGGTGTATACTTGAGCTTATTTGTGTTTGAAGAATGTGTTAGTTTTAAACAGGCTGTGCTGAATACACATTTCAGTTAATATATAACCATAGTCATTATTCTTATTAAACAGGTTGTGCTGAATACACATTTCAGTTAATATATAATCATTGTCATTTGTCATATTTAATGGTGTCTCTGCTCAGTTAATATATAACCATAGTCATTTGTCTTATTTAACTGTGTCTCTGAACAGTCTATTCATCTATTTCATATATTTCTGATCTCAAATGTGCCTTAACATCTCATAGTACGAATATGTTTTCTTCCGTTTTCTTGGTGTGTATTAGATCATTTATATTATCAAACATTCTTGTATGTCCATTTCGTTGGTGTGTGCATTACAACGTGCGTGAGTTTGATGTGTTATATATATATATATATATATATATATATATATATTCTGTGCAATTCTTGGATAGTATTGGTATTGATTGTTTTACTTTCTCTAAATATTGTTCTTCTTAGTGTTTCTTTTGGTCTACCCCTGGATCTTTTACCTGTAGGTATCCATTCAAGAGATAGGTAATGGATTCTGTTGATGTCTGCGCGAAGGACATGCACTATATAGGACAAACGGCGTTTCCTGATAGCATCTGTGATGAAATTTAGATGTGTCTCTTCTCTGATTGTATCATTCGATTTGAATTCAATCCAATGGATGTTAGTTATCCAACGAAGATATTTCTTTTCGAAACTCAATAATTTCTTTTCTGAAGATGAAGAGATTTTTAATTTCTCACATCCACAGAATATCACTTCTTCTTCTTCTTTCTGTCCTCATGTACCTTTCGGTGTTGAGAGGAGAGTGAGTGTACGATTATGATAGCACCGGAATAACGCAGGGATTAAATATGTGCAATTTATTTATATATATATTGATCGGGTATTAATTATTACTATCAGTTTCCTGCATAGTATAAATGATCCGTTTAAGCATACGGTGGTATTTATACATCGTCTTTCCAGAGAGATATAATTGTTTAGTGGCTTCTTGGGCAAAATATGTCTTCTTTCGTTATGAGATGCATTGACTTGGTTCACTAACCGCATGTGCCCATTGAGCATATTATTCACTAGCACAGCTTATTCCAGAACATAATTGTCAGTCATGGTGAACATAACAATATGGATTCATGTTTTGATCTTCCTGTGAGTCTAATAACTTCGACCACCCTTGCAGCCGTGAACGGCATGTCCAGTAATATAATCAGGAGCTGTGTAGGAATATTTATTATTGACCATAGAAGTG
This sequence comes from Meghimatium bilineatum, assembly GCA_034231615.1. NCBI lineage: Eukaryota > Metazoa > Mollusca > Gastropoda > Stylommatophora > Philomycidae > Meghimatium > Meghimatium bilineatum. The sequence continues at coordinate 63,878,065 of CM067305.1, read as the reverse complement.
AGTATTATCTAGAATAATGCCATCTATATAAAGAAATGTATAGGAAAGTATTTAAGGTGACTGTATACGGATCCGTTATGAAACAGTGATACATTCATATTAAAGAAGAATTTAGATCGAGACAATTGACAATCGTACAAGAGCAACTAAGAGTCATTCACGTTTTGCAATGTATGAGCCAGAATGCTGATTTACTTATTGTCAAAATTCTAATAGAGAACAATGTTGATAGATAAGGGTTTACTGATCCATGACAAGAATTCTTACCATGGTCAGGAGATGAACGAATGTATTGTCTGACATGTGGACAGCTGTACTTCTGTATGTCAAAATTTTACACAGAGACCGAACCCATGCAGTGTGTATGATGAACGTCGACTCTGCATATATAAACAGATATGTGATATGTTCAAATTGTTTGATATTTAGAATTTGTGTATTAGTTAGAAGTTATGCATTTCATTTGTAGAATGTTGAAACATTAGTAAATTGAGACAAAAATTATATATTAATACTTATTAGGATTTGAACTTAAGTTTAATTTAGAACAATACATGGGAGAGAAATTGAAGATATGTGTGTGGGAATAGAACTACCAGTATGAGCGGTGGGACCTGCATTGATGCCAAGTACACATAACTGCCCTTACCACTTGATAGATCATGCAGAAATTGATTGATTGACGTGGACATGTCACGACATGTCTTGTGTCAAGAGGAGGAATCAAGTTAGACGTTGATAATTATTAAGATGGTGGGTGCACACACTTCTCTGAGTTGAGAACAATTGTTGTTCTATTTCCCATCGTGTTTCACATATTCTATTCATAACAACATAGAGTTTGAAACCAATCATTGATGTAAATGGGCACGGTCTTAGATAAACCGGTTCTCACATTGTACACATGCATAGTAAATGATTCGGTTAAATACATCTTCTGCCAAAAGTACACATACATAGTACATAAACGGTATATATTGATCTTCTACCAATGTACACATGTATATCACATTTACAATATTATCATGTTTTCAGATTGTAAACCGTCAAATTTTGGTTCAAACTGTGAATTCACTTGTCCCAGAGGTTGTGTTAACAATTGTAACAAAACAGATTTACGATGTTTTGGTAAGAAGAAATTGTACATGTACTGTATTTATAGTATGCATCGTATCACCGAAGACGGATATGGCTTGATATTGGTCAAACAAAAAAAGGAAGCTCAACTACTAAACTCTGGGGGTGGCGAGGGGATATCATACATGAATATTTCTTGCTACTTGAGACATCCATCATGAGTTTGTGAATGTGCTTAACACATACCTCATTGGGGATATTAAGCAATGAAGTCTGTAGTCTTACATATAATAGAGATGTGTATATAGTTGTGCATGGGAAATCGTGTGTTTGGAGCTTAGATATCAAGTAATGATCAATTTACTGAATCCACTAAAATTAATATGTATAACCGTCATGGAGACATGATTGTGTGATTGTGTGACTGTGTCTGTATTTAAATTACTGTTATAATTTGTGTACTGTCACCTTCGACATTACCTATAAGATATATTCACGTAATCAATTAGGGTTTCATTCGCTACGTTTTACTTTTTTTTAAAATTATTATTGTGAAAAATAACATTGGATACACCGTATATACTTGCAGTCGTGTATAAACTTCAAGTATGCATTGGCTATGTTTGACATGCGACTGCAGCTGTATAAGTAGTCACCAACGAAAATCACGAAAAAAATAAGGAACATAACGAATGAAGTACTAATTATTTATGTTCAGATGTTTTCTTACAGGGAAACAAGACATGATTGTACACTGATGTTTTCTTACAGGGAAACAAGACATTATTGTACACTGATGTTTTCTTACTGGAAAACAAGACATTATTCTACACTGATGTTTTCTTACTGGGAAACAAGACATGATTGTACACTGATGCTTTCTTACTGGGAAATAAGACATTGTTTGTACACTGATGTTTTCTTACTGGGAAACAAGACATGGTTTGTACACTGATGATTTCTTACTGGGAAACAAGACATGATTGTACACTGATGTTTTCTTACTTGGAAACAAGACATTATTCTACACTAATGTTTTCTTACTGGGAAACAAGACATTATTGTACACTGATGTTTTCTTACTGGGAAACAAGACATGATTGTACACTGATGTTTTCTTACTGGGAAACAAGACATGGTTTGTACAGTGATGATTTCTTACTGGGAAACAAGACATGGTTTGTAGTCTGATGTTCTTCTATCATCCAACTTTACCTAGATTTCTGACTTTTGTATAATATTAATTTATCCCATGGATAAATAAACAGATGCTGGTCAACAGATATTATATCTTTGTTACTATTGTGATAGACTGGAATGATGGTTGTGAATGCTAGACTCATCATTAATTCAGATGTATCAACAGATTGTTGACAGAAGAATGATGAACTGGTCGGTCTAGAAGTATATGCGACACCACGGGTGGATAAACTACGGTCCGTGGGTCGCACGCGGCTCGCCATTGGATATGTTGCGGCCCTCAAACACATTGTCAAATAAACGAAAGATCGTCACAAATGATTTTTTCCCCATTATATTACGCAGAAATCCATTGAAATTTTCATTCGACTTTTTTGACATCATTTAAATATTAATATATATATATATATATATATATATATATATATATATATATATATATATATATATATATATATAAATGAAATTTGAATACGTTTAATATGAGTGTTTAATAATGAGTAATTTACTATACTAGAATTGACGTAATTTGATTGGCTGAATGTTTCTCAATGATTATAAGTACTGGGGCGATATGATTTTATAAAGGTTAAAAATTGCCTTTCAAATTATAATTAATTATTTTTAACTTTTAAGCATTATGTCGGGATGTATGTTTAGTTTATATTAAAAAGATGTTTCATACAAAATATAATATCGCTTTAAGCTGTTATAATTAATAATGCATCGTTACAACAATAATGTATCGTCAGGAATTAACCCCACCCCACTTCCCCATATCCTACGAATGGAATGCGCAAATACGTGATTTGCAATCATTTAAGCTGCGCAGTGCCTGCAGAATTCCCGATGTGTTTTAATACCATCACGTTTGTAGTTTTCATTCAGAAATTTCCGTATTTATATTGCAACCTAGTTTTCTAAATCTAAATAATTATATTCGCGCTGCCGGAAGCACGTTTGTTTTTAGTTAATTTTGTAATATTTTAAGATACTTTTATTATAATGAGTGCATCCAAAAAACGTAATATTGAAGACGAATGTCGGGTTTTCAAAGACGAATGAATTATTGTATATTGTTTTATGCAAGTTGGCAATAAATCTGTTTGCTTGCTGTGTCACTAATCATTAGTTGTTTTTTTTAAAGAATATAACTTAGAAAGACATTACCAGACAAAACATCCCAATTTCTGACACAATCTAACATCTGAACAAAGGGAAAGAAAATGAATGGAGTTGGTAAAGAGTCTAGAGAAACAACAAACTGTGTTTACAAAACAGTCTTCAATTCAAGATGCTTAACAGAGACCAGTTTCGTGTTGTCACACAAAATTGTGAAATACAACAAGCCATTTTCTGATGGTGAATTTATTAAGGAATGTTCACTAGATGCAATAAACATTCTGTGTCCAGAATAAAACAACAAATTTGACAGTATTACATTATCCAGACGAATTGTGGTCAGACGTGTTGAAAAGATACGTGAAGATGTGACCCTTCAACTTCAAGATGCAAGTAAGCATTTTTGCGGTACTCACATGCACTGGACGAGAGTACTGATGTACAGGATACTGCTCAATTAGTTGTTGTTATACGTTGAATAAACAATTCTTTTAAACTCTTTGAAGAGTTACTGAGTGTTCAGTCGATCAAAGACACTACCACTAGACTAGATAGATCCAATGATGTTAGTAACTGTATTGAAAGAGCTGGGTTAATGTGGAACAAGATGGCCAGTATTACAAATGATGGTGATCGTGTTTTATCTGGAACAAAAATAGAACTGATAAAGTTGATCAATGGTAGGATTAAGTCAGAATATCCTGACCATGTAATATTACCACTTCACTGTGTGATTCCATCCGGAAAGTTTGTGTAAATCTGTTTTAGAAATTAAGCATGCTATTGACCCAGTTGTCAGTGTCATAAACCTCATCAGATCAAGAGAACTCAATCACATGCAGTTCAGAGTATTACTAGACGATCTAGAATCTGAGGATTCGTATGTCCTGTTCCACAGTACAGAAGGTTTTAAGGAGAGTATGGGATCTTAAAGAAGAAATAGTAATGTTTCTAGAGATGAAGGGCATATAATGTGACTTCAATGGTAACATTGTTGTTGTAGAGTGGACATTTGACTTTATATATGCCATTGAAATAATGGAAAAGCTAAATGAACTGAATGTTAAATTTCAGGGCAATGGTTTGTTTGCAGATGAAATGTATGTTCATGTGAAATTATTTCAAGCCAATCTCTCAATGTTTTCCATACAAGCAAGTGAAAATGTATTTTGTCACTTCCCTTTTCTGAAACAAGAAACTATTTCTGATGTATTGAGTAAAAAATTCAAAGCTCAGCTAGATGTATTGTGGTCCCTAGATTATGTTTCTTTTTATTCATGGTAGGTCATTGTATTCCTGATGTAGTGACGTGCTGAAATTCCTTCCTTTCGGGATTAATAATGAAGACATAACACATCCCTCTTCACTCGGTACACACTCATGTTAGTGATTGGTAGTGATACCGTTAATGAATTCGCCTTTATCATTATTTACAGAACTGAGAAGAAACTGGTCAGATATGAAATGGGTTGACAAGAGCTGCTTATTAACAGCTAAACATATTACATAGTTATTAGAACATCAAACATGTACGCAACTTTAGCATAATACGGACATAATGCATATTGTCTTTCCTCAGGTCGTTTGTTATCCAATTTTGACGTTACCGTAATGGATATTGGAGCTTGAGCGTGCGTTCTACAGAAACATGTGTGGTCTCAGCTGTGCTATGACCGTGTTTGTTCAGGATGTTTCTGCTTTTTTCTATCTATCTTTTATGTTGTCTTCCTCTGGTTTTGTAACCTGATCTCTTTTGGTTATATGATTGCACGGGCAACTTGTCGTAATGCATTATCATAAATTGGACAAACATCTTGATCTGCTGCCCTTCTATGTATTATGTGCAAGGTAATATACCTATTCTGTCCCTGATATATTCGTTTCGTAATATATCGAGCCTGGTGACCTCTGCGGCTTTCCTCAAGCACTTTACTTCGCGTTTAACTATCTTTTTGTAATATGAAGATGAGAGAGACCAGGTTTGGCAATCGTATCACAGTGTTGGTAGAAATTTGGTGTATATAATGTGTCTTTTAATTACCATTTCTATCTTTGGATGAAGAAGTAGTGGTGACAGTTGGTATGTTCCTGAATTTGCCTTCTGACATCTCGTCTCTATATCTCTATCGAGGCTTCGATTTTCTGTAAAAATACTACCGAAATATTTGAACTATGTTACTTGTTTTTCTCCTATGTTTTCTATCTATGTCTATCCTAAGTTGTCAATCTTACTTCTATGTTGTCTATATGTACGCCTATGTTGTATAGCGGTTGTCTATCTGTATCTGTATGTTTAAAAGCTTAGTGTTCTGCATATTTTAATAGTTTCCGTCTTTTGAGTATTGATCTTCATGTTGTATCTTCTACATGTTGCAGATAGTGAGTTGACATAATTTTGTAGTCGTTCTTCATTTTCGTATATGAGACTGGTCGTCTGCGAAAAGCAGTGCAGTTAGTTCATTGTTTAGTTTTTGCTCCGGACAACTAAGGTATATTGGTAAAATGAAATGAATGATATTACGAATCATCATCACCATCATTATGTGCCGTCTCCGCAACGAAGGTTGGCTGCAACGTATCTCCAACATCTCCTGTCTCTTGTCTTGGTGGTGCACTCTGCTAGACTGTAACCTGTCCATCGTGTAATGTTACTCTCCCACTTGTATCTCTGCCTACCTCTTGCTCGCTTCCCTTTGACTTTACCCTCAAGTAAGGTCTTCAATAGGGTGTCATAAAACGATAACACAAATCATTTAGGATAATTCTTTCGTGATGACGTAATTGTTTTATGTGTAAGCATACCAGCCATATTTGAAGCATACAACACATAGGTAACTATGTTGTCTTGGTTTAGATTTTCTGATAATATTTTCCGCAATAATATTAAAGTAATTCGTACCATTGTCGTCTGATTACCAATAATTATTTGATGTGATCGATATACTTAGTACGTAACTTGATTCTTGATCAGGAACACGCTTTACAGCATTGTGGGCTTATCCATATATGTTCTTGCAGTTCCGTAGCCATCTAAATGTGTATAAGTTCTAATCAGGTGCCAATTACGCGTTCATCTGATCTGTCTAGAGAGGGAGCACTGGTCATAACTAATTCTAATCAGTAACTATATTTTAATTTCATTCAGTAAACATGTCATTCCATGTCGTAACACAGATAAATATTCTTCTACTAAAACAATTACTTTTTTCGTTACAAAGTATACGTTTATATAACTGCCCACACTGTATTTTTCCCAATTAGTGTGCTGCTTCGAAGTTTTCAGCGGCTGTTGTGATAAAGTTCAGATGTCCTTGCAGTCACCGCGGCATGTTCAGCATGATTTTTTAGTTTAAATTCCAAAGCAAAATAATAATAATTAAAATAATACAAATAATATGGAATTATATGGAATTAAACCCTGGTCACGAGAACACATTCTTAACTACTCTGCCATGCACGCTCAAATATTTAATTGACAAATATCCTGAATATGACAATATTAACGATATTGAAATTCATTTTAATATATTATCTCATACTACAAACGAGCATTATAACATACAGGGAACTATATATCGAGTGCCATATTCTTTCCACTATGTTGTCGTTTTCGTGGATACTCTGACAGCCTCTCTATTTAGTTAGTCGTTGGATTATCATCACTACACACCGGCCAAGTCCATAGGTGCTCAGATCTCTTCTTGAGTGTAGCAGAAATTACACGTCGACTGACGGTCCCAGTGCGCAGTTGTTTCCAATCTGCACACCCTCTGTATAATATCGTCTGCGAATCCCATTCACGACTTTCCTCTCTCAAGTCGACTGCATTTCACTTTGGGAACTTCAAGGTGTTGAGGACGTTCATAATCAGAGGTGATTTGTAGGTAGTCCCACGCCCTGCTCATTTGTATTCGTTGCTCTGCAGTTGGGCAATCCAGTAAGTATCGCTTAGCCCGTGCCGTCATATCTCTTGTACACCCCACAATGATTCGCATTTCCTTATTCTGGATTCTATCTAATATTTCTTTTTGAGACTGACTCAGTGTTATAATCGCCAGTGCGTACTCCTCCACCGCCACCACCAATCCCTGATACAGCAGAAATAACATCATCTGTTAACATTGAGCAGAAGCAATAATTTTCATCGCCGCAAGTCCTTTATAACCCTTTGCAATGTTGTGGTCAACATGATCTTTGAAACTCAGACTGCGGTCCAACATAACCCTAAGTACTTCATTGTGCTGGTTCTCTCGAGGACATCCTCACTCAAAGAAACCGATGGCATGGGTGTGTTTACTATGTGATTATTTAGTGTAAACCATGTTATCAATGCATTTAATGTATGAACAAAATCTACATAATTACTGCAACAATCCCCTATACGATCAAGCTCCCTCTGAAAATTCATGTCGATCGTTTCTCTATCTCTGCCCTGCCTATATATGAATCATCAGAGGAAATAGTTCTCCCAAGACCTGCCATCTGACAGCTTGTAATTTGAACTGTATTAACATTAAATACTACTGGGAACAGACTGCCTCTCTTTCCCAGGCAAGCAGGTCTGCATTGGTCAGAGACATGTTCATACATTCCAGGAGGTCTTTTTGGTCCATCGTCTTCTTGGTCTTTCCTGGCACTATGTACCCAGAATTAGCTTTTCGAACTCTGGTTAAGTGCCCACAATAATGTAGCTATTTGGAGGTCAAGATGAACAAAAATATTTAGAGGTCACACTTTATTTCTCAAGTTCAATGTACTTCTTTTTTTTTACGTCGATGATATTCATATGTTCTTTATATAAAACTGTTTCAAATGAAATATGTTACCATACGTAGTATACTCTCCGTGCGAGCAGCCTTCAGTTATTCAGTAGACTGAAAATATACTTCACGTGTTGCTTATGCGATATTATTATCTTCCCATAGAGGATGCATATATTCCCCAAACCGTGGTCCCCATTAACTATGTTTCAAACAACCCAGTACTGATTTAATTTATGTTATTTTAAAGTTTTTTTGTAACATCTTGGATCTGGACTTATACTTAGTAGTTTGTTAACATCATATACCAGCTACACAACCACACAAAACATGATGATGCTGAAATAGTTCATATAACTGCGATAATGTGAACAGGTAGCTCTCGACATCCCATAGTCTGTCAGACAAAAGGACATGTTCTGTTTAGTTTTTAACTGAAGTCACACTCGGATTGGTTACGGCTCTCACAAATGTTATGGTTGCGTAGATGAGGTTTATGGATGGTTATTCTCTTGGATGAATTCCAGTGTTAAATATTTAACAACAAGAGTTACGTGAGCTTGGAACAATTTACCAGCATATACGGTATGGAAATCAACACAAACGAGAGCAATATCTTGGTTAACAGCAGAGACAAAGAAGAACAGACAAATCAAGATGAATAAATATAATCTTGAGTAGCTTAATACTTTAAAATAACATAATCTAGCATTTCCAACGATTGAAAATGGACAGTATAATTAAAATAAGGTTTTTTAATAACTTTACGGTATATGTCAAAGTAACGATTATTTTGAAAAGCAACATCAGTGTTGGAATGAATGTCAAACTGCATAAGTCACTGGTGCTTTCTGTTCTGCCGTATGGTGTTTAAGGGTTGGACACCCACTGCGGACATGCAGAGACGATTACACGTTTTCCAGTACAAATATTACAGACGAATGCTGCGAATTTCCTATAGAGAACATAAGACACATATGTACGTAAGAAATAAAATAGAAATGTATACCGGTGTAAAAGAATTGTTGCTTTCAATAGTGAAACGACGAATTGTTTGGATGTGTATGTAGACATGATTCCTTGTCATAAAAATACTGCATGAAACCGCCGAAGAGGAGAGATGCATGGTAGGGCAAATGAAAAATCATGGAAAGACTACAACATGGAGTGAACACTATAATATATGCACTCACTCATCTGCATCAGTGAAAATATAAATCCATGGAAGATTCAGTGTGTTGTAGCAACAACTGTGGTACTCATAATACCCTAACGGGTTACTGATTTATATTGTTCATTATTATAAGATTATCACCGCCGAAGACAGATATGTGAGGTCATAGGTCCTAATAAAACAGCGACTCAGAGCATTTACATTTTCAGACTACAACATGCTGAAAATATAGCAGTAACATTGTCCTGTTACAAGATTATCATGTCCTGCCAGTAGGACAGCACCCACTTATGGGACATCTATAACATAACCCTTCTGACAGATGATTTGACCTCTTCCTTCACTGAATGAATGTTCAAATGTCCAGGCATACGTGTTGAAAAGCTCATGAGACATGTTCACATATATGTCACAATCTGAGTGATATATTTCTGAAGTATGAGGTTCATAATCCACACTTTTAAATTATAGCAATGTACAATCGTGTTCATACATTAATATATAACATGTCACACAACAATAATGCAACACAACAATATTATCTGTATATATTCATAGTGGTCCGTGTATAAGATGTGATTACCTTATAGAGATGTTCAAGTTTTCATTGATGGCATCATTGACACGAAGTTACCTTCTCCTGATTACATTCCAGCCAATGCACGTTATTGGTCAAGGTAGATGTTCATCTATAATTAGTACCATTTTTTAACATATTCCTGATATATCATGTTGAAAATGTCTTAAAATATGTGTACATAAGCACAATATGTGAATAATCGTATACTATATATCATGTGTGATGCTTGGCTTGGTTTCATTCTCATAGTGACACAACTAGTTTACTTTCTGTCTTTCGATATACGTAGCAATACTTCATATACACAACTCTATACCGAACGTGCTGAATACATTGTAATAGTGATCCCAAACATGGAACTACTTACACACAACATTAGAGGCGAGATAAGATTTTCCATGTACCATGTCTCCATAAAATCGTAAACATAACATGACATGACAAAATCACCAACATGGACGTTTTACGCCGTACTCAGAATGGAAGTGTTACGCCGCAATCGGTTATAACATGGAAGCGATACGCCGTACTCAGCTACCATCTGTTACAACATGAAAGTGGTACGCCGCAATCATCTACTATCTGTTACAACATGAAAGTGGTACGCCGCAATCATCTACTATCTGTTACAACATGGAAGTGGTACGCCGCAATCAGCTATCATCGACCATGTAATCACTTAATAGACAAATACTGCGTGGTTTGGTCAAGTCCACAGAATACCACACTTCTCTTCATTTATTATCTAATGTAGTAATCATTGCATTTTTCATTAGATAATCCAAATCATATGCAAGAAATTGATATTGTTGCGAGACAGTTCAACATCTTTTTTGATATTAGAAGAGAGTTGAAATACAAATTATCAATAGTATATGTGGTTTAATTTCCATCTTGATCTGTAGGTGGAAACGTATGTTTAAAGCTGTTAGCCATAAGTATAATTTATAACATAGTGTTCTATTTTTTTCTGTCTAGTCTTCCGTTGTCAGAAAAAACAACCTTCTAGATGTTTAAATTATCTGACATTAGTCTTATTTATTGTTATATCCATTATTGTTTCAAAAGTATGTTATCTAACATTTTTATAACATTCATGCTTGATTTATTGTTCATGTTTTACTTCCATCCTGATGTTAACAATGCATGTATATTATTTTGAATATTTGAATAGTTCGTATATTTGAACACAAATTTAAATTCATCTGTTTAATGATGAATAGCCTCACATGCCGAGATTGACCACATAAATCAAAGAGGCTATGGTGTCACGCCTACAACTAGCACACACGAAGTCTAATTGTAGAGAGCCATTGTGTTAACATTATTTATCATTGTAAGGGGGAGCGGGAGAAAGCTTCCTTTTTGCTTTATTTTGATATACCTATTACTTATAAACGTATTGCATTTGCGTACGTCTATAAACATAAACGGACTCAACATGTCTGTTTCTTATAGCTTCTAGTGACTCGCGATTGGATCGCCAACAGCATTTTCTCTTATATTGGTTATACAATTGGATTGTGCGTCCTTGGTGTTGTTGTATTGTGTTTCCTGTGAATTGTTATGAATTTCCGCACCATAAACCTTAGTCAAACAAACTCATAACTTATTATACATATAATCATCGCTTTCATTGCAGGGACACATGGCACATAAGAACACTACTTCTACAATATATTCATATACACTTTTGATACACTCACAAATACTATTGAATCTCAAGACAGTTGGATGGGCGACAAACTATAATTATATATTAATCCGCCTATTTATCGGACCATCCAGTTTTATAGTAATCTTAGCTTTATTCCTATCACGTTTTGAGTTAGTCCCAAACATTTTTTATTTGTCCTCGTGTCTCTTACTTGAATGTACCAGTCATTGCTTTTACCCTAGTCCCTGATTGGTCTGTTCATTATTCAATAACTAGTTTCCATACCCTTTAGACATTGAATATACAATGTGTACGGTGATTTGCCAAAATTAATCAGATAGTTCAGAGAAACGGTGACAAACCAGTATGGCGTCGTTTGTTAAATATAAATTCCACTGTTCATCACAGCAAAGCTAGATTCTCATAGTGTCTATTCAAATTACATAAACTTGTATAGGGCAGCCACAATCGAGTTATTGCCTAGGGAATGCCCTTGTTCACAGATTGAACGCACCTACGTGTAAACGTTCAGAGTATTTTGTCAGGCAGTCGTCAGTGAAGACGTCAACATTCGCAGCCATCTAGACACCATAAGGACATCAATAATACTTCGGAGCTGGATTCAGACAGTAAAGCATAGATGTTTGCACAAATCTACGCGATAAATCCAACGCTGTACAATAATCCTCAATTGTAATAGTATCGGGGGTGAAAGACGGTTTGTTCGTACTAATAATGGATTGCAGACGATTTGTTTGTACTAATACTGGAAATTGCAGACGACTTTTTTGCACACATGTCAGACAGAAAGATCTGACACAAGCTACTACGCTTTAGCTAAAGGCAATATTAGCTATCACAAGTCTGCATCTTACGCACTCTAGACACGGGACGCAGACATGACGAAACTACAGAAGCAGAAAAACTATTGTGACGCTGCAATACCATATCTCAGGAAGAACTATGGGATGGTTGAAATGGAATAGACGAGTGTCTACAAACTCACACAGAGTCCTACTGAAATTGTTGCTACGCACAACAACCAGACAATATAATCGGCAAGACGATTATATTACGTAACGCTAGGGCATAGCCTCTTACCAGAGAGGAACATCTAAAGTTACGCATGGTAATAAACGCATACTGGAGTTTTACAGGTGATACTGTAGAGAACATTCCCAAATAGTGTCTGCATGTCGGCGCGACTGTAGAGGCGGAGTAAGAAACAGCAAAAGTGCGGACCGAGAAGAGAAGAGGATAGGTGGGGAGTAAGAATAAGGGCGGGGTCGAGGACCTCACCGGAGCACACAAAAAGAGGGTGACGTAGTAACCGGAGTCAGGACCAGAACCACCAACTGAAATGCACATTTGTTTTGGTGTTTAACATTAATAGTTAAAGTTAACATTAATTAGATATTGAATTTATAAATGTTCATTCCAAAGAGGAGATAATTAGATACTTGACATATTTGTTTTATGCAATATATATATATATATATATATATATATATATGTCAAATTAGTATTATAACTCAAGTAGGATTGTTTGTTCATACATAGATTAGCAGTTAGGCACATTAAGGATATCCATAGATAATATTAGAGTTAAGAGCACGTTACGGAGTTAGTAACGAGAAACTCATAAAACAGGTGTAGGGAGAGAATGGAACAAAAGGCGACGGATGCATTGGCACAGGAAGCCAACAAAGAAGTAGAGAAGTCTGAGCTGCCCGAATTAATACAATCCGTAAGATAGCATGGTTCGACTACCGTTATTCCGCCGTTCTCAGGGAACGAAGCGACATCAAGAGCTGGATAGCAGATATAGAAAAGTGCGCGTTGTTGACAAGGGCCAGCGACTATAACAAGAAATTGTTAGCTCTGCAATTTAGCAACGGTCTAGTCACGGAGAAGTTTAGGCTCAGGATAGAGATAGTACCAGCAGAATCCTGGAAGGACTTCCAAGCGGGATTAGAACGTAGATATGGTGGACTCTCCGGACCCGCGCATGCGCGTGTAATGCTAACAAAGGTTAGACAAAACGTGGCAGAAACAGTGGAAGCTTTCAGAGACAGACTGTTACGTCTGGCAGAAGAAGCTTTTCCCCAGGAAACGAAGGAAGGAGGTGTAGAAGAATACTCCTGCACTATTTTGTAGAAGGGTTGCTGCCAGGAGCGATTAAACGTGACCTCATTGAACCTGATCCCAGCACGCTAGACGAGGCTCTCCGTTTAGCACAGACGAACGAGCGCACTATTAAGCGGATTGAATTCAGGTTGGGCCCCGACCCCCAAGAATACAGAACCGAAAAGATAGAGGAAATAGAGAGGAACCGACCAGTCGATCGGGGAGGAAGTGGCACGATCCAGGATCGTAGTCAAGATGCTCAGATAGAAACAAGACGTCGCGATGAGACAAGACACCCAAACGGCCTGGGCGTCGGGAAACGAACATATTGTTCGGAGATAGGGACCTACCGGAGTGGATCCCAAGGCAAGGCGCCCTTGAATAGAGACAGAGCAGTTGGCAGGATAGATGTAGTAGTGAGGAACGAGCGAAAAAGCAGATTAGGAGCGCAACAGACGCGCTCTTTGTAGCCAGTCACACGTGCATAGATGGAGCAGTAAAGGGAAACAGAGTTGCACCCATGTTGGTACCAGGAGGGTACAACGGGGGGGGGGAGAGATTGTTTATTTACAAAATAAACAGCACAGTGCGAGATTTCAAAATAGCCAAATACTTCTGCTGGTTCGGAGAAATCAAAGAGGTGTGTCTACCTGTAAATAAAGAAGGCAAACGTCGTTTGTTCGCCTTCGTTGAGTTTAACAACTTGAAGGACAGAGAAAAATGTATCCAGTATGCGGACCACATAAGACGAACCAAAGGTGTGTCACACTATCACCACAGCCCGACCAAGAAACGATGAAATGGCCAACCATAAGCCACCTAACCAGGGTGACAACCGTAACAGAGTAATCGCAGCAGTGGAACGGGAAGGGACAAAAAGAGAGAAATTAGACAGCGATTTATCAAGAGATCTGCACACACTAAGATTGCTGGTTGAAGAACGCCGCAGGTCCCAGAGGAAACAAGACTCATAGCGACCTGCGGAAATAATAACGGCGACACTTCATCCACAGTTGCCACACTTCATCCACCCTGAAAAATGTTGCAGAGACCATTAATACCCAACCTACGATATAGACGGTAAAGAGAAAACCGAGGAATGAGGCAGCGTTCAGATTAGCTCGCAATATCATTCTAGGCACAGATCATTAGTATGTAATAGTATCGGGGGTGACAGACGGTTTGTTCGTACTAATACTGGATGGCAGACGGTTTGCTTGTACTACTACTGGGAATTGCAGACAACTTGTTTGCACACATGTCAGACATAAAGATCTGACACCAGCTACTACGCTTTAGCTAAACGCGATATTATTTTCACAATTCTGCATCTTACGCACTCTAGAGACGGGAGGCTGAACTGACGAAACTACAGAAGCAGAAAAACTATTGTGACCCTGCTATACCATAGCTCAGGAAGGACAGCGGGATGTTTGAACAGGAATATACGAGTGTCTACAATCTCACACAGAGTCCGACTGAAACTGTTGCTGCGCACAACAACCAGACAATAGAATCGGCAAGACGATCAAGTTACGTAACGCTAGGGGTATAGCCTCTTACCGGAGATGAAAATATAACGTTACGCATGGTAATAAACGCATACAGGAGTTTTACAGGTGATAATGTAGAGAACATTCCCAAATAGTGTCTGCATGTCGGCGCGACTGTAGAGGCGGAGTAAGAAACAGCAAAAGTGCGGACCGAGAAGAGAAGAGGATAGGTGGGGAGTAAGAATAAGGGCGGGGTCGAGGACCTCACCGGAGCACACAAAAAGAGGGTGACGTAGTAACCGGAGTCAGGACCAGAACCACCAACTGAAATGCACATTTGTTTTGGTGTTTAACATTAATAGTTAAAGTTAACATTAATTAGATATTGAATTTATAAATGTTCATTCCAAAGAGGAGATAATTAGATACTTGACATATTTGTTTTATGCAATATATATATATATATATATATATATATATATATATATATATATATATATATATATATATATATATGTCAAATTAGTATTATAACTCAAGTAGGATTGTTTGTTCATACATAGATTAGCAGTTAGGCACATTAAGGATATCCATAGATAATATTAGAGTTAAGAGCACGTTACGGAGTTAGTAACGAGAAACTCATAAAACAGGTGTAGGGAGAGAATGGAACAAAAGGCGACGGATGCATTGGCACAGGAAGCCAACAAAGAAGTAGAGAAGTCTGAGCTGCCCGAATTAATACAATCCGTAAGATAGCATGGTTCGACTACCGTTATTCCGCCGTTCTCAGGGAACGAAGCGACATCAAGAGCTGGATAGCAGATATAGAAAAGTGCGCGTTGTTGACAAGGGCCAGCGACTATAACAAGAAATTGTTAGCTCTGCAATTTAGCAACGGTCTAGTCACGGAGAAGTTTAGGCTCAGGATAGAGATAGTACCAGCAGAATCCTGGAAGGACTTCCAAGCGGGATTAGAACGTAGATATGGTGGACTCTCCGGACCCGCGCATGCGCGTGTAATGCTAACAAAGGTTAGACAAAACGTGGCTGAAACAGTGGAAGCTTTCAGAGACAGACTGTTACGTCTGGCAGAAGAAGCTTTTCCCCAGGAAACGAAGGAAGGAGGTGTAGAAGAATACTCCTGCACTATTTTGTAGAAGGGTTGCTGCCAGGAGCGATTAAACGTGACCTCATTGAACCTGATCCCAGCACGCTAGACGAGGCTCTCCGTTTAGCACAGACGAACGAGCGCACTATTAAGCGGATTGAATTCAGGTTGGGCCCCGACCCCCAAGAATACAGAACCGAAAAGATAGAGGAAATAGAGAGGAACCGACCAGTCGATCGGGGAGGAAGTGGCACGATCCAGGATCGTAGTCAAGATGCTCAGATAGAAACAAGACGTCGCGATGAGACAAGACACCCAAACGGCCTGGGCGTCGGGAAACGAACATATTGTTCGGAGATAGGGACCTACCGGAGTGGATCCCAAGGCAAGGCGCCCTTGAATAGAGACAGAGCAGTTGGCAGGATAGGTGTAGTAGTGAGGAACGAGCGAAAAAGCAGATTAGGAGCGCAACAGACGCGCTCTTTGTAGCCAGTCACACGTGCATAGATGGAGCAGTAAAGGGAAACAGAGTTGCACCCATGTTGGTACCAGGAGGGTACAACAGGGGGGGAGAGATTGTTTATTTACAAAATAAACAGCACAGTGCGAGATTTCAAAATAGCCAAATACTTCTGCTGGTTCGGAGAAATCAAAGAGGTGTGTCTACCTGTAAATAAAGAAGGCAAACGTCGTTTGTTCGCCTTCGTTGAGTTTAACAACTTGAAGGACAGAGAAAAATGTATCCAGTATGCGGACCACATAAGACGAACCAAAGGTGTGTCACACTATCACCACAGCCCGACCAAGAAACGATGAAATGGCCAACCATAAGCCACCTAACCAGGGTGACAACCGTAACAGAGTAATCGCAGCAGTGGAACGGGAAGGGACAAAAAGAGAGAAATTAGACAGCGATTTATCAAGAGATCTGCACACACTAAGATTGCTGGTTGAAGAACGCCGCAGGTCCCAGAGGAAACAAGACTCATAGCGACCTGCGGAAATAATAACGGCGACACTTCATCCACAGTTGCCACACTTCATCCACCCTGAAAAATGTTGCAGAGACCATTAATACCCAACCTACGATATAGACGGTAAAGAGAAAACCGAGGAATGAGGCAGCGTTCAGATTAGCTCGCAATATCATTCTAGGCACAGATCATTAGTATGTAATAGTATCGGGGGTGACAGACGGTTTGTTCGTACTAATACTGGATGGCAGACGGTTTGCTTGTACTACTACTGGGAATTGCAGACGACTTGTTTGCACACATGTCAGACATAAAGATCTGACACCAGCTACTACGCTTTAGCTAAACGCGATATTATTTTCACAATTCTGCATCTTACGCACTCTAGAGACGGGAGGCTGAACTGACGAAACTACAGAAGCAGAAAAACTATTGTGACCCTGCTATACCATAGCTCAGGAAGGACAGCGGGATGTTTGAACAGGAATATACGAGTGTCTACAATCTCACACAGAGTCCGACTGAAACTGTTGCTGCGCACAACAACCAGACAATAGAATCGGCAAGACGATCAAGTTACGTAACGCTAGGGGTATAGCCTCTTACCGGAGATGAAAATATAACGTTACGCATGGTAATAAACGCATACAGGAGTTTTACAGGTGATAATGTAGAGAACATTCCCAAATAGTGTCTGCATGTCGACGCGACTGTAGAGGCGGAGTCAGAAACAGAAGAAGTGCGGACCGAGAAGAGAAGAGGATAGGTGAGGAGTAAGAAAAAGGGCGGGATTGAGGATCTCACCAAATCACACAAAAAGAGGGTGAAGTAGTCCCCGGAGTCAGTCTCCGCATGCTCAGTCTCTATCAGGCTTGTCTCGGACTGCAGTACTTGTTCCCAGGAGAGACCAGTTCTATTTTAGTCTCACAGCTGAGTTAGTCAGTCTTCGGTCTCCCAGGGATGACGAAGAATCAGAGTCAGATAGTCAGTCGGTCTATAATCTCTAAGACTTAGCTTATAACCAGAGTGAAACAATTCCTGGATGTGTTAGCATAATTGTAATCAGCGATTGTTATATTATTGCTCAGTTGCAGACAATTTAGGATTAGTGTGCAGAGTTGAGGACGGACTCAAATAAGACTAGATTGGGACTTGTGACTAGTGTTTATTTGCTTCTCTTATGAGTATGATGCTATTAATTGATGTATATCAACTTGTGTTAATAAATCTCATATTCTTGTGAAGGAGTGCTTTGGTTAACTGATTGATGTCGAACAGTATTACACAGATTTAGACCTTGTCACGGCACCAGTATTCCAGTAAGTCCTAATAGGCATTTTCTTCCGTCGCAAATTATTGTGACGCTGCAATCGTCTTTCTGTCACACTAGTCTGTCCAGGACAGACAGTCAACTATATGTTTTCGATAATAAGTTGTTTCTGTCACACCAAGTGCAGAGCTTGTTACTGTTACACATTATGACGACAACACACCAAACACAGTGAATTCATTCGATTACTTATGATGAGACCTCAAAATATTGCAACTTCAAATAAATTCCTGTATTGGAGAAATAAGGCAAACATCTGTAAATATGAACGACTTTTGCAGGGATTGAAAATTCTCTAATACTTTAGAAGTCCGATTTAATATGTATAATTGAAATAAACTTCAACAACTTCTAAATTGAAAATATTCTAATATATTTACGATATATTCTTTAAATATATAAATTATTCAAATACTACACATATCAGAGAAATGTATGTAAATATGACAATTCTTCAGTAAGGATGAAAATTACCACAACGTTGCAGAGATCAGGCACATATATGTAATATAAATGAAGTTCTATACGAATTCGCAATTTTTCACCGTTTCAGAGATGATATGCATTTCTGTAATTGAAATGAACGTCGGTAAGAATGCAAAACAATCGTCACTTTTGTAGAGATCAGACAAAATGCTGTGATATAAGTAAACGTATGTAAAGATCCACTATAATCAGATGAAGAAGGATCAAAGTAATTTATATGATTAAAAACAAATTATGCAATGATGCAACATAGTAAATCCTTGAAGAGATCAAACCAATCTTTGTGATTCAAATAAACTTCAACGATTTTCAATTCACCAGGTATAGTCAACAGGAATGCATTCCAACATGTTGAACACATTCTATATTGTTTTATTGACAGCTCACAAGACTGATTCATGTAGTGATATCACACACTACTAGACTTACATACATTTTACGCAATTATTAATACGTGTCCTTAACTAGCGAACTATTTATACATCAATTTTCCGTATCAAAATAAACGCTATATTTATGTCTTGATCATATCACTCTTCTCTGCACATATAAATACTACACGGTACATTATGATGGTGGAGCTCCAAGTAATTATCCACCATGAAAATCCCACAACATTACCACAGACTGGTAACTCTTATGAGAGCGTGGAAATATTACTCAATAATTAAAGGATACTGAATACGTAACATACATATTTTCTTTGTCAGGTTTTGGAGAATATACTCGACAGAAGAGCATAATTTTAACTTTAATACACATTCTTCCACCTGCCCAGGTGGGAATACCGTTTTACAAGATAGACATTGTACAATGTTGCAGTAGTTTCATATGAATTGTAGCAGTAGTGTTTTATGGTGTAGATACACGTGTCACTACAATTAACTGTTTACACAAGCTTACACAAGAGTATCTTTTGGCTTCCAAGTGAATCATCATTACAAAATATGCTATTTCTTTATGAATTTGATCACTGAGACAAATTCTCAGAGAATGGTACAGAGAATGTTGCGCACCAATGATACTAAAATATGTGACTATATCAATGATACAATCATCTCTGATATTTGCAGAGATACAACCATCTCTGACACTACCAGCGAAACAATCATCGTTGACTCTAAAAATGATGTACCGATCTCTGATACTTCATATCATACAAGCATATATCAAACTTTCAATTATACAATCATATCGGGCATTTCCAATGGTGCAATAATCTAAGACACCACCAATGATACCTTCACATTAGAAACTGCAGATTATGATTAGCGTTTAATACACGTATTATAAACTTTGGATTTTCTGATTTTAACTTATGGCATACGTATACATTTATAATTTAACATAAACGTACTCAAATGTCATACAATAAACCTTTTTAAATCGGAACGATTATTACAGTGCAAATATGACTTGAAATTTCCGTTACACACACACGCGCTCATATATATATATAACTATTCTGTATAAATATATAGAACAAGTATAAGAACGAATAAAAAATGCGAAATATATGAGCACAAACCACATTGTGTGTAGACACACGCTTGTATAACACAAAGCTTTTCAAGACCTAACAAATGATGCACCCAATAATGATCATTGTTATTATATCACAATATAAGATATTTCACTCTGGTCATGTGACGTATTCTTTCCATAACGTTATCTTCTCAATGAACTCTCTGAACATCTGTCTCGTGCGATGTGGGTTGCATGTTCTAGCGATGTATTCATGTAATCTTTAATGTCGTCAGTCCATCGTCTTCTTGGTCTGTCCTTTCTCGTCTTAACTGGTACTCTTCCCTCCATTATTTGTCTTTCTAAACATTTGTGCCTCTTTATATGACCAATCGGGCGTAGTTTTCTTTTTATTATTGTGTTTAGTAACCAACACTCTGGAATCTCCAATGTGTTTATGATATCTGAGTTTCTGATTTTTTTTTCCTTCCATTATATTCTAAGTATCTTTCTGTTGCATTTCAGCTCGAAGGCGTTGATCTTATTTGCCGCAGTTGTACTTACTGTCCATCTTTCACATCCATATGTTGCAACCGGAAAAATACAAGTTCGCAACATTAGCACTTTCCTTTCTTTGTTGTCTTCCATATGTTTTTCAGCCGTGTTATTTTGCAATATGACATTGGCAATCTCTTCCTTATTTCTGCCATGCAGTCTCCGGCACTGATGATGTTTGCTCCTAAGTATTCACTTTCATGCACACATTCTATCTCGGTATTGTCTATTCTGATATTTGGTTGTTGTGTTGTTATATCTGTTGACATGTTTAAAAAAAATGTGCACGTAGATACACATGTCACTACAATTAACTGCTTACTGGAGCTTTTTACACAATACAGGTTTTGTGCTTCGCTATATTTCTTTGTGAACTTGATTAATTGTTCCACTCTCTTTATATCATTTGAAAGAAGAACTGTGTCGTCTGCATAGCGTAGTTCAGGGATTTCGAGTCCACCAATGTTTAAGGCGTGTTATCAACGGTGTGTATGTTTTCTCTCACATTCCTCATTATACTTTCTTCGTAAATGTTGAGCAGGCATGTGGAGAGTGTGTATCTCTGCCTTACTCCACTCTGTACCTCAAACCACTCTGAGATATCGCCCTCTAACTTCATACCGCCTTTTGATCTTGGTAAAGTTTCTCTATTATATGAATCAGATGTCTTGGGAAACCCATGCTACTCATTATCTCCCATAGTTGCTGGTGTTGGTAGAAGTCGAACGCTTTTGAGTAATCTATGAAACACATGTGCAGGTCAGTTGAAAATTCCCTAGACGTTTCTGTGATTGATCTCATGAAATAATTATATAATTCTAAAATTAGCTCACTCTATCTCGAGAATGTGTTTTTCTCTATCTACATGGGCCGTTTAGACCCACAATGCATCGTATTACAATATAAGCAACAATTGGCATGTGTTGAAATATACACTTCAATTGTTTCAGGTTGTCCTAGGAACTGGTTTGGCACTGGCTGCAGGTATCAGTGTCATTGTCCTGAACAAACTACGTGTGGCCCGAGAGGAGAATGCACTGGTACATGTCGCTCTAAGTACTTTGGACCAGGCTGTCAGTACGGTCAGTATATGTGCATGTGATACCTATTATTAATTTCTTCATACATCACGTGTAGTGTAGTAGAATCAAATGTGCTCTTCAGAATAAATGTTTATTTATGAACTCAATTGTTTACCTCAGAAATACGACCAGTCTACTAAATGAGCACAGCAGCACACCCAGATAGCATGTCGTGGACACGGTGTGGCAGACATCACATTAGTTCATAGCTTCTGACTAAACTATGTAATCTTCTGTCCCTGTAATTTCCACATTCAGGCAGTCTGTGATAGTATGTACATACACCCATGTTACTTTGTCTCTATATCATCTCTTGGCCATATTCCCCTCCATTATGTTATTTTCTAGACTGCCATATTTTCCTGCATTGATATTATGTGATATTTGTCTAGAGATAACATTGTTGTTTAGTCAATTTTCTTTCATATTCAACTCTCTCATACGATAACCTTATTAGTAATCGTATACGTCCATGATATTATAATTGTACTCTATTGTTTCTAATATTATACATGTTAGAGTCTTAATTTACTGGTGTTTGTTCAAATTCCGTATCTACACAATGTCACTGAAAGTATTCAGATTCTATAGAAAGTCTCTTTGATTTGTGTTGTAAACCGTGTATGTATATTTGAGCTATAACTTTTTGTGTTGTAAACCGTTCATGTATATTTGAGATGTATCTGTTTTGTGTTGTAAACAGTTCATGTATATTTGAGCTGTATCTGTTTTGTGTTGTAACCAGTGTATGTATATTTGAGCTATATCTTTTTGTGTGGTGAACAGTTCATGTATATTTGAGCTGTATCTGTATTGTGTTGTAAACCGCGCATGTATAATTAATATGCACCTGCTTTGATGACGTTATGACCATCGTAGTAATGAAATGTAGGTAATCTTTAAAATACAGGTTTACAGAAAGTGATTTCAATAAGACATAGAATGGCTGCTGCAGTCATAAAGAGCTGGGCAGATTCTGGTCTGTAATCGATATATTGACCTTCTAGAACTAGTAATTATCCTTGACCCTTGTGTTGATAAGGTACTTACTCAATATGACACAATCTGCATCCCCCCCCTTTTAGTTCACGTTGTTGTCATTGTTCTTACGGCTGCGAAGTTTCCTAATTGCACTAGACTCGGCCGAAAAGCTGAGAGAACGCCGTGGGCGTGTAAGGTGGAGACACGCGAAAGCAGGATTATGTCATCAATGTACCTGCCCATTTTTCAGCTTATGACACCAGATACTTACGCCACGGGCGTATCGAGAGAATATATCATCCGGTCGGAGAATTGGTCAGGCATTTCACTGAATATATGAGATGTGTTTTTATTTTCTGTCAGAAAACAATTTTAAACATTGTTCTTTGATTGCAGACACGGGAAAGCAATTGTCATCGTTATTAATTGTGGTTGTTCGCGTCGTTTCTCTCAAACAGTTTCCTACGGATACCTTGTGTAATGTGTTTCTTGGTATAGATCGTAGAGGAGGAAAGATTATATTAAACATACAAATTGCGTGGCAAAAGTTGTCAATACTGCATTTCTCCCGTTATGTAGTTCAAGTAATTATGTGAGTGATTTGTGTGGTATAGGCAATTTGCACACGATGTCGCAACGTCATGTTTAGTATTGGTTTTATAATTTACCACCTGAAGGAAAGAAAATAAGAACTTCTTACCGCGAGTCAAACCTTGAGTGTCACAATTGTGAGGTCAGCGGTCTAAACCCGTGGCTTTGCCCAATATCAAAATAAAAATATTAATTTGTGCTAGCTGTGCCAGTGTTAAGTGTGTGTTAGAGTTAGATCACTAAATGTAATTTCTGTTTGAGTAATAAGTGTAATTATAGTTTATCACACAATACGATACAGCAAGTGACAGGAAAAACATACAAACATAGAGAGATTATGCAAAATAAACATCTATCATCAATTATGGTAGCACTGGATGCAGACTTGGAGTAGACGATGACGCTGATTAGGTAATGTTAGAAACATGG
Organism: Meghimatium bilineatum; assembly: GCA_034231615.1. Classification (NCBI taxonomy): domain Eukaryota; kingdom Metazoa; phylum Mollusca; class Gastropoda; order Stylommatophora; family Philomycidae; genus Meghimatium; species Meghimatium bilineatum. The sequence continues at coordinate 63,853,872 of CM067305.1, read as the reverse complement.
ACATTAAAAATATCTCACAGTAAGCTTTGTTTTAGCAACGTTCTCAAGAAACATGAATTAGATGTAGATCACTCATGAGAAACAATGACATACGAAATACCTCAATGAAATTCCACAATTACTTGAAACGTGCTGGAGAGAAACGTGGTGCATGGTGGTCCGCATTGGACACATCTGCATGGAATTTTAGATACATTTAAGGACAGACTAGAACACAAGTGACATGTATGTAAATCATTTGTCAATGTAAAAATCAGATATTGATTCATTTCATAATTACCACTACCTAAACACACCAACCTGAAAAATAGCAATCTAGTTAACGAGAAAAGTCATACACTTCAATGCCGTATAATAAAAATTGTCATATTTTATTGAAAATATTTTCTGCATGCATCATGCGTGTAGTTATACATTATCTGAAGTACTGCCTGCGTCATGCGTGTAGATGCAAATGGTGTATTAGTTGTTACGATTAGTATATAATGTAATAAACTTCAGTTACTAAATCAACAGTTGACGATTTCACGACTAAAGGCATGATATGACATGTTGCTCCGGAGATCGCTAGCTTAAATTGTTACACATTGCATTGATAATTTGTCTAGAAGCAACTATTATATTTGATTAGTGCCACAAACAATAACATGAACATAGCAAACTAGTAATTCATGTTATCTAATTCAGTATGACGATGTTTCAGTTGATATATTCGCTTGGTTTGCTGTTCCTCCGACGGAGCCATACTTATTAGATGGACTTTATACAACATGCAATCCGGACGCAAGCGCAAATGCAGTTGAAATCTTTCTCAGATATTCAAAGATATTGTTTTGGTATCGGCTGATAGTAAATGCCACTAGTAAAATAGGTATGTTTGCTCAGTTAGATTGTCTGCTCCTAGTATGTATGATGAACATGTTTAGGCGAATTTATGAGCAGTTCTGATATACTTGTCGTAGCTATTTGAATGTGTGTCACTTCAGTGTTGCCACTAATACCATCACAATCGATCAGTAGTATCAGTTTTATGTCAGTATTGCCAGAAGGACGTCAGCATCAGGACAGTTTACTCAGTGTTACGCCAGTGTTATCAGCATTACATCACTGCTGCCACTATCACGTCATTGTAACTAAAATTATGCCAGTGATGTCAGTACTACGTAAATATTGCATGTAGTACGTCAGCGTTACACCCATGCCGCCAGTGTGTAAAGTATCATATCATTGATGCTAGTATAACAATAGTGTCGCTACAGAATGGAGCCATCGAGAGCGTTTGTCTTATATAGCTATATTACCGGAAGCCTCCGAGAGCTCTATGTTCATGTAATATACTGGAAATCTGATAAGAATCCAGAATCGGTTTTTTTTAAATAAATGGTAGAGAAAGAAGATATGTTAATGTGAATTCCTTGCCGTGAGAATATATAGACAGAGACAAGTTCGATTCTCTTGGCAAATGAGAAGCTCTCTCATGGTTGATTGGTTAATGGCTCGATAAGTGTCGCGGACAGCCCAAGACCCATTTGGAAGGGCATTCTCTAGAAGCGTCCGTTGGGGACCTTCGAAACAGACGGTCGCGGATTTCACTAGATTTTTGTGTGTGACAGGAAGGTCATAATTTGAAAGCCGAAGAACGGGAACTTAGAACTTGCGTGGCAACGTGAGACGTTCTAAAAATAAGTTAGACAGTCAGTGGTAGATGTTGGTCCTAGCCCGACGGGAGCTGGTAGTTCTAACATTTGTGTCAGACTTATGGAAACGCGAAATTAATAAGATGGGGTTTATAGAAAGTCTTATCAAGTGAACGATAAACAAAAGAGAATGCTCATCAAGACAGGAGATGGAGACTTAGATAGTCCATGTGATTGTGGTATTCAACAAGAATATTTCAGTATTGAGTTTCGGAAAACAAAATGGACGGATAATCTACAAGTTCTAGAACAAGACATTTGTAAATAGAGGATATGTCTTGAATTATCAACTTTTTTCATTTGCACGAACGGCATACGATATAGCAAGACTAAAACTATACTAAAGAAATGTCAGTGGACAAAACCTTTTTTTAAAATCACGAGACATGGAGATAAGACCCGTCATTTTAGCACAAAGTGAACATGAACTACAACGTCTAGCATAGCAAGTCTTCTTCTGCGTTCATTCTCAAACTCCCGCTAGATCTTTCTTGTGCCAGGTCCATAGCCATACTAGATTTTCAGCAGGATATTGCCTGGAGAATGAAATTGCGTTGTGCCGTCGTATTATATGATCAAATGGTCCGACACATTCGTTGGTTAATATATCAAGGAAACATGTCAAATAATTAATATGGAATAGACATAAACATTAAAAATATGATGCACATAAATATTGCAGAAAAGTTGTTAAAAATAACAATAAACGAAGATATATTACAACAAGTAGAACATGTTCAATGTCTCAAACACATAATCACAAATGATGCCAGGTGAGAAACATAAGTTTATAACTGTATTGCACTGGCTAAATATACATTCACAGACATGAGGACAATATTGACATATTGATTAAGATAAGAATTATAGCGCTAGTATTAGTTAGTTTACATGTATTAATTTAGTGTTACCATCATTACGTTAGTGGTACCATCATTAATTCAATGATACCATCATTACGTAAGTGCCGACAGTATTACGCAGGTGTTACCAGTACTGTGTGATTGTTACCATCATTATGCCATTTCTACAACAATTGCAGCACTGTTTAAATTAGTATGTCAGTGGACCCCGTATTACATCAGTGTTATCAGTATCATATCAGAGTCACCAATATTAGGTTAATTTTATCAGTATTCAATCAGTGTTACACGCATAATATCAGTGTTTTCAATATTACATCAGTGTTACACGCATCATATCAGTGTTTTAAGTATTCCATCAGTGTTACACGCATCATATCAGTGTTAACATTAACACATCATTGTTACCAGTATCATCACTGTTTCAAGTATTATATCAGTGTAACGCGTATTACACCATTGTTACCCGTATCATTTGTTATCCCAGTTGTCTCGACTTTGTCTTGCCACTGGACCAAGATAAAACTCAGGAGAGAGAGAGTGTGGTTGACGATTATCGCAAATCTTCCACACTATAAACCAACTTCAGCGCTAGTCATTTCTCAACCCATTTATTTTATTCAGGAAAAGTCACAAGAGCAACATAATGAACTCTTAGCAACATTTATGGACTTAACTAAAGCATTCGATATCGTTAACAGAGAAGGACTTTGGAAGGTGCTTACAAAGTTCGGATGCCCCCCAAAACGTGTCACTGTGATACGACAAGTTCATGACGGTATGATGGCTAGTGTTATCTGCGACGGAGGAGTATCTCCTGCATTCCCTGTCACAAATGGTGTAAAGCAGGGATGTGCGCTGGCCCCTACTCTTTTCAGTCTGTTATTTACGGCCATGTCAACGGAAACACACCATAGTAATGAACCAGCTGACATAATGATCAATTACAGAACGGATAGTGGTCTTCTCAATTTACGTCGTCTAAAAGCAAACACGAAAACTAAATCTAGTACTGTTAGAGAATTACTTTATGCTGACGACTGTGCATTGTATGCTGATTCTGTCGTAAACATGCAGAGAACCATAGACCGCTTCTCACAGGCCTGCAACAACTGTGGTCTCATTATTAACACCAAAAAAACAGAAGTCATGCAGCAAGCAACATCAAATAGCCAACATACTGCTACTTCCATCATCGTCAATCAGGAAAAACTGCAGGTAGTCGACAATTTTACTTACCTTGGAAGCACTCTCTCTTGCGATGTCAACATTGATGTGGAAATTAACAATAGACTGGCAAAAGCTAGTGCTGTATTTGGCAGATTACGCAACAATGTATGGGACCGAAGAGGTATAAGAACAACCACCAAACTACAAGTATATCACGCTGCTGTTATACCAACCTTACTATACGAATGCGAAACGTGGATAGTGTATGCTAGACATGCAAGAAAATTAAATCATTTCCATCTTACCTGCCTACATAAATTACTTAACATCCATTGGTGGGACAAAGTACCAGACTACGAGGTCTTGGAAAAATCGACCTCAATAAGCATCCACACAATACTTATGAAGGCGCAGGCACGCTGGGCAGGCCATCTTGTGCGTATGAAGAACTCGCGTTTGCAAAAACAAATATATTATGGAGAACTCAAGGCAGGATTTCGAAAAGCTGGTTGACAGAAAAAGCGTTTCAAAGACACGCTCAAGTCATCCTTGAAACATCTTAACATTGACGTAGGCGCTTGGGAGAGCCTCGCTCAGGATAGAACATCATGGCGTTACATCATTAGAACGGCAGCACTAGCGGCGGAAGAATTCAGATAAGATACTGCAAGACAAAAGGGGGGCACTTAGAAAAGAAAAAAAAACATCTCAACCTTACACAGATACCTTCTATTGTTGTCAATACTGAAAAATAACATTTTGTGCGCGCATTGGACTTGCTAGTCATTTAAAAACGCACTATTAACTTGTATTATTTCTATTATTTATTGTTATTATTATTATGGTTGAGTTTTTGGTCATCGTCGATCACGACGGACGAACATCATCATCAATGTTCCAGTAGTACCTCAGTAATAACAGTATAACAAATGTGTATCCAGTATTACCTCAGTGTTACCCGTTTCATATCAATGTTTCCAGTATTACCTCAGTGTTACCCGTTTCATATCAGTGTTTCCAGTATTACCTCTGGGTCCTACGTTTCATATCAATGTTTCCAGTATTACCTCAGGGCTACCCGTTTAACATCAATGTTTCCAAATTGCATCCGTGATACCCGTTTCTTATCAATGTTTCCAGTATTAACTCAGTGTTACTAGTTTCATATCAATTTTTTCAGTATTACCTCAGTGTTACCTGCTTCATATCAATGTTTCGAGTATTAAACCAGTGTTACATGTTTCATATACATGTTTTCAGTATTACCTCAGTGTTACCGGTTTCATATCAATGTTTCCAGTATCACCTCAGTGTTATACGTTTCATATCAACATTTCCAGTATTACCTCAGTGTTACCCGTTTCATGTAAATGTTTTCAGTATTACCTCAGGGTCGTACGTTTCATATCAATGTTTTCAGTATTACATCAGTGTTACCCGTTTTATATCAATGCTTCCAGTACTACCTCAGTGTTACCTGTTTCATATCAATGTTTCCAATATTACATCAGTGTTACCAGTTTCATATCAATGTTTCCAAGATAACATCAGTGTTACCAGTTTCATATCAATGTTTCCAGTATTACATCAATGATTTCAGTGTTACCTCAGTGTTACCCGTATCATAAGAATGTTTCCAGTATTAAATCAGGGTTACCGTATAATAGCAATGTGTCCATGAGCGGTCTCTGTGTTTTGACTCATCGCCATGAGCTCTCTGTGTGTTTTGACTCATCGCCATGAGTGGTCTGTGTGTTTTGACTCATCGAGTTTGCGCATATTATCCAAAACGTTAGGACATACACATCTCGGACGAGGAGCCTCGCAGTGGGCACTTGGGTATCGAAATCAAGTATATATGTATGAGCCGTGTTGGGCAAAAGCTGACAATCGAATTAAGCTAGATTTACAGTGTTGTTAGAGACTTGTGCCCTTCTAAATGTTGCCCTCAGTGGTCATATTCTGAGTCTCAACACTGTTTCGATCATACATTGAACTACACATTAGTCGACATTTGTTTAATTCTTGTCATCTGTGTAATGGGAAGATGTAGTCAAATCTTTCTTCCATACCCAGGAGTACATGTTTAAGTCTGCATATCTAGGGTGTGTGTTTGACTCCTACTTTGAATGGGGTCAGTCGTGATGGAACATGTGGATTCTGCGTGCTCTCGAGAAGGAACATCACTTATACCAGCTGGTCTCGTGCTGAACCAGTGTAGCTCCGTTACAACTATATCGATTTACGTGCAGAACGCTGCAATCTCAACATGTGGTACCTTTTCCAGATGTGTGTGTACTCGTATCATCACCGTATATTAGAAACATTGACATTAGTCGTCCCCCCATGTTTCTGGTATTTTTAGCTGACCAGGTCTGAATGCAAAGATGTCATGCATATGTTGGATGCAATAAAGTAGAGGTTGTGGAGTTCTTTCCGGTCTATCTGCAGAATATGGTCATTCCATTTACAGCATCCAAATAGAAGAACAGGATACCAAAAAGGTTTCGCAGGAATCAGCTCCAGCAGCTGTATTTATGTTGTCAGGGTACACCACGAGAAGGTACATTTGAGGTCTTGTATATCGGCTAATTATGGGGAGAGCAATTCAGTAACATCTGCAATCTCTCCCTCAACAGGCATTGGTATATATATATATATATATACACCATCAATCTATTGAAAGGTTACCTACAGGTAAAAGAGCCAGGGGTAGACCAAAAGGAACACTCAGAAGAACAATACTTACAGAAATTAACACAATCAATGTACACACCATCCAAAAACTGCACAGAATAGCTTTTGACAGACATAATTGGAGAGATCTGACGTCTGCTCTATGCGCTAACTTCAGCACTAGAGGAAAATGAATAAATATATTTTTATACATATATACATATACATATAGATATATATGCTGGGACAATCCCTCAGTTATTGCGGTTAATAGGGACCAGACCAGGTCGCGATCAGTGAAAAACCGCAAAGTATTGCCATCCTCTCATTTTTAAAACACGTACATATGTTATCATTAGGACATTAAACAATAGTTTCAAACATGTAAATAAAATAGTAATAGTATAAAAATCATACATAAAATATTGTATAAATAATATAATATGATTCGTGAGTGGTGTGTGTAACGTAGATGTAACTAATGTGTACATGTTTTTTTTTAGAAATCTGCGATGTACTGATGTCAATAAATGAACCGGGAAGTAGCGAGGGATGTCTGTATTGTAGATACAAATATATGTTACTCAAGCGTATGTTAACTTCTTTTGTTCTTTTCGCAGGAACAGAAATAACATTTGAAACACTTTTAAATGGAAACCAACGTTGTGTTAATGAGAGAGTATTTATAAAGGACATGAGCACAGTTGATGTTACATGTGATGTACATGTTAGTATGCAGAGTCTTATAATTAAAGGCAACATAGCTCCGTCAGTCTGTTCCATCTACATTAGTGGAGGTTAGTCTGTTCCATCCACATTAGTGGAGGTTAGTCTGTTCCATCCACATTAGTGGAGGTTAGAATACGTTAATAACTGTAGACATCATGTCAGATACAAAGTAAATATATTGACTACACGTGAAATCAATAGAGTACATGGGAAGAATACATTGAGTAGAGAATGTGTTTGTAATAATAAATAAAAATGTATATAAAGAAATACACATATTTTCAAAATGGTTCCGATAATCAAATACACCGGGATATGACCACCAATAGTATCGTTATTTAGATATCACTTAAGTCGTCAAATCAGCATTATTACATAACCTACACACACGTATATTCATGATAAAGATCATTGTCGATTGCCCTATCATCGATACACTGGTAACTCAGGTTAGGCGATTTCCTTGTCATTGCTTCGAATAAGTGCAAGATTATGCAATGAATTATACTTACCACATGTTTACAGTCTGCATCCATTATTCAAGAATACAGTCAACATTTTTATTTCCGAAAATGAACATTTAACCACCGAGAAGCGCATATATAATATGTGTGCTGTTGCCCCAATCAGATACATTCTTACAGTCATAACCTCTGTATTCATGACAATTGTTTTATCATCAAAAGCACAATACACTGTCTGATAGTGTTTTCCATATACACTGACCTTGAAAAAAATTGCGTTTGCGAACGTATCTTGCAAAAAAAACAATCCGTTTTATAATTATAAATGCAAAACAAAACTAAATATAAGGCTGTTGGAGGCCCCACCCTTATCTGCTGGTTTGATGACAATATCATCACGGCGACGAATATGTTCGTGGGGTAAGGGTGGGGTCGTTGTGGTTTGGCTTAAGGACCTTTACCTACAGGAGGGCCACCAACAACTCTCAACTTCATCGGCAGTTTCAACCCTGCTATTTAATTTACATCTAATATCTCCACTACTTATGTCAACTTCCTTGACATCATTGTCACCATTCATCCCCCTTACCTTAGCACATCCGTTTACTATAAATCTACTGATGCACACGGCTTTCTGCTCTACACTTCTTCTCATCCTCCTGCTTGTCCAAACTCTCTACCGTACTACAAGCTTCTTCGCCTGCGTCGCTTATGTAGCGATTACGACGATTTTCTCGACACATCCTCTGAGATAATTGCGTTTTTCCGTAGGCGATCGTTCCCTGACATCATTCTTTCATCCACTTGGCCCGTGTGCACCATTTGTCTCGCCTCGATACATTGACAAACTCTCAGGGTTCTTCCTCCTCATCTGATAGGGTTAAACATGTTCTTACCTTTCATCACCATAACTCTTCTGTTCGACGCATCATGATCGCCCTACAGCCTGTGGTATTCCTGACAGATGCAAGGTCAGTGCTTCAAGCTCTCCAGTCTGGAAAACTAACAGACTTTAAAAAACTACTTAGCGAATTGTCGTACCGGTATAGGGTAACCATGCATTGGATACCCTCTTACTGTGGAATACCAGGAAATGAAAAATCAGACAAACTGACTAAGGAAGGTGCTGCCGAAGACCAACCAGATATACCAATCACCTACCATAAGAAAATACAAATGATCAAGTCAATAAAAAAAACCACAAACACCAACGCAAGATGACTATCACAATATGAACAGATTAGACCAAGTTATAATTTTAAGTCTCAGAACAGGACACAACCGACATTGCAGTCACAAGTATACAAAGTTCAAGATTGGCAATATGGTCATGTGCACACGTGGACAGGCAGCACAGAGTGCCAAACATATACTTCAAGAGAGTTATAAGCATGAAACGCTGAGGCAGACATATTGGCCAGAGAAACACCACTGAAATCAAAGCTCTTTTGGACACTGTATGAACTACAAAAGATAGTGAGTTTTATTAAAGAGACAGAATTACAGATATAGACATGTTTCAAGTGAACGAAAGAAGACGAAGAAGACGCATCATGCTCAAACATTATTGTCTTCTCCAGTCTGATCCTGACACCCGTGACGCTTTCGATGACTTACCTCTGGTGGCTTATAGGCGTGATAGAAATCTGAAGGACATCTTGGTTCATAGCCACCTTAAGTCTTCTGTTCCTGACCATTTTGGTACTGTTCGTTGCTCAAGTATCCGTTACTGTACATGTCCTTACGTAGTTCAGATGCGCTCCATTTCATTTCCTAAGGCGACTTTCTCCATCGATGAGGCATTTACTCCCATTTCTAACATTCTCTATATGTGTACGTTCTCAGCCTCATTGACATTATCTGCATCCTGAAATAAATGTATTACTGCTTTCACTAAGTCTGCTTTATCTCTTCTCAGCAATGTACCGCCTATCGTCGCATTACCTGCCAATTAGTCAGCTCTCTCGATTCCTCTGACACCAGCTTGACCAGGCCAGTATATCCATGTAATGATCTAGACAATTGAGTTGTTCAATAAGTGCCACCATTATCTTTCTCAGTATGTACTTTACTATCTTGCGCAACATGCATTAATAGTCTGTGAGTATTACCTCGTGTGTTGATGTATCAGTTATCAACCAATTACATGCTGCTGTAACTCCCTCGATCTGCATATTCATGCTTGATGTGACAGTGAAATATGATGAAGATTTCTCAACCAACTTCACGCCGTTTCCGTAGGCAACAATACTCCAACAGCTTTATTTGTGGTTATGTTAACGGAGCCATTTGTGTATATAATTATGTCTTGTAGTTTCGAGTGTAGTTCCAACGATCGTGTTAAGGAGGTACTGCGTGATTGAAGTCAAGAATCGTGTTAAGGAAACATTTCTCTATTACAGTATGAGTTTAAACGATTGTTCTAAAGAAGTACTACGTGACTGGGTTGTTAACCTTTTTTTTGGCCAGAACATTTTCAGACAAGAGCACAATATTGCAGCAATAAATGTATGCGTGATAACTTCCACGGTCAGAAGTCGTTAAATATGTTATATTAATGTGTGTGCCCCATTGAAACGAAATATATACCTTTGTTTAACGTAAGTCTACTTCTTCCCTAACATGACTTTCTGTTAAGTTTCAGTATGACTACTCCAGCTCATAACTTTTCTCATTTTTAAATTGCTATTTCATGTATATTATATTTATTCAAAAATCCATGCAATTCCGTCTAATATTTTCATTTTTACACTCAAAATTATAAACAGACCATACATCACATCTTATAGTTTTACAAATCTTACTTTCTATGCAAACTTATCATTACAATATCCTGAAAACTATATCGAGTGCCGCAGTGAAACTGAACACATTTGCAGATCTACTTATATTATATGACAAGATTGCAATATTTTTAGTGAACGTTGTGTCTGCATGTGTTCCGAGCTATGCACTTCCATAGACGTCAACGTTATTATTTTTCCCGGCACAATGAGACGTCGGTAACATCGATTTTAATCAAAATCAGCGGACATTTTCGGAATATTTATCGAGTCTTGAGTAACAAATGAGTCTTCTACGTTTCACTTTCAGGATTTAGAAATGAAGTACGTATTCTGTGATAGATTTGATTTGTATGTAGTCTCATGTTCTGCACACCATTAGTTTAATATGTGCTCTGTAATATGACATATATATATATATATATATATATATATATATATATATATATATATACAAATATATATATATATATATATCTCACAGAAACAGCCATATTATGAAATAAACATTATTATATGTTCACACTGAGCAACCGACGCAACATTCACATATACAAGATCTTGCATGCCCTTAAAATTATGTGGCAAGCGCAGAATTTTGTCAAAATAAACTCCGAAATAGTCAATTTTGCATTTTTATCTTTCAAACGTGTCTCCACACACAAGTAGCGACTTGTACGGTCGTATTTGACAATAGGCTATTGATGAAAATCACGTTACAGATACTTTAGATGGATTAGTTGATAAATAACAATTATATTTTAATCACAAAGAGGATTATGTTCATTCAAATGACAACTTGATTATACGGCACTCATTATTATTATTTTAATATTTACATTGAGCAGATATGATTTCATCACCACATCCATGTACATCTCAAAATGTTGAAGAGATGTCCGTTACTTATGATTCTTTCGGATGAGATCATTGTTTGAAATGTATCTGGTCTATATCATTGTATAATGATTGTCTCTGAAGATGTGCGAATTGTGCAATACGTCATGATGGAATGCCATTTTAAACTTACAGGTCGTAATGTGGCATTGATGGAGATGACGAATCAATCGAGTACTTATACCGACACTCTATTCTCATATGATTCGGGCAAAGTTGTGGACGGTAATTCCAGTCAACTTTGGAAAGCACATTCCTGCGCGCTGACACTTAGTGGTATACATGAGGAGTGGATGCTAACGTTAAGCATACCAGCCATAATATATTATATGACCGTTACTACCACAATTAGTAAGTATTACTGCTCATTGAGTTTTATGAGGTGTTCACAATTTTAAGGTGCATCTATTTTCTAAACCTTGTCTTGTGTTGTCACAACTTATGTCGTGAACGATCTTGAGGGGAGAGGGAATGAAGCGTAAATTGTGTTGTCAAATGTGTTGTAATCCCATGAAATTGTACACTATATCTGATACTGACGATCCATTTACTCCTTGACCTTCCTCTTTACCTCATACCGGATACCCTGCCGCTATATGTTGACGACTGGAAGTAGTCGTGTTCCTTTCTCATTAACTGTGAAAACCATTTGATTCATTGTCTCTTGTAGTAGTCATTGACCATTTTTGTTTACATTTTTTTTATTCGATATCTCTGATTTCATTATTTCGCAATATATCCATTTCCTCTGAGACAAAGAATATTTCTCCTTATCTTGCATGCTGTAATTTTGTGTTCATCTGCTTTGGATACGGTCCACGGTTGACAATGATATCACTGTCGTTGCAAATAAATGTTATTAATATGTTCGTTTTGCTGTTATACTAAAGTTGGGGAATCTAAGTAGTGGTGTCAGCTTATTGAATATTACATCTGCCAGCTGTCTCAAGTTCCCTAACTAGCATTCCATCTGTTGTAAGAAAACAAAAACACGTTCTAGACATCCAAATTCACCGACATGATCACCATCTGCATATTGGATCTATTTTTGCAAGAGGACATTAATGCGTTGTCATGCGTCTGTAGTTGTTCAGCATTGTCGTAGATATCACTGGAAGCTACAAATATTATTTCACTTATGTTGTCTTCCGTACTACCCTCTGTGTTATAAAAAAAATAATTCCAAGTTATCTGAAGATTACGAGCTTGAGTTGTTTAGTGGAGACGGTGACATGTCAAATATATTTGAATTATCTAGGATATGTTATTTTTATTCTTATTTGAATGAAGGGAGAAATCATTCAGGTTTTCCAACTGAGCAATTACACATTTTTGATGCATACATGTATTAGATATTAGGTCTGTTGATTATTCTCTTCGTACACCGTTCACGTCCCTATGTGCTCAGGTCTCCGCCTCAGTAAATCTCTCAGCGTATAACGGCTGATGGTTCCGGTTCTATATAGGTTGACTATTCTTTTTTGAAATCTATGGCAGGTGTTCTCTACGGTCAGCCCCACTCTCAATTCGCGCATTCGCGTTAATGACTCATGCGAATTCATCTCAACATCTCTCTGAACTTGAGCACTCACGAAGCGGCATGAGTATCTCTGCTCGGCCTATAGGCTAACCGCATGTTCTGGTGGCGAGGCTACTAATTGATCAATGCATTCGTTTGTCTCCACGACCGCGTGTTCGGGGACAATCAAGTGTGAGTTTTTGTAGTGATGCCCGCATTTTAGCTCTCTCTAATGACTCCGCCCATTTCCTGCGTACATCACCTGTTTTGAATTTCTGAATCATATTCTTTGAGTATCTTGGCATGCACGCATGGGAATATGTTTGCGATTCCAGTCATTAAAATGCTTGCGTTACGGCGAATACTTCCATTGCTAGACTGCTCGTTGTTGCAGTAACGGCATCACTGGGTCCCCGTACTGTTCTTCCTTTTGATCTGACAGTTGATCTGAGAGTTTGACCGACCCGTCCGTGTAAATCACAACATATGTGTCATTCTCGTAGATTAGTGCCTATACCACGCTCACGGGGCTGTGTTTACTGCACGCTCTTTCGAGTTCAATGACGGTCTTAACTGCGTCTTAAAGGCCGTAGGAATAGGTATCCATTACTAGCCAGGAGGTATGTCTTCTCGGACGCATATATGATTAACTGTGTCATGGGTCCGACCCATCTACGATTTTCCTCCCTTGAGTGGGCTTCCTTCACACGAGGGAGCTCGCTGTGTAGTGGTGGTTTATGTCAGAACTCATTGTGGGGTATGAGGCACGCCATATATTCGTTCTATAATACATCGTTGGAAAATCAAGGATAAATCTTATATTGTCTGTCCACTGTGCA
>CM067305.1:63649452-63840135 GCA_034231615.1 Meghimatium bilineatum | reverse complement strand
AGATATGGTCATCCACTGCTACATTTAATACTTCCAGTCGCCTGATTTTTGTCTAGCAACGTTTAGTCAAATATAGCATGGGTGGAGTGTTTGCTGAGTGGAGTGATGTGTTTGCTGAGTGGAGTGATGTGTTTGCTGGGTGGAGTGCTGTTTTTGTTGTGTGAAATGATGTGTTTGCTGAGTAGAATGATGTGTTTGCTGAGTGGAGTGATATGTTTGCTGGAGGGAATGCTGTGTTTGTTTGATGGAATGATGGATTGGCGGGTGGAGTGAAGTGTTTGCTAGGTGGGTTGATGTGTTTACTGTGTCGAGTAATGTGTTTGCTGGGTGGAGTGATGTGTTTGCTGGGCGGCGTGATGTGTGTGTTGTGTGAAATGATGTGTTTGCTGAGTAAAATGATGTGTTTGCTGAGTGAAGTAAAATGTTTGCTAGTTGGAGTGGTGTGTTTGCTGGGTGAAGTGATGTGTTTTCTGGTTGGAGTGATGTGTTTTCTGGTTAGAGTGATGTGGTTATGGAGATGACGATGTATGCAAGGATTCCAATACACAGATTGGAAGCTCGAGAAATGAGTTGATCAAGTGAAAATCGATCTCATGCATGCGGGATAACGTGTTCATCATGTTTCCAAAGTGTGTATTGTTAGTCCTCGTAATATATATATATATATATATATATATATATATATATATATATATATATATATATATATATATATATATATATGAGGCAAGATATTTTACATAATATACACAACGTGGGCGTTCATGTAAACTTGAGAATTAGAAATTATGTGCCGCAAGAGCTGGAAAGGTTCATGAGATGAATAGTTTAGAGGTCGATGTGATATTTAGCCCTCGATATGACTTGTTGAAACTATATATATAGTGCGTGGATTGCTGATTCAGTAACACTCCGGTTCAAGTTCGTCTATTGCTGGCATCATAACCATATACATTCACACAAAATACACGCACAGACAGACCCACAACCCCTTTCTTACATGAAGATAATTAAATTCAGAATTAACTTCTGATGTTATGCCGTGAGTCATGTAATAAAGTTTTCACTGAGGTCGATGTGACCTTGTTTGATCTCGATCTGACCTGGTGTGTGATTGCTCAGTCACACCTGTGCACGTGTGGCCACATTTCAACTTTTAAACTATTAAACAAAAACATGACACCGTACATCGTATAAAACATAATATAGTTGCTGCGTTGGCCTAGGTGGCTGAAATATACCGTGATTGCACCAAGAACCATGTGCCATGAGCAGCTGTAATTGGCTATGAGTTGTTAGCTAAATAAATAGCTTACTTCTAGACCCTCCATTCAGTATCACATTAGTGGTTGACCACATGACAATATGATCATTTGATTCGGTGAGGCGCCGGCTCCGTGTAACTTAGAATATTTAATCCAGTACTAATAAGCACACGGACACATTTGCCTTTCTATAAACACGGTTCTATCAAAAGAAAAGCTTCAAAGACCTCTAGTAATAAATGGACCTGCCCACATTCATCTAATATTGACTATGCGGGGGATACATCTGAAAGTGTATTAATTCATTCATTTCCCTATTGCGCTGAAGTTAGCGCATGGGGAAGATGTCATATTTCTGTAAATAATTCAGTTCATAGTTATTATGTGCTGTTCTTGAATAGTATGTAAATTTATTGTTTTACTTTTGCTAAGTATTTTTCTTCTGAGTGTTTCTTTTGGTATAACCCTTGCTTTTTTGGCTGCGTGTATCCAATCAAGAGATTGGTGGTGTATTCTTGTGATGTCTGCGCGTAGGACATGGCCGATTTAGGAGCAACGCTGTTTTCTGATAACATCTGTGATGACGTTTTGATGTGTCTCTTCTCTGATTTTATCATTCAAAGTTAATTCACTCCAATGGGTGTTAGTTTCCTTACAATGACATTTGTTCTCGAAACACTCAGTAATTTATGTTTAGTTTTTTTCTTCTAAAGATAAAGAGCTTTTCCAGTTCTCAATGATAGCACCAGAAATTAAATAAGCGCATTTTCATGCATGTGCTACTTGATTTTGATCTCCAGATATTACACAGTCTGTTATTCGACACTCCAGATATTAGATATTTGAAGCTGATGCAATGCGAGTTGTAATTTATGCCATGACATCTCCGTCGAGTGTTAATTTGCTACCTAGATATGAAAATGTGTGTACTTTTTCAAGATGTTGTCTATTTAAACTAATTGCATTATGTGAATTGGTGTAGTCAAAAACAAAACAAACATTTAAAAAGTATGAATTGATTTGGAGAATATTTGGACTGCTATATGTTTTCATCTATCACTTTTTGATTGTGCATCGTGATAGTTATTTCTCAATAGTGCAAGGTCATCGGCAAAATCAATGTCTTCTAATGGTTTTTTATGTATCCATTTAATTCCTAAATTTATGTTGGATGTGCTGTTTTCTCATAGTCAAATCACTTGCGATATTAAATAGCAGTTACCTTGTAGTGATTGTCATATTGATAGTGGGCGTTTCTATTCGCAAACATCAAGACTGATTTGACCAAAACGGTGTACAGATCAAAGGTTTCATGGACAACAAGCACAAACAGTATAAAGCTTATTTAAACGACCCCACATCAACCAGCAAAAAGACGTTGTACGAAAACTGAAAGAAAAATGCGCAAAAAGAACTAAGAAGGATGCAGGACTCTTGGCTTAGAGATACAACATTATGCCGACATCAATAATATGCAGATGTTTTATTCAGCGTTAAAAGCAATTTATGGCCCTCAATCTTGAGGAACGTCTCCTCTTCTAAGCGCAGACGGAAAACATACCATCACTGACAGAGAGGAAATTATAAAACGATGGGCTAAACATTTTGAAAATGTACTACACTGCCCCTCCATCATCAACTAGGAAGCGATTGCGCGGATTACGCAAATACCAATCAATAACTCATTATCAGATCCCCAATGCATTGAGGAAGTGGAGAAAACAATCGCAAATTTGTCCGTAGGAAAAGCGCCAGGATCAGTCAGGTAAATACTGCCAAACTTACAGAGCTCTTCCAGACAATGTGGAACCTGGAAGCGATACCACAAGTCTTTAAGGATGCTTTTATCGTACATCTATATAAGAGAAATGAAAATCGTCTAGCTTGCGACAACCATCGAGGCATATCCTTGCTCTCTATAGCAGTCATGATTTTGGCTAGGGTCCAGTTAAACAGACTGCAAGTCCATTTTAGACAGGTCTCCTCCCATAGAGCCAATTTGGTTTCCGACAGGGCAGAGGTACTGTTGATATGATTTTCACTGCCAGACTACTACATGAAAAGTGTCGTGTAGAGAACATTGGTTCTACACCACATTTGTCGACCTAACTAAGGCATTCCACTGTAAATCGCGAAGGACTATGGAAGACCATGGCCAAATTTGGATGTCCCGAAAAATTTACCAACATGGTTCGCCAGTTCCATGATTTTATGACAACATGTATACAAGATGACGGCGCACACTCAAACCCGTTTCAGGTGACCAACGGAATAAAACAAGGTTGCATCCTGGCTCCGACGCTCTTCAGCATGGTATTCTCTGCCATGTTAAATGGTGTCTTCCGGAATAACAGTGCATGGATTTGTTGTCGCTATCGAGCTGACGGAGGACTATTCAATCTTATTAGATTGAAGGCCAAGACTAAAACTAAGACAGACATTGTTCGTGACTTCTTGTTCGCCGACGATTGTGCATTAAATGCTACCAGTCTGAAAGACATGCATTACAGCATGAACCTCCTTTCTTTGGCCTGTGATGCGTTCGGTCTCACCATCAGCTTCGCAAAGACTTTAGTAATGTATTAACCAACGCCAGGTGTCCCCTAAGCAGAACCAGCAATCACAGTAAAGGGACAAAAACATAATACTGCAAATACGTTTGTATATCTCGGCAGAACACTATCACAAACTGCGACAATTGATGAGGATGTTGCCCTGCGTAATGCTCGTGCCAGTGCAACATTCGTAAGCCTTCGTGTCAACGTCTGGATCAGGTGTGGTCTCAGTCTGACAACTAAGTTGGACGTGCACCACGCAGTGGTTCTACCAACACTGCTTTATGATGCGTCTTGCTGAACTGTCTATGCGAGAAACGCTCGACAACTTAACTCTTTTCATCGTCGGTGCCTACAAAACCTCATGGGAGTACGCTGGTAGGATCGTGTACCAGATACGGAATTTCTTCAGAAGTCTCGTATTCAAAGCATCAATGCAATGCTGACTAGGTCTCAACTCCGATGGACTGGCCACATTGTCCTTATGCCAGACAAGTGCCTTCCAAAGCGATTAGTCTATGGGGAGCTGTGCGAAGGTAAACGTTCAAGTGGAGGGCAGAAAAAGCTCTTCAAGGATCACCTATAAAGCTCTCCCAAGCACTGCATCATCGATCTTAGCTCATGGGAGACCACATCAATTGATCGCTCAAACTGGCACACCCATATCACTGCTGGCATCACGAAAATTGAAAAAAATAAAGAACACTGCGGGCAATCAACAACCGCATAAAGTGGAAGGAAATATCCGTAAATTCTACCCCGAACTTTCAGCCCTCCTGCATGCACTGCAATAGAACTTTCCGTGCACGAATCGGACTCATCGGACATCTACGAACTCACAAACCAAATTAGTTAATTACAAATGTTAATTATTATTATTATATATTATTTTTGCTCCCATCGCATTTTTCATGTCATGCTTATCTTCGCTTGAGAAGGAGGAACAGTATCATTATCATCATCATCACCTTTGATATTAAATAGCAAAGGTGGCATAGGGCAGCCTTTTCTAACACTAGTAATCAACAGGGAACAATTCTCAATTGCATTTTGTTTTCTGTTCGAACACAGCATTTTGAGTTTGTATATAATGATTTTGTCATATTTATATATTTGTTTTGAAATATATATGTATATATATATTTGCCAATTTGGCCACAGCGATGGTTGATGTATGCTGTCGAAAGCTTTACGAATTGTATACATGATGCTAAACCCACACGAAAAAAAGCATAACCGTACAGAAGATTGACAACGTATCACGTGATATCGACAAAAAATCAAAGAATAAACGAGTATCACAATATATGGACATGATCAATCAAATAAAAATTCACATTACATAACACTATTACTACAAATAATAATGCCGGGTGTTCATTTCCAAAGAAATGTGTATGGTATATTCAATTATTAGGAATACATATTATCAGGAGCGATGTGCCCATGTTCATCAATTGAGCACGATTTGTTAACAGTAACCAAGATATCACGGCTATTTTTATCAATGATGTTCTCTATAAGCTAGACATAAGCGAGATCCATTGATATAATAAAATAACAGGCGGCGAAGTATTGATCCAATCTAAATATTCAATCATTCTCATAATGTTGATGTAGGCACAGATAATCATGGCATAACAGAATGTCCTTGGAGAACTCACGACTAGTACCCGCAAGACCGGAGGACGGAAGAAACGTGTTACGTATTCTCTTAAGAAACCATGTAGTGACTTCCAAATATAGATATATATATATATATATATATTCCCTGGAAGAATCTTGAATACGATATATCGGCTGGCATCGAAAAATTAAATAGTGGTGCTGCAGCTGCAGAGAATCTCAGACTTCAAGCTGCAAAAAATAACATGCTTGAAAAAAGAGCACACATCAGCTCAATTTCCCACAAAAGTATCCGACATAAACTCAGTGTATGGTAATCAATTTCAGACACTCATAGAGGTCATTAGCAGAGTCGGGCTCACCGAAAACATCATCATCATTGTCATCATACCCTATCAGCTGAATGGTAATCGTCGATTTTAGCGGTCAAACACACATCTGGACACACAGATTGTTTTTAATCATTGAAGCGGTCTATAATTTAAAAACACGGAAAATTCAGTGATGTGTATCATTAAGTGCACATTAATCTGGACATCTCGGACAATCCGGTGATCTGCTTTATTGACCTGAACAGAAGTATCAGGCCCATACAGTTTTGATGTGCAATTTCTACAGAATCGTTCTGCAGGTTCCAAGAATGACCCCTTTTGTAATAATAATAATAATAATAATAATAATAATACATAATAATAATAAATAATAATAATAATAATAATAATAATAATAATAATACTCAAAACCTGTTATGGTTTTAGGAGTGCCATACTGGAATCAGGGGAAAAAAGTTATCGAAACGTCTCTATCCAAATCCATATGGAGGAGTTTAGAAACATCAAGCCATTACATTTCTTAATGTTAATAATCAAGGATATTTTTTTTACTAAACCCCACCTTCCACTCTCGACTGTTGTTTGCGAAACGATTTTAGAAAGCGAGTTGCGTCTCATTACATGTTTAAGCCACACACGTTTACTCTGTTACTCTGCTGCCGACATTATTCTTGATATCGTGCAAGTGTGTTTATTATCTGATGGGCAAATATATGTATATTATTTTGTACATGACATGATCTCATTCTTAACAATTGCATAACGTACTTGTTTTCATGAGTGTACATTCTTCTTTTCGTGCCTACAATGAGTTCCCTGCTTGAACATCCGTATAAAAGTATACTTAACACTAGTGATCTGAATATATCCATGTTGACTGTACTACTTAACACTAGTGATCTGAATATATCCTTGTTGACTGTACTACTAATTTTACTTTTCCAAATCATATTCAACCTTGTCATTTCAGTTATGGTCTCCCAGATTCTTATCTTAATTCCATTTCTCGAGTTTTAAATTCACTATGACATATGTGTGACCCGAGATATTTGAGGGTCGACGTTTCTTCAAACGTGTGATCGCTTAACCAGATAATCAATAGATCTTGCTTGTTATAACTACTCACCATTATATTGATTTGATCAACGTTTCTCTTAGTTGAGAGCAATTGTTGATGTATTTCAATTTTGGTTTGATATATTGTCTTAATAACAACATAGATTGATGAACCCAGCATTGTTGCAATTGGCCCCAAAGAGATATCATGGTCATACATAAACCGGCAATTCACATCTTTTAACAGTGTGCACACGGTGTGTTTTCTCTCGATGTGCACAAAGACAGTACATAAACAATGTATATACAGCTTCTGCCAATGTACACATGCATATTCCGTTCACAATATTACCAATCTTTGCAGATTGTCAACCGTCAAATTTTGGTTCAGACTGTGAACTCGCTTGTCCCAGAGGTTGTGCTAACAATTGTAACAGAACAGATTTACGATGTTTTGGTAAGAACACAGTGTAAATGTGCGGTAATTATATTATACATTGTATGGCTGACGACGGATGTGTCCTGCTATTGGGGCAACACAAAATGAAACTCAACTACTATGCGATGTGTGGTAACATAAAGGAATATTTGCTGCTTCATCAGACACACATGACTAGTTTATGAATGTGCTACAACACACCATATTAGAAATGATAAACAATCAAGTGTGTAGTCTTACATATAATGGAAATGTGTATATGGTTTTTAAGTGATTTTTTCATGGTTGTGGATCGTTTCAGGTAATGCTCTATTTACCGAAACCACTATCCTCAATAAATATGGTCGTCATACATATATAATTGTTCGATTATGTCTGTATTTATATCACAGTTAGAATTTCTATACCGTGACCTTTGACATTACGTATAAGATATATTCACGTAATTAATTAGGGTGCCATTTGATACGTGTTTCATTACAATTATCGTCGTGCAATAGCATGTGTCACTCTGTACTAAATTAAAGTCTGAATTGACCGCTCTGTATTATCTTAAAGTCTGCACAGTCCGCTCTGTATAAACTTAATGACTGCATTGACCGCGCTGTATAAACTTAAAGTCGGCAATGGCTATGTTTGACATCAGACTCCAGCTATACCTGTAGTGACAGACGCATATAACGACAATAGTAATATGCATAACGAATAAAGTGCTAATTATTTCTGTACAGCTGTTTTCTTACTGGGAAACAAGACATGGTTGTACACTGATGTTTTCTTACTGGGAAACAAGACATGGTTGTACACTGATGTTTTCTTACTGGGAAACCATGTTGGCTGTACACAGATGTTTTCTTACTGGGAAACAAGACACGTTTGAACACTGATGTTTTCTTACTGGGAAACTAGACATGGTTCTACATTGATGTTTTCTTACTGGGAAACAAGACATAGTTCTACATTGATGTATTCTTACTTGGAAAAAATATTGGTTGTACACTGATGTTTTCTTACTTTGAAACAATATTGGTTGTACACTGATGTTTTCTTACTGGAAATAAATACATGGATATACACGTATGTTCTTCTATCATCCACCTTTATCTAGATTTCTCACTTATGTACTGAATTATCCCCATGAATGATAAACATACACCAGTCACCAGACATAACATCTATGTTTCCATTGTGATAGATTTTATGATGGTTGTGAATGCTAGACGTGTCATAACATCAGATCTATCAACACATTTCTGACAGAAGAATGATGAACTAGGTGGTCTAGATGTATATGATACACTCATATCAATACCTGGTGATAAGTGGATGCATCCAAATTGGGCTGTTTCTCTTACGTGACTTGCCAAGCATTCTTAAACTATCTTACCACTGAGAAGCAATGATTATGATTACAAACATATATTTGTTCTTCGTCACACTGCTCGGGCCGACTGTTAATGATATTTCTAGGACCGACCGTTAATGTTATATCTCGGTCCTACAGCTAATGTTATCTCTCGGATCGTCTGTTAATGTTATCTCTCAGATTCTCTGCTAAAGTTATTTCTCTGATCGACTGCTAATGTTATCTCTTGGATCGTCTGCTAATGTTATCTCTCGGATCGTCTGCTAATGCAATCTCTCGAAACGACTGCTAATGTTACATCTGAGACCGACTGCTACTGTTATCTCTCTGACTCACTGCTAATGTTTTCTCTCTGACTAACTGTTATCTCTCAAACTCACTGCTAATGTTATCTTAAATGTCTAAGTGTCTATCTTTAAAGACTCTACAAACATTCCTTATGTTATCACATATATCACTTATATCATTTCTCTCATAACTTATTTTGGTGATGATATTGAATATAATGTTCTGGTTGAGAACTGACCGCGTATCAGACATTATCACTCTGCTTGAACAGAAAATAAAAACAATTATATTGTTATCGGATACATTTCTATATCATATCACTATTTGTATATATATATATATATATTTGTTCAGTGTACAAGTATCATCTGGTGCCGATCCAGATACGTATATTTATGAACGATGATTGTGACTGAACTATTCTGTTTATGGTCTTAGTTGACATTCTTATATATCAGTTTTTTTCCTTTTTTTAAAAAAATGTTTGAGTAGTGAGTCATTCTTGTTGATCTTAGACATTCTACACTAGAATATGTAAATTGAACTATATTTATGTTACTCGTGGTTCTCTGATTAATCACAATTCTAACTATAGAACGCATTTTCGTTAATCTTTGTCCTACGTTTAAGCATCGTCTACCTGTGGAACACGTATATGTTTCTTGCGGTGAACTGATTACATATACGTCATTGTAACATGTGTAGCTCTTTGTCCTTTTATTAATCAATCATCACTGTAGGGCACGTGACTGTTCGTCATGACCCTCTTTTTACACACTCATCAATGTAAGACAGATTATGATATCTATGATACTCTGATTCCGCACTTTTCTCACTGTATGCCACATGTTTGTTCCCCATGTTCCCTGATTAATCATATTCCTCACTGTATGACACATGTTTGTTCCCCATGTTCCTTGATTAATCATACTCCTCATTGTATGGCACATGCGTGTTCCCCATGTTCCCTGATTAATCATACTCCTAACTGTATGACACATGTCTGTTCCCCATGTTCCCTGATTAATCATACTCCTCACTGTATGACACATGTTTGTTCCCCATGTTCCCTGATTAATCATACTCCTCACTGTATGACACATGATTGTTCCCCATGTTCCCTGATTAATCATACTCCTCACTGTATGACACATGTTTGTTCCCCATGTTCCTTGATTAATCATACTCCTCATTGTATGACACATGCTTGTTCCCCATGTTCCCTGATTAATCATACTACTCACTGTATGACACATGTTTGTTCCCCATGTTCCCTGATTAATCATACTCCTCATTGTATGACACATGTTTGTTCCCCATGTTCCCTGATTAATCCTACTCCTCACTGTAGAACACATTTCCTTCAGGCAATCCATTACACACTCCTCATTGTATGACACGGTTCCGAATAACTCCTTTGAAAAGTAAACATTCTGAACGTCATTATTGCAGCTACGTTTACAAATAAGGCAAGTAAGTCGAACAATAGGACAGGTAAGTTGAACAACAAGGCAGGTAATTTGAACACTATGAAAGGTAAGTTGCACAATATTACAGGTAAGATGAACACTAGGATATGTAAAATCAGATTAATGTTCATAAGTTAAGAACATGTAACATGTAATTTGAACAAAAGTGCGTGTAATTTGAACAGCAATACACGTACATTGAACAACAGTACATGTAATTTGAACAATATGATATGTACTTTAAATAAAAATACAGGAATGCGAAGACTAGGAACAAGTGAATTGAATGAACTTGAAAAAGTTGCATGTTAGAACATCAGTAACACAATTGCGTGACTGCAAATGAGAGAGAACTCAACAATACAATATGTATGGTAGTACACCATAAATATTTCAACAACAAGATATAAATGGCAGTACAGAATACATGAATCAACAATAAGACATACATGACACGGCATGAGGCAGTAGAATTAGGGTGTGGATGATAACCACCATTACAGTTCATTGATTATAAGAGATGATTGGAAGCACAAGGGGCAAGATAATTAATAAGACACGACATCCTAGGTCACATAACTTGCAGTATAGCAGGTGATTGGTCGATGCTTTTTTTCTCCTCTATAATTAGATACATAATTCTATACGTTCTCGTTGTGGCTTAAAGAAACAATACAAATATGTATTCAGTGTGTGATTGAAACAATGTTGTTTTAACCAAAATTACACTGACAACGTATGCTAGCATTACATCTAGATTGTAAACAACAACAACTTTGTGTAACATTTTTCCACAAAATGTTTTGTTTCTCATATTTAGAAAATACATGCACAATGTCATAGTAATCACATTGTCTCGTCTGGAAAGTTTCACTGATATATTGAGAGGATGTCTGGCGTTACAGCGACATAATGTTTAAGATTGGTTACATAAATATCTTGTGTTCTCTGTTTTAGCTTGCTTGCAAGGATGGCACGGTGAGTACTGCAACAATGAGTGTTCAGAGTTTTGTTTTGGGAAACGGTGTAAGATGTCTACTGGAGAATGCTTCGTCTGTTTTGGAAACCGTGTAGGGAGTCTTTGTCAAGGTTGGGTAATGTTTTCATTATCCTTAATTTTAGAATATTTAGTTATTTCACTCTTGGAGTGACGCACAGTGTGATCATGTATTATGATAAATGTAAGTGTGTAATAAAATATGTGATAGGTGTGATGGTATATCAATTTCGGGCATATACCCGAGTGTATGTTATCAATAGCACATAAGGGAATTTGGCAATGTCAGTGAGAACATGATTCCAAATATGATAACTCTGAGTGGAAATATTACATGCAATACTTAATTTGGATTTATGCATTGCTGACATCTCTGAACTCCAAACACTAAAAAAACAACTGTGCAATAGCACAATTAGAAAAACACACATTTATGTCAGTGTAGTTATTTTCTATACCGATAATTAGACACTGCGGACATGCTCGTACTGGATATGTGACTTTTAGAAGATGACGAAGTGATCTGATGATGCTTGTTTTGGTAGCACATTGTTTGTACATCTCCCTCAGCACTTACATTGTTCGTACATCTCCCTCAGCACTCACATTGTTTGTACATCTCCCTCAGCAGTCACATTGTTTGTACATCACCCTCAGCAGTCACATTGTTTGTACATCTCCTTCAGCACTCACATTGTTTTTACATCTCCCTCAGCAGTCACATTGTTTGTACATCTCCCTCAGCACTCACATTGTTTGTACATCTCCCTCAGCACTCACATTGTTTGTACATCTCCCTCAGCAGTCACATTGTTTGTACATCTCCCTCAGCACTCACATTGTTTTTACATCTCCCTCAGCAGTCACATTGTTTGTACATCTCCCTCAGCACTCACATTGTTTGTACATCATCATCGACAGTCACATTGATGGCATCACTCCTAGTATCTCCAAATAATCACTAACGTATTCATTCGTCCATCAAAACGCTACATGGTTTCCTTGTCAGACAATCCTCTATCAGTACACCATATGTTTTCTACTCAAAAATTCTTATAGCAACACACCATATGTTTCCTACTCTGACATCCATCTGTCAACACACCATATGTTTCCTACTCTGACATCCATCTGTCAACACACAACATGTTTCCTACTCTGACATCCATCTGTCAACACACAACATGTTTCCTACTCTGACATCCATCTGTCAACACACCATATGTTTCCTACTCTGACATCCATCTGTCAACACACAACATGTTTCCTACTCTGACATCCATCTGTCAACACACAACATGTTTCCTACTCTGACATCCATCTGTCAACACACAACATGTTTCCTACTCTGACATCCATCTGTCAACACACAACATGTTTCCTACTCTGACATCCATCTGTCAACACACCATATGTTTCCTACTCTGACATCCATCTGTCAACACACCATATGTTTCCTACTCTGACATTCATCTATCAAAACGCTATATGTTTCTTAGTCAGACAATCATCTTTCAACACGCTATATGTTTCCAGGCCTTACAATGATCGTTCAACACGCTATATGTTTCCAGGCCTTACAATGATCTTTCAACACGCTATATGTTTCCAGGCCTTACAATGATCTTTCAACACGCTATATGTTTCCAGGCCTTACAATGATCTTTCAACACGATATATGTTTCCAGGCCTTACAATGATCTTTCAACACGCTATATGTTTCCAGGCCTTACAATGATCTTTCAACACGCTATATGTTTCCAAATCATACAATCATCTTTCATCACGCTATATGTTCCTTGTCATACAATCATCTAACATCAGATCCCATGTATAAATTGATAGATAATCATATATCAACACGCTTTATGGTTTCCAATTCAGGCAATCATCTTTCATCAGCATTAATGGTTTCCTAGTCAAAAAATTGCAAGCATCGCTAACATACAATATTGTCCTTGTCCATTGTCTATCGTCCTACTTGTGTTAGTGAAGGCATTTTGTATGCTGTATAGTTAGTTACATTGAACTAGAACTTGATCATGACAAAATAACACTGTAAGTACAAGCAGATGTGAAATTGCAACGTATAATATCCATTGTTTCATTAAACATCCATCTGTTGTTATTCTTGTGGAGCATGAATTGATCGTTCAGCACATTACATTGTCACTGTTTCCTGGAGACTTCAGTTGTTATCACACATTAAAACAATACATGTAATTAAATCTTAGTGGACTAGGGAGAAAACAGATGTTCATCCTCGTTGATATTCGTTTATTTCGTGTCACGTGTTTGTTGCCATTGTTGTATTTTCCTTGCCCAGTGTCATTTCACCTCTTCCGGTCAATACAGTCTACCCACACCTATGTGACCGTTGATATTATTACTGTTCGCTTTCTATTATAAGTTTTAAGTTTATTGTCTGTCATGACTAAGGCCTTTTGGTCGAAACGTTGATTGGTGTGTGTCATTGTGTGTGTTATCTAGTGTTAGCAAAACTTGGTTACCTTTTTCCTGGAACTACCTTTTAATTTTAGTTGTGTGCAGTAAGTACAATTTTTCGATTCTCCGCCATATTTATACTGCAACCTCGTGCTTCGTTGACAGTGTTATTTGTATTACCGATCTGTGTCCCGCACTCTCGTGTTGTGATCATTTGACCTCTCCCCGTTTTCTTCTATTGAGGAATTACCTGCGATTTTTAAGTTCTGTTACTTCTGCTATGAACAGCCTAAGAATTCCCCAGCAGTCACTATATTGGGTGCCACATGGAGTAAGAAGAAGAAGGAGACCTATAGAAACTCTACGAAGAACCTTTATTAGAGAAGGCATGTCAATGAACCTAAACAACACACAACAATTGAAAGACCTGGCAACACAAAGACAGAAATAGAAGTCTATGGTTTCTGCCATATGCGCCGCCTATGGCCCTGGAGGAACATAACATAACATAACTTCTGCTATCCGTATCTGTTTCTTCTACTATCATGCCGTCCCTTCAACAACTTAACAACTTTATTCGGTACCACGCCATTGTTTCATTCAGTCTTCTCCCTACTGACATTCGCCTTACGGACACTAAATATGCCTTGAATACTTTTCGCAAAACGAAATATTTCTCTCACATACGCTTTATTACTTCATGTCATCGTCTGCATCTCATTATTATAGGCTTCGCCACCAACGTTCGCCCTTTGGTGGGTAAAATTTACACCCTCGAGCAACGTATGCTGCAGCGGGTCGATACTAAAAGTGCCTCTCGACGTATGCATATAGTCGCTACCAACTTTTCCCGCCTTATTTCTGAGCTGGACTCATCGAAATCTGAACTTGTCAACCGTCTCCAGAACCTTACTTCTGATAACTTTCTTCTTTTTTCCCTTATCCGCCTTATCATACACATTCTCAATAGACAACTTTATGACTTTATGTGTACTCAGCACAACCATAAACTTCACCTTCTCCGCCTTTTCGCCCCTGCGGACGCTATACCACATAACAACTCTAATACTCAGGTTGTGTGCATCTCTCCTGACTTGAATATTTCTGAGTGTGAGATTTCTATCCTCAGCAATGGGCTTCAGTTCATACCACTCCGCCTAACATATGACCACTACACCATGATGCGTGACGTTCACCAGTTCCATCGTCGCTTACGCATACGGTTCCAACTCAACAGTGAACCGTCGGTACAGTCCGATGACATACTTCCCCAGTATGCTTCTCGCAAGCATGACTGGACTCCACCTTCCGGCACATCTCGGCTTCTGGTCCGCTACATCGATGACACCATACGTGACATTGAACGTCTCCATGTCACCCGGATTAGACGTACTAACAACTATCCGGCCGAGGCCCGTGCTCTTAAGCAAATTCGCAGCCGTGACGACATTGTCATCAAGCCAGCCGACAAGGGGGGAGCGGTTGTTGTCTGGCGCAAGGACGTAACTCGCAGAGAGTCAGGGTCAGCTATCTAATCCCATGTTCTACAGGGACAACATGTGCAAGAAAGAGCTGATTGTTGCCCACAACGACACAGTCTCTATCACCATCAAGGGTTTAATGGCTGATAACCTTCTGCCACCGCCCTTTGCCTCAAGTGCAGCAGTTTGGGCAGGCCGGCTTTCTATATGTTGCCAAAAATTCACAGACCGTTCAACTCCGGCAGACCCATTGTCTCTGCGTGTTTCTGCCCTACTGAACACATCTCTGACTTCCTGGATAGTGTCTTCCAAACATTAGTGGAACAACTTCCTACATTCCTGAAAGATACCAATCATGCTCTGTCCATTTTTACTCCTATTTCTCTGTCCCCTGCCCATACGTATCGTCTCTTTCTGCTGGACGTCTGCTCCCTTTACACCTCCATACAGTACTCAGAGGGTCTCAAGGCTGTGAAGTTCTTTTGCGATCAGATTTCCTACTTCCCTTTGGTATACTTTGTGATGTTAAATTGAGAATAGCTTTTGTCATTTCAGCAGAAAATGGTTCTACGTCATTGATGTTGCTATTACATCGCAGGAAATCGTATGTTTCTTGGAATAGTTTCCGGTCTGCCTTGCCAAAATTCCAGCGAGTTGATGTTTAAATTATGATTTGTTGGATGTAGTTACGGTGGTAAGGATTGACATATGCTAACATTCGATGTCATCAAGGATTTCTAAGACGCAGGAGTATATTATATCAGATGAACAGCTAGTCAAGTCAGGTCGACTGAGAGATAGATGATTCATGTTCAAAAGTGTTGTTACAGACTTTGCATCTTTAAGGACTGACAGATTTGTTGTTTCACATAGCTCTTCCATATATCTTCATGTCTTAGTGTGGTTCTGGTAACCACAATGAGGGGAGCGGTTATTAAAGTCACCAGCAAATAGTGTTTTGAAGAATTGTGTTGAATGGGATTTCGGTAAATAGCATGTTGTTTGACTTGGACTGTATATATTGTAGAATGTGTATTTTCCTCCAGTATGCAAGAGAGTCAACCTTTGCATGTCTGTGGAATGAGCTGTTACCTATGTGTCATGTCCCTGAATATTATTATTGATATAAGTAATTATGCCACAGCAGTTAGTACACTTACAGGCATAGCTGGTATATCCTGACTTATATGGGCCACTGTATGTGTGTATAAGATGCCTATAAGATTGTCACATGTATCTTGTAAGTGTGTAGTAAATTAGCACGTTCTAGATTTTTTTCCCTATACCACAGATGTTCAATTGTAGGATGTTAAGTGCAGACTTTGTTTAATGACAATCTTGGCTCTGCTGGTTCTCCCACCAAGGTTTTCTCGGTTTAATGTTTTGGTGCTTGTGCAGGTGTTGTGTATTGTGCATGTCGGTGTTTGAATTATTTGAATGTGCTCCAGTAGTTAATTACTCGGAGGACAGAGCAGCCTGGTTACCCACTGCCTGTCGCGGACCTTGATAACCGATGCGACGTCCAATCTCCTTTGTAGATATATTGTTGGTTGTACTGGCATTATATTGCTGCGAAGTTTGTGGATTTTTGCCAACCCCGGGCCAAAGCCAGAGAATAACAATTCCACCACTAGCAAGATATGTTTCATCCTATGCACTGTTCCGAGACACTGCAGCCAATATATGGTTCAATGTGCTCATTCCCCGCCACCAATTGATTATTTTTTATGTCGAACTTCTCTATTGCTCCAGGCATGCAACGAAATGTTGAAGTCAAAAGGATCGTCACATCCTGAGTCACTGTGCCCCAATGATGTGCCTCAGCAATCAACACAGTGCTGTCAGTTTCCACATCCCAATTGATGTGTAGTAGATCTCAGGGTCCGTCCCAAACCAGATATTGTGCAGACATGTACAAAATCAAAAAAGCACATAATACATTGCAACAAACAAAAGCATGAGAAGCATAATTGTATAAATGACGTGTCATGAAGCTTCTATAAGAAGCTCCATATAACGGCATGCCATCTACTAAGGTTTTCTGTTGCATTTATGGTTGGTCTAATGGGCGATTGGTGAGACCCACATATGCAACTACTTGCATTACAGTTTTCTCTATCAGTCCTCGTCTATCCAGTTTTCTTGTATCATGCTTCTTCTATTAGGCCTTGTCAATTAAGCCTCTTCTTGCCAGTTTTCGAAATTACTGTTTCACATCAACCACCCGTGTACCTGTGTTTCCCGCACTTTTGTTTACGCTATTCCTTGAAATCGATGAAACGTGATATATGTTTGTGAAACAGGTACATACCTAGCTATCAGTTTCACAGAACAGGTGAGTGTCATCACAAACAACGAACCTTCTCTGGTATATCGTAACTTTCATATAATTTATCACCGATGCTACACATGCTAACACAATCTTTCGCGGCTCTGGTGATAGCATACGATTCTTCATAGATACTAGAATATTTCACAATGTAAACAGTCTTGAACCATTGGTGTAAACAAGTAAAATCAAGTAGGAAGCATGGTGATAAATGAAAATAATTTATTACAACTGACGGGAATTGAACCAGGCCCTTTCTATCAGCACCGAATCGCTTTGCACAAGTAAACAAGCTTTCCGTATTTGACCGACCACATCCACCCAAAACAAGATATGATCTCGTCAAGACCCAGTATCGTCAAGACTTGGTGTATGAAAACACTAGGTAAGCTGAAAGTCGGTGTCGGAGGGATGTCCATGAATACCGTGTGCGTTATGGATTAATTCATTTCTATCTCGTGTTATCACACTTCTACATTTTCTTGATATAAGTAACCACAATAGCAGAGGATGTCCGACACAATACAAAGTGTCACAGTAACCAGAGAAATAAAAGGTAAATCCTAGATAAAGTAAACGGTTTACTGATAATACCTAACTATCGATAGAAAATACTAGTAAATAACAATGAAACATAGAACAAGGACAATTATCAACGTATCGGTACTATTGGAACCTTTGTCAAGAAACAGATAACGGTTTAGAAAACACAATAGCAAAACATTAATAACCAAGATGACTGGGGCAAAGGATTCCTCACAACAATAAAAATTGCCCATGAACGATACTTGTTCTTCTCAATAGTTTAGGTATTCTGAGTAACCAGTTTTCTGTATTTATGATTTACCTTACAATCTCCTGATATGGGCTTACGACAACCTACCTCCAAAAATCCCCATATGCATTATCGTCATCAACCTCAGCGCTACCTCAGTTGCTGTATCATCGCATGTCCACATGCATTACATCGATCTTCATTCAAGCTAAGTAAAAATGAGCGCTCTTGCCAGATACACTATCAAAGTGGACCTACTATTGTCACTGGAAACATTTATTGGACGTGTTTGAAGTTGGTGTTTTGACAAACACCAACGTTACGTGTATGCTATTGCCTTCGCCAAGCTTTTTCTGTCATAGTGGCATATTCTTCACGTGGAGCAACGCACGTTATGTCATAGTCTAAGGTTCTTAACACCGTGTAAAACGCGATCTAAGTTCTTTCAGGGAACGTATTAACCATGTTCACATAACGCCAGGAAAATGCTATCAGCAATAACGGCTATGTCTCTGCTGCGCAGTGTGAGAAGAGGTTGTTATTTCCTTTCTACAAAGGTTTGGTGGTAGTTATGGTGTAATATGCACAACAATTCTGACTCTTCGCAAACCTCAGATAGAGATACTGAAAATAATCAAGATGCAGCAATTTGCATTATTCCTGTGTGCACAAGAGACAAATCGACAAGGGATATGCCGTGAATACTCGACTGTTTTGAGGCAGAGTAAATATTACAATGGTTCCGCCCACGTGCGTGCCTTCAGATACATGCTTCTAAGGAACATTTACTGCATTTCTTAATATATAAAGCTAATTGTAGCCAACGATTAATTGAATATCGTTCAGTGGAGTATTTGATTAAGTAATTACTACATGCAAGTTCAGAGATGACTTTCATTAAGTAATTACTACATAAAAATTCAGAGATAACTTTCATTAAGTAATATCTACATGTACCTTCAGAGAAGGCTTTCATTAAGTGATTACTGAATACACGTTCAGAGTAGGTGAAGAGACTAGCGATAAACTCAACTGTAGAAGAGGGTTAAACTATAGGATATGACGTAACTGTAGAGGATGAGTCAACTAAAGGAGAGGACTCAACTGTAGAGAAGGAATGCATTTCTTGAGATAGAGAGATGCATCGTGCTCAGAAGGAATTCGTTAGATGAGAATACATGGTGGTTCGCACAGTGTTATAGTAACTTTATTATTTTGAGTGAGACGCTTAGTAGGGACTCACATATTGAGAATTGTAACAGAATTAGAATGTAGTAGTTAGATAGTGCTGCTAGAACTACACTATTTGTATAACTGGATAACAGTACGTACATCTGAGGTATGATATGTACTGTAGAAGAGAAAATCGCAATGTCTATGTGGCTTGTCCTGTACAGAGTTGTGTCCTCACCGTCACTCTGTAAGACTGTCAGTTAAGTTTAAAGATGAGTAAGATTAAGTCCTCGACGTATGTATCTGAGTATCAGAGAGTGAATGACACGTCCCGGATCTAAGATATGACAAATATGTTCTTGGTTGGCTGTTTCACTAA
Source organism: Meghimatium bilineatum (assembly GCA_034231615.1). Lineage (NCBI taxonomy): Eukaryota > Metazoa > Mollusca > Gastropoda > Stylommatophora > Philomycidae > Meghimatium > Meghimatium bilineatum. The sequence continues at coordinate 63,820,160 of CM067305.1, read as the reverse complement.
ACTACGGTCGCCGAAGAAAAAAAGGAATGTTTCAATTCCTTCTTCTGTCTCTGTCAAAATATGTTATTTACAAACGTATACTTAAACCCACTGGTATATTCTCTACTCTGTGCTCCACGTTCTTTTAGAAATGATAAGGTAGAAGCCTATTCCATTAATCACTTAAGATCATCTATAAACTGATATACTATTGTCTCTTAAAAGATATATACTCTTGTAGTTAAATATTCCCGCTTATATATATATATATATATATATATATATATATATATATATATATATATATATATATATATATATATATATATATATATATATATATATATATATATATATATATATATATAGATTATATATATATATAATCTAGTTCTACTCCAATGTCGGTAATGTGCACACTTATTTCAATTTCTACACGTTTCCTATACATTAAGCTCAGCCTTGTATCAAATAATCTCTAGTCCTTGCGTGTTTTTATTAACATCAGTACTACATACTACCCTTTACTACAAGCTTATCACTATGTATAATTAGGTCACATAAAAGGCTCTATAACTACTTTAAACTCTAGCCTTGTCCTGATGTCCCTAGGTAAATATCAGATTACACTGTGTTATATGTGCGTTACATATTACTGTTTAGTCCACTTGTTAACCTGTGCTGATTGAATTTCTCACAAATTAACACGCCCTATTCACTTGGAAAGTTGACTACAAACTGTTGTACACACACTTCTATTTACAGTTAGTGTACTCACTTTTTAATATAGAACAATAAGTCTAATGAGCCATCTAACTAAAATACTTCTCAAGATAATACATGAAAGAATTAAGAACAAGATAGACATGGAGGTCGGTGAAGAACAATTCGGTTTTAGGAAAAACAAAGGAACCAGAGAAGCTATACTGAGTATCCGGCTAGTGATAGATAAATATATAGAAGTCCAAAAAAGTATCTATATTTGCTTCATAGACTACAGCAAGGCCTTTGACAGAGTCCAACATGAAAAATTAATCAAATGTCTTCAAGAAATAGGCATAGATGGAAAAGACATCAGGCTGATTAGAAATATATATTGGGAACAAACTGCATCAATAAGGTGTGAAAACAGCTACTCACCGTACATAGAAATAAGAAGATGGGTAAGACAAGGATGCATTTTATCACCAAGCCTATTTAATATCTACACAGAGAATATCTTTAAAAATATAGAAGACATACCAGGACTCAAGATCAATGGGAAAATAATAAACAACATTAGATATGCAGATGACACTGTTCTTTTAGCAGAAAGTGAACATGAACTACAAAGACTAATAGATCAAATCAATAAATCAAGTAATGAATATGGACTGGATATAAACATTCAAAAAACCAAAACCATGATAATCAGCAAAAACACAGAAGAACTGGAGGTAACCATAAACATACATGGAGAGAAACTAAAACAAGTAAAACAGTATCAATATCTTGGACACATAGTCACACATGATGGCAGATGTGAAACAGAAGTTAAAAGGAGAATAGGAATGGCTAAAAGTACCTTCAATGACATGAGGAAATTATTAATATCTAAACAAATTACAAACAAGTTAAAAATGAGAATTATAAAATGCTATATCTATTCCATATTAATGTATGGCTCAGAAACATGGACACTAAATAAACAATTAGAAGACAAAATTGATGCCTTTGAGATGTGGGTATATAGAAGAATAGGGAGAACATCATGGAAAGAGAAGAAAACAAATAAAGAGGTGCTAAAACACTTAATATGAAGAAAGAACTACTAAGAGAAATAAAGATCAGGCAAATAAAACACTTTGGAGTTATATTGAATAAATCTTGTTTTGACTATATCTGATTCTATGCTGTATTAGTTCTGTCGGATGTCTGTGTTGTTCTTTTAATTCTGGTGCTCCTCTACGTGTCACTTGGTAGGTCACTAAATGGTTTCGTACGTTTTCTTTCCTTTAACAAAGATAACCTCTCTCTCTCAGTTGCGTGTTTGGTCGTATTTGCGTAGTTGAGTGAACAGACGTACGAATATGCCGTAAACTGCTTGTCTTCGCTGTACGATCTGCATTCTTTTCAGTAGTTTCTCTGTTTTACGAGACCGGTTTCTTTATCTTCTCACGAAATTCTGCGTTTCAGTGTTGTCCAAACTTCCGTGGTACTTTACAACTATATTCAGTGTTATTCAATTGCTCTCTTGATATCTTCACTCAGTCGTCGATAATGCATGATTGTCCTCTTCCAAATGTCTATAACTACTGTGGTACAATTTATATATATATATATATGTTCAGTGTTTCAAGTGTTCTACGATGTCTTCACTCAGCTGCCAAATACACAACTTAACGGTTGTTAATAAAATGTTCTTTTCACATTGTCTCTTCCCCGTCTCTGTAACAACTGATTTCAGTTCACGTATTATCTCATTATTCGACTAAATTCTCTCAGTATTACTCATGATCCCGTGCTTTTTTCCTATACGAATTTTGTGAGAACTGGTTATACTTCTCGAACTACTTTTCAAAATCTAGCTACCTTCTTGTTAACTTACAGTTCCAAACTTAAAATTTTGTTTAAACAATCTTGGATATTCAATATCCCGTGGCCAAGTCCAGTCACTCTATCTGTTTACATTTCATACTAAAAAATTGAACTTAGTATTAATTTTCTAGGGAACAAACCAGAAATAAAGGAATGACGAAAACGGATGTGCTTGACCTCGGACCACAAGTGGCCAACCGGGGTGCAAATAATCACAGTTTTACTGTGGAACTTGCAGCATAACGTACTTCACGCTTCCCGGCGGAAATCACACGAAATATTCGTTGTGGTTATTTGAGAGCGAACGCTGATGAAGAAGAAGACGTATTACTTTGCTTCACTCCCTTTGAGTATAATAAAACATATAATATATTTGTTGTGACTTTTTTTCATCGTGTCTGTTTTTGAAGTAAAATGACTGTTACAGTTGGACCATTGTCCTGCTACAAGAGAGATCCAGTAGGAGTTTAAGAATGAACGCTGAATAAGAAGAATATAATCACAGTACACACTCACAACGCCCACAAACAATTTCACTAATGTTGCAATACATGTATTAATGGAACACGTTTCTTTGTTTATTTAATTAGACCGTAGTAAAAAAAAAAAATTACTAAACAGATGCAACCTTCATCTAAATAGGGATACTAATAATGCCTTGTTTTTGTTTACTTTACAAATAGTGTTGTGTCTCTATTTTTATTATATGTATCCTGCCAAATACGTGTTGCTATTATTGTTTACACGATATAATTATGGTAGACATAATTACAATCAATTGTTTTATTAGTAATTGTATGTTATCCTATTGCACTTCCTAGCGTGTAATCAATCGTATTATGGAATGCGATGTGAATCAAAATGTTCTAAACATTGTTTGAACGCAAGTTGTGATCATATGTCTGGAAAGTGTTCAATATGTAGAACAGGTTTCAAAGGACAGATGTGTCTACAAGGTAAGCATATGTGATTGAAGGTTCAGCTATACATATCGTCTAACAACGACGAATGGGTAGTTGGATGAACATAAATTACCCAACAATATTTTGGAATGTTATAGTCCGTCTTATCTTGTATTTATTCAATAAATATCAATAATTTAAGAGAGAAACTGCTAAATTGTGCCTAAACTGTTCACAACCTTCACCCATTGACAAAATGATCCATGATTACTGTTTTAAACATAATGATATGGCGCAGTGATTTCACTTTCACATACCACTATGTATAACATGTAGTGTAGTGTTCGCTCCCTGAAGTCAGTGATGCATCATTATCTTATTACACATTATTGATATTGTATCCTTGGCCTGACATTACTATCATATCTCCCATTTCTGTGTACCAATTTCTGTATGCAAGGGGAAACAAGAACCTGGTGAAAATGTACATTTCTGTGATCTCTTTATCTGAGGTTCATGTCTAATTTGTAAAAGTGTTTTTTTAGCATGAAACTATATGTAATAAATGTTTATGCGTATCAATATTGCTTGCGTTGTATTAATAAATACACCGTGTGTGATGTTGTATACAAGGTTACATTTATGTCGTTATCTGAATTAAAATCAAAATGTTATTCTTGATGTATGTTTTATTTTATTTCGCAGGCGTAGAGAAACCATCTCTATGGGTGGCTCCTATAACGTTAATGCCATTTTTGTTGTTGCTATTCATGTGCTTGCCTGGAGGGTACAGCGATGATGATGATGCAGAGGACATGGATATGTCATCATTCAGTGATAACAGTTACGGGATAATGAACATTAGTTTGGGCATATTTAATGTTCAAACACTTAAGAACGATAGAATTAGTGTATAGTGCCCATAACAATAGACAGTTCTGATGCTGACTACATTTAAGCATATTTACTGTTTGTGATTACATCAGATCTATGTTGAAATATGATTGGTATGATATAAGATGTATGATAGAATGATACGAATATAGCCGATGAAATATAAATCGATCAGTGGCTGACTTGCACAATTACATTTCTTGCCGGTATATTGTTTATTGAAATTCCGGTACTGACGTCTGTTGTTGGAGGTTGTTTCTCTAATCAAGTCTGGGTCATTATGTCGATCGTTGGATTAATCAACTAATATCGTAAAGTCCAGCACGATTTGTATGACAGAAGTAATTTCATTCCATTTCTATTGTCATTGTAATGAATTGTGTTTTGACACACTGTGTATTACAACATCGGATATTCAAAATATCACATATGATTTATCTTTATCATTGCGGGATTGTCGTACAGTGATCTAGTTACAGTTCTTGTTCATTCAAACGAATTATTTGTGTCACTGTGTAGTACATCATGGGATACTTAAGAAGCATATGGGATTCTCTTCATAATCATCGTGGGATTGTCGTACAGTCATATCTAGTTAACAACAACACATTATAACCAAACTTACTTCTAAAGACATTCTTTGCAATGTTAAATAGCACGTCTACAACACCAAGTCAACAGCAACTGAAACTGCTACATTCAACAGATCCATTAAAAATAGCTTATTGTAATGAACGATTGCTATATCATATAGGTAAACACGCACAGTTGTGTAGGGAAATGTCCAACTACGGAATAAATAATTTGGGAATTAATGAGTGTCGCTGGCCTGGCTCAGGTCAATTATTCCTTCGAAACGACAAAAAACAAAACGTATTTACTCAGGCAGACCTGATATCCAAATGGAATGAGTTGCAATAATAATGACTAAAAAAATGTTATCTCAGGCTGAAAAAGCGTTATTAAGCTTGGAGGCAGTCAATGAAAGGTTTATTACTGCACGTTTTCAAACACGATTCTTCAAATTATCAATAATCCAATATTACGCACCAACAAACGATGCTTCTGACTTGTCGAAAGATACATTCTCCACACACTAGTTGACGTTTTATATGTAGTACCCAAACACGATATCATCAGTGTGATGGGTTACTTTAACGGCTAAATTGGTGATGATAACAGAGGAGCAGAAAAACATGTTTGAAAATATGGCATAGGTGAACTAAATCAACATGGATAAAGACTAATTGAGTTTTGTGAAATAGGAGATTTAGAAATTTCGAATACCCTCATCTCGCACAAAAATATTCACAAGATTACTTGGAATTCACATGACAAAATAACCAAAAACCAGATAGACCATTTAAAAAAATATATATATTTCAGCTGTACAGGACGTAAGAGCATTTAGAGGAAAATATATTGGAAGTGATCACAATCTCTGCATAGCTAAGCTAAAAATCAAACTTAAAAAAAAATATCAAAATATCATCTACCAACAGAAAAATCAATACAAGATGTATACTAGAAAGTAATTTACAAGAAGAATACAAAACCAAAATCAACAATCAATACACCGCCTTAGATAAGACATTAGAATTACTAAATCACATAACATCCATAGAAACGAAATGTGCGAATTTTAGAAATACTGCAATAAATGATACGTTGGATACAGCCGGTCTCATACAAAACAATAAGAAGAAATGGATAAGCGAGGGGACACACTTGGTCAAAAATCCAAAACCGTAAACTGACGAAGCAAAAACATATTCGCTGCAAACACCACTCAAGACGAGGAATAAAACAGACTCACAAACGCACTTTTAGACAAAGAAGTTAAAGCAAGCGCTAAAAAGGATAGACACAATTATATAAACAACGTAACATTGGAATCTGAATCAGCATCAAAACACAACAACAGCAAGGTACTACACCACATAACCAAACAACTGTGCAACCAGCCATGTATCCCTAACGCATCTATAAAAGACATAATGGCAAAGTTTTAACAAAAACTGAACAAAAGCAAAGATGGACCGAACATTTCCAAGATCTTCTTAACAGACCACCACCCCAATCTACTCCAAAACTAAAGCAACAGGAGAAAAAGCCACCAATAGAAGCTTCGATAGATAATTTCAATCTTGAAAAGGTAAAAATACATTAACAATTTTTTTTAAAAATAAGTAGCAGGTCAAGATGACATCATAAGAAAATGATAATACCTTCTCCATTTTACTGACTATTTTCAATATGATTTGGAAAAACGAATGCCCACCCCAACAATGGAAAAGTCATATCATTATCAAACCACCCAAAAATGGAGACCTAACATACTGTGATAACTGAAGGGGAATCACACTGCTATCCGTACCTGATAAAATACGGTGTGATATGATGCTTGCAAGTTTAAAGTCATCCTTAGACAAAATAATTAGAGAACAGCAGTCGGGCTTTAGACCAGGTCTTTCCTGCCTCGACCATATATTCACTCATATAGCAATGATTGAAGAATGTAAAGAATTTAGATATAATCTCGAAATAAACTTCGTTGATTTCCAAAGAGCCTTCGACAGCAGTCGCTTTGGGAAATTTTTAAAATATACGAATTCCATAACAAATATATAAATGTGATAAAATCATTCTATACCAACTCAAAATGATGTGTTATATCAGAAAAAGGCAATTCAAATTGGCTCCCTCTGAGTACTGGTGTTCAACAAGGCTGACCATTACCATCACTAATCAATATCGCAATTGACTGGGCTATGAGAAAAAGCACATCCAGCGCAAATTTAGGAATCACATGGATAGATAAAACAACATTAGAAGACTTGGATTTTGCCGATAATCTTGCATATTGTGTGAAAACCATCAAGATGCACAAACAAAGACTGATAGATTAAAACTCATCGCAGAACAAATAGTTATTCAAATCAACTCACGAAAAACAAAAATGATGGGCTAGAACAATTTACCTGGCGCAATTACTTTAAATGGACAACAACTTGAAAAGGTACACACATTCTCCTATCTGGGAAGCAAATTAACTATCGACGGTGATATCATGACAGAAATTACAACTCGCATTACACTAGCATCAAATGCCTTTAACAGAAAGTCTAATATCTGGAGGTCAAAGTCAATCAGCACACGCACGAAAATGCGCGTACTTAATTCCTGCGTTATTCCGGTGCTATCAAATGGATGTGAGAGCTGGAAAAGCTATTTATCTTCAGAAAAGAAATTACTAAGTTTCCAGAACAAATGTCTTCGTAGGATAACTAACACCCATTGGAGTGAATTCAAATCGAATGATAAAATCAGAAAAGAGACACATCAAAAGTTCATCACATATGTTATCATAAAACGTCGTTGGTCCTACATCGGGCACGTCCTACGCGCAGACATCACTATAATACACCACCAATCTCTTTAATGATACCTACAGGTAAAAGAGCCAAGGCTAGATCAAGCGAAACACTCAGAAGAACAATAGTTAGAGAGAGTAGAACAATCAATATATACTCGTAATATTCAAGAACTGCATATAATAGCTTTAAAAGACATAATTGGAGAGATCTGTCCTCTGCCCTATCCGCTAACTTCATCGCAAAAGGAAAATGAAAGAATGAATAAATGCATATTGTTTATTAATCAGTTATGAACAAGTATGTATCTCCAAAAGGAGCAAAAGATTGCAAAATGTAACGAGGATGACCAATAGATTGTCTAAGCAGTACAGCGACTGAAGAAAGTTTTCCTGTGTTACTCAACAGCAGGCAATAATTACACACATTATCATTGAAATGCTCGAATTGAAAGGCATGTATTATGTCTGATGTGCGTTAATCCACATTGAAGGAACACAGATTAAAAATTACGAGCTGATAGAAACAGTCGTACATGTTTAACTAAAATGTATAACACGGATGAAACAAATGTATATACTCAATAATAATGGAGAAAACAACCAGTCAAACTAACATGCGTAGCATGTGGCAATGTTGATTTTCATGGGATATCTCAATAACTTACAGTTTACTTACTTGATTAGTTCTGGTAAATATTCATCAAAATATCTTACAGATTGTTCATGTTGGAAGTTAATATGCAATATTTAACCAACATGCTCGGTTGTAACATCATTGTATGCAAACGTAATGACATAATGAACATGTTTTTTTAAACACGTAGAGGAAGTCATCTGCTGTAAATGTCTGTCAATATGTGCACACACATTTTATTGGAATAATCGTGTCATGACATGCATCAGTTAAGATTAATTGTTAATGAACCCGTTGATACACTTGCCTGAAAGGACACATTGTTAATATGCACATTAATGGAGCCGTTGATTGGTAACGGAACACCGTCCTCAGATTATGGATATATATATTAATCTTGGTCACTCTCAAGAGTGCGAGATGTAGTGACGATGTGGTTACTAGGAAATGAAAACATATTTAATGCACGGAAGACGTATACTTTAGAATTGAACTGGAAATTTAAGCTAACACGTTTTTTATAAAATTTTAAATTTTGAGTGTGAGGTCTGAGAACGTATGTCCGTGTCAGGTATATTTTCATAACATGTTATCATATCCTAACTCTTTTAACAATACCGGATTCTTGTTTGGAACGCGTGCCTCTATCTTTAATTATTTCCCTTGGCAATGTGTGTTAGTTTACGTGTATCATTTTTTATTTATAATATAAAAGTCTTTAGTATTAGGGTTAAGAAATATGTTGTTTAATATACGAACACTTACGCAAAATCACCATATTCAAGTGACATGCCGGCAGGTGTAGGCGATCGTGGCTCTCACTAGCTCTCTGTTTGCAGTATTTTGTATGAAGATCGTTATTGTTTCCCTACCGTGCCATATTGTCAAACTTTAAAACATTTTATCACGTTGCATCCCGCTGTCTCTGTTGTCAATATTGCCTGCTGTGACTATGCTATCCAAACCCACATGTCTCATGAAGTGACCCAAAAATGAAGATTGTCTCTTTCTTACATTACTGATTACGGTTCATTTCGCATTTGACTCTTTCCACTGTAGAACCACATCTCTGCTGCCTATAATTTCCCATTTGCCAGTTTCCTATTGACTAAAACTTGCATCAATTTGTTAGTATAGATGTTATATAGCACTACATATCTCTAAAAACGTACATATATTGATATGACACGATAAAACGATTACATGTTACTGAAACTCGTCGTTGGTCGTTCTTTGAGAAAACACCGAAGGCGACATCTGTTTCTGAAATAACATTACTAATATGACATGTTAGTATGTTTTTTTATTATGTTATAATAAATACTAATTTATTTTGTTACTGAAGCAGTATTAAAACTGAGTGTTACTGAAATAGTATTAAAACTGTGTGTTACAGAAATAATAGTACGCTTGCTGTATTGCTGATACCATTAAAATATGTATATATTAAAGAACATATTGCAAGTAACGTGTTACTCAAATACTGAGGCGTACAGCGATCTTTCAATTACACTCGCAAATCAAGAGTCACTATGGACGATTACAACAGCAAAATACTTTCTCCTGAAACATGATGATCAAGAGGCAGTGCTGGTTTCAAACTTTTTGTGTGTTCATAAACGATCTTATCTGCGAATAGACACAAGGTGTAAAGTGTGTAATGATGATGACTTGGTTATGTAATGTGTAGAAGAATATCGAAATCCCACAAACAACAAAATACACAAGGCAGCAACAGTACAGAGAAATGAATAGTAACGATCAATGCTCTAAAGTCCTCAACAGCACTCTGCACTCTCTCCAAAAGGAAGAAGCACTATCTAGAGATGAAACTTACAAATGCACGTATCTATATAGAGTCTCTAACAAAAAGAGTGTAAAGAAGGTATACACATGTGAAATTAGACCAGTTCTACAATACGTAACAACATAATGACCTTAAGCAGCAATGTCCGTCTGCAAGCTCTAGACACGGAGCAGAATCAAACACAGCAACGTATCACATGTGCGATGAACATGTCTCCCATACATTAAATGGGAGACTTAGAATTTAATAAATAAATTAAAACATCATACAGACAAACATTCACCCCTTACATACTGGCAGGAGATTAAGATCCATGAGAAAAATTACACAATCATTCCAGTAACATTAATGAAGACTAGATTCGATGTGACAGCCAATGGACGGCTGAAGAAAAACCTGTGTATTCACTGATCCAATAAACTATGCTAAAACTATAAAGGAGTAACATACATAACACTAGAAATAACAAACACTTTTTCCCAAAATGAATTTCCTGTGTGCTGTTTGTAAGCGTGTTTCTCTGTGCTGTTTGTAAGCTTCTTATAGTGTGTTGTTTGTAAGCTTGTTATTGTATGTTGTTTGTAAGCTTGTTATTGAGTGTTGTTTGTAAGCTTGTTATTGTGTGTTGTTTGTAAGCTTGTTATTGTGTGCTGTTTGTAAGCTTGTTATTGTGTGATGTTTGTAAGTTTGATATTGTGTGTTGTTTGTAAGCTTGCTGTTGTGTGCTGTTTGTAAGCTTGTTATTGTGTGATATTTGTAAGCTTGTTACTGTGTGCTGTTTGTAAACATGTTACTGTGTGTTGTTTGTAAGCGTGTTACTGTGTGATGTTTCTAAGCTTATTATTGTGTGATGTTTGTAAGCTTGTTATTGTGTGCTGTTTGTAAGCGTGTTATCGTGTGTTATGTGTAAGCTTGTTATTGTGTGATGTTTGTAAGCTTGTTATTGTGGCTAGTTTTATTTCTATGATCCATATTGACATCAGACTTGTCAAACTCAAAAAGCACAATGGGCTTCATACGATTCTTTGAGTATAACCCCGTGCCACACCAATAAATCTGAGAAACACTGTAATATTATTCAATTATATTTAATAATTGTTCTGCTTTTACAACAAGAAAGTTGATTGGCGCCGAGAGTAATGCAAAATCTTATTCAGAAGATTAGAAATCACTAAATATTTCCTCGAACTCTTTTGACAATAACTCTAGGTGACTCATATTTAGCATAAATATGTACAGATACATCACTATTTTTGCATTTTTTCCAATTAGGAAAATGAAACAAATGTCCACGTGACAACTGTGTCTTCCATAAGCTTATTTTTGTAATGAAAAGCTTGATATCGTCGTAGGAGTGATCAGTTTGTGTGCCCTGTAATTTCAAATTAAGATCGTTTAAATGTGTAGTAATGTCCACAGCAAACTCTATATCCTGAATCTATATTTCATCTTTTATTTCATCAGTGTTTTTACCTTTCATCTCCAAAATTAACGTAATTTCTTGTCTCAGCAAATACAATTTTTTCAGCATATGTGACACGACAACTAACAGACTGCTGTTTAGAATGAAACATCGGTAAACTGACTAACCATGTCTTCTAACAGCCGACTGAAATGACGAAGGTTGATAGCATTGCATTTGATAAAGATCACTATTTTTGTGACCACACAAAGCACGTGATTCAATTTTAAAGTTGGTGTACATACAATTTGCTGATGAATAATGCAGTGAAAATGTGTAAATGATGAATCTGAATTCGAGTTCTCAATTTGTGTTCGCAACTTGCCAGCAACGCCATTATTTCTGCCAACCATAGTCGCGGCACCATCAGTAGATACAGGTTTACTCAAACCAAAAGCATAGTCATGCAGAATCTGTTCGACGTTTTCAAAGATGTCTTTGCTCGCTATAGTGTCCTGTATTGGGACTAGTCCCATAAGTTCTTAATAAATATTAAATTCGCTGTCATAGCCCCTAATAAAACTGCAAGCTGTGCTACTTCAATGATGTCAACGGTTTTTTAAATAGCAATATTTAAAAAAAAACCTTTCAAATTTGGTTGATGCAGCCTTCAATTCTTGTTTTAAATCATCTTCGATTTCATCAATCCGTCCAGCAACAGTGTTCCTGGTTAACTAAATATCCTTAAATAGCTGTGCTTTCAGTGGGCACACAATGTCAGACGATGTTTCAAATGCTTTACGAAATCGCCTTCACTGTAAGATTCCCCACTCATGGCATCATTCGCCTTAGTTCATAGCTTGCAGTAACAGAAGCAATTTTGGTTCGATCTATTTGTGTAAAACATGTCTGTAGCTGCATTAAGTTAGCCTTCAATTTCATGAGTCTTGAAACAAGAATTAAGCCCTCATATTTATCGCATGTTCGATTGTTGGTTTCATAATGCCTTTTAACGTTATAGTCTTTTGGTGTGACAATGCTATTATTGCATACTAAACAATTTATCATTGTACAAAAATACTGTAGTTCCCATTTTTCTTGAAATAAATGCACGTCTTCATCAAGTGTCCATTTCCTCTTAGCTAAAGGTGCTATAGCCATTTTAAACGATGTCAGTTTATGCACAACTTCATAAGAAACAAATAATATAATTACTGGCACGATTCCATAAAATACCATTTATTAACGTGTTTACATTTTTAGATGGAAATAACAACATGTCTGCTTCTTCCGGTCAATGTTGCCAATTTTCATAGATATAAATCCCCTACTAGCTTAAATAGCAGTATTGTTTTCGTATACGTGTCACTGTGCACGTTTTATGTTTTATACACCCAGTTTAAAGTATTAAAACTGAAATTGCCGGCATTAAATGAGGCAATTTCTGTATTCTATGTGCGGGCCGCATACGTGCTTAGCAAGGGTCGCAGACGGCTCGCGGACTGCACGTTTCACGTACCTGTTTTACAAGATCACATTTGAGTCATACACTTAATTTACGACAATTATTATATATATTAATGGATCTACTCAATACATTCACATATAATGACTTTACTGACAATCTGGACCTACAAATTTGGATATATAGGTACCATTACGTCCTCCATGTGTGAAGAATGTATCTTTCCCAGAACAATGACAAAGACACATGATGTCACTGAAAAAAATCAGATACTAGGATAACCTGAAGCAATTTAAATGAATTATATGTTTCATGTGAAGATGATCATGATATCACATTAAAACATAATATCAAATGTCACTTATGTTTATGTAGAATATTACACAACACACTAAACACGTGTTACACACTTATTCTGAGACGTTTCCGAAACAATTCACGTCATAACATGTGTAATTGTTCTAGACGGTAGCTACAAATGCGCGTCGTACCGTGTACCATTGTTGGAGAAGTTATTTGAGTGAAATTGTAACTTTCGTATACGTGTATACATTCTATTTAAGACTCTATTTACAACTGTTTACAAATGTTCCAATTGTTCTATTAAAAAATCAATTCAAAACACTTATAATTGTAATAGTCGATATATGGACGAGCAGTTCTTAACCTTTACAATTCCTCTATATGGTAACTGAACATGCACATGATGATCTGTAAATGTGTTCTAGATGGAACATACACATGCGGGACTTACATTATATATTTGATTTAGCCAGTACCTACAAACGCACGCCAAAACATGTATAATGAAGAACGGCGGAGGACCTGATGTTAGCCACATAGTAGTCTTCTATAGCCTGTGTATATTGTTTTGAGAGCTTGCATACACTATTGTTGTGTTGTTCTTCCACCAATAGTTATAATGACCATTTGTTACATCCACTATTAAAAATTCAATTAGAGCTATGTCCTTGATTATGAGTTCGTAGATTGCTAATTGGCCCTATTCGACCTGTAAATGTCTTTTAAACAGTTCGGGAATGGGATGACCACTGTAGACAGATCTTTGTATTTCCGTGACAATAGTGTTAATGAGGTTAGGACATACACAGGATAAGCACGTATGCGTATTGAACCATTATCTATGAAGTATGACGCATGGTCGAGAGGTTAGTTCGTTACTCTTGCATCTTCAACTTCCACGGTTTTTTATGGCGAGTGTAAAAGTTCGGTCTTTATTACACAATACACTAGAACATGTTCTTTTATTTCATATTTGAGAAAAAAAAATTACAGAATTTCCATTTTTATAGAACGGTTTTTTTCTACGAAGACACATGTTTAACACAGACTGGCAAGTCAACAAATTCATGATAGGAAATGCATTGTACGGAGAGAAATAATTACTGTTTGTTAGGTCAGCAACGGTCGCATGAAGATCCATCCAGACATGCAATTCTAGTGCATGATTCATTTAATATGGCAACGGAAACATCGATGAATGGGGGGGGGGGGCTGACAGCATATTACCTGTATATAATATAATCTTAATCACAACGTGTCACATCTTGTGACATAGTATCACATCTTGTCACACTTTATACCTTGAGACTTCTATGTATTGATTCTCACAGATGACAAAGAGAAATACAAATCTACTTCGAGTTCAGTTATATTCTTGTGTTGGTAGATCAATAGTTGACGTAAACATGTCCTTTGATGGTAGATTACAAGTCGACGTAAGCATGTTCATGGTGGTAGCTCAACAGTCGACGTAAACATGTTCATGGTTGTAGTTCAATATTTGACGTAAAGATGTTCATTTTGATAGATCAATAGTTGACATAAACATGTGCATGGTGGTAGTTCAATAGTTGACATTAACATGTTCATGGTGGTAAATCAATAGTTGACATTAACATGTTCATGGTGGTAAATCAATAGTTGACATAAACATGCTCATTGTGGAAGATCAATAGTTGACGTAAGTATGTTCATGATGGTAGATCAATAGTTGACATTAACATGTTCATGGTGGTAAATCAATAGTTGACATAAATATCTTCATGGCGGTAGTTCAATAGTTGACGTAAACATATTCATGTTTGTTGTTCACTATTTCACGTAAACATTTTTATGATGGTAGATCAATAGTTGACGTAAACATTTTCATGATGGTAGATCAATAGTTAACGTTAACATGTCCTTTGATGTTAGATCAATAGTTAACGTAAACATGTTCATGATGGTAGTTCAATAGTTGACGTAAACATGTTCATGACGGTAGATCAATAAATCACGTAAACATGTTCGTTTTGTGGTAGATCAATAGCTGACATATTTTCTTTCTTATGTGTTTGTTATCCAATTTTGCTGTTAAGTGTAGTGTGATTGGAGTTCGAGCGTGCGTATTTGAGCCACATGTGTGGCATCGGCTATTAAATGATTGTGTTTGTTCAAAATGTCTCTGACAGTTTCTATACATCTTTTGCGTGGTCTTCCTCTGGATTTGTACCCGGATCTCATTGGTTATATAGCTGTATGGGCAACCTGTCGTGATCCATTCTCATAATGTGGTCAAACCACTTGATCTGCTACCTTTCTATGTATTCTGCGCAAAGTGTTATACCTATTCTTTCCCTGAC
This sequence comes from Meghimatium bilineatum, assembly GCA_034231615.1. Lineage (NCBI taxonomy): Eukaryota > Metazoa > Mollusca > Gastropoda > Stylommatophora > Philomycidae > Meghimatium > Meghimatium bilineatum. The sequence continues at coordinate 63,804,479 of CM067305.1, read as the reverse complement.
ATATTCATGTCGTAATATATCGGGCCTTGTGACCCCTGCGGCCTTCGTCAAACATCTCATCTCGAAATTATCTATTTTTCTGTAATGTGAAGATCAGAAAGAAGAGGTTAGGCACTGGTAACACAGTGTGGGTAGGAATATAGTGTAGATCATTTGTCTTTTAAAATCCATTTTAATTTTGGGATGAAGAAGTAGTGGCGACAGTTGGTATGTTACTGAATTTGCCTTTTGACATTTCGTCCTCACTATTGAGGTTTCTATTTTCTGTAAAAATACTACAGAGAAATTTGAACTAATTTACTTATTTTGCTTTTATATTGTCTGTCTGTATATTTAGGTCCATTGTGTTCTGCACATTTTTATAGCTTTAGTGATTTTTTTTTAGTATTGATCTTCATGTTGTATCTTCTACATGTTGCAGATCGTGATTTGAATACAAATAAGATAGAGAGGTTACTGAAGAAAACTGCCAATATAAAATAATAAAATATAGAAAATAACAATAAAACAAAGAACAAATACAATTGTAATGTATTTTGTCTGGTTACTGCGGCACTTCCATTTTGTCGGACATCCTCCGATATTTGGGTTATTTATAGATAGTGAGTTGTCATGATTGTGTTGTAGTTCTTCGTTTTCGTATATGAGGCTCTTGTCCTCTATGAAAAGTGATTCATTTAGTTAATTGTTTAGTTGCTCTGAACAACTATGGTATATTGTTAAAATGGAATGGGAATGCTATTTCGAAACGATCAGACGAAACATTTAAGATCATTCTTTCGTGATGACGTTGTCATTTTATGTGTAATTATATCAGCCATATTTGAAACAAGCAAACGGAGGTAAATATGATGTCTTGGTAGAGCTTATCTGATACATTTTCCGCAAAAAAATATTAAAGTATTTTGTAACATGTTTATCTCATTAGAAGGAAATATTGTATGTGATCGATATAATCAGTACTTAACTTAATTATTGATAGGACATATGCTTTACAAAACAGTATACATTCCCACATATGCTCTGCTTGCCGTTGAGTCAGCTATCTAAATGTGTACAAGTTCTAGTAAGTTGCTGGTTGCGAGTCCTTCTGATGTTTCCACTGAACGTTCTTCTGATCTTGCAATAGAGGGGGCATTGGATATAACTAATGATAGCCAGTAAATGAAGTTTATTTCCATGCAGTAAACATGTCATCCCATGTCGTAAAAAATATAAATAATCTTCTACTAAAAATATACATTGTCTTTACAAAGTATACGCTCATAAAATTGCCCATACTGCATTTATCCCCTTTAGGGTTTTGCTGGAAGGTTTCTTTTGGTATGTGTGATAGTAGTCAGATGTCCGTGCAGTCACCACGTCATGTTCAATGTAAGTTTGTAGTGTAAATTCCTAAATAAAGTAATAATAATAATAATAATAATAATAATAATAATAAAGTATAACCTGGAATCAATAAACCTACTGTCTCTGATGACTATTGTCTCTGCTGACTATTGTCTCTGCTGACTATTGTCCCACTGAGCGCATCTCCGACTTCCTTGACAACATTTTTAAGCCGTTAGTCGAACAACTGCCTTCATTCTTAAAAGACACTAAGCATGCCCTAACCGTTTTTTCTTCTGTCCAGTTGTCTTCTGACAGTACCTATCGTCTGTTCGTGCATGATGTCTGTTCTTTGTACACTTCTATACCCCATGGAGATGGTCTCAGAGCACTGCAGTTATTTCGTGACAAGAGTCGCCATCCCTCTGCTCCATCTTCTACTCGTATCCGCCTTGGTGAACTGGTGCTTACGCTCAACTCTTTTGAATTTGATGGGCACTTTTTCGATCAGATCAGTGGCGTTGCCATGGGAACCAAAATAGGACCTAGCTATGCGTGTATGTTCATGGGGCATCTTGAACATCTAGTTTGTTCTACCAATAATTGTCAGCTCCCATCTCTTGTCCATAGATACTTTGACGATGGGATAATGTCTTCGACATGTCCGAAGTGGAATTGTCTCGCTTCATTAACTTCATCGGCAGTTTCAACCCTGCTATTCAATTTACATCTAACATCTCCACTACTTCTCTCACCTTCCTTGACATCAAAGTCACCATGCACTAACCTTATCTTAGCACATCTGTTTACTACAAACCTACTGACGCACATGGATTTCTGCTCTACACTTCTTCTCATGCTCCTGCTTGTCGTAACTCTCTACCGCACTCCCATATTCTTCTCCTGCGTCGCTTAAGTAGCGATTACGATCATTTTCTCGACAAGTCCGCTTAGATGATTGAGTCTTTCCGTAGACGCTCTTTCTCTGACAACATTATTTCATCCGCTGGGCTCCGTGAACGCCATTTGTCTCGCCTCAATACCTTGACTAACTCTCAGGGTGCTTCCTCCTCCTCTGATAGGGTTAAACTTGTTCGTACCTTTCATCCCCATAACTCGTCTGTTCGACGCATCCTGCTTAAACATTATTCTCTTCTCCAGTCTGATCCTGACACCCGTGGTGGTTTCCATGACTTACTTCTGCTGGCTTATAGGAGTGACAGAAATCTGAAAGACATTTTGGTCTATAGCCATCTTAAGACTTCCGTTGCCTAACATTTTGGCACGGTTCGTTGCTCACGTGGTCGTTTCTATGCATGTCCTTACTTGGTTCATATGAGCTCTATTTCATTTCCCAAGGCCACATTCTCTATCGATGAGAACTTTACATGTGATTCTCGTAATGTCATTTACGTGATCATATGTAAACGCTGCGGTAAACAGTACGTCGGGAAAACCGGCTTAAGACTGAGCGATCGCTTTTGTAATCATCTTTATGCCATCAAGCATAGAACGCCCACTACTGTGGCCAAACACTTCAGTGGCGATGGGTATCATGGCTCGTGTGATATTCAGGTCATCGCTATCAGATCCTGCACCACCGATGATATATCTAGGTACACTCTAGAAAAACGTCTAATTTTTAATTGGGTATACTCAATCCTTTTGGACTCAATTCCGACCACTCTTATATCTAGTACTGGGTTGGTTTTATTCTTTTTGTTCCTTAATTTACTCATCTTTTTGTTCGTTTCGTTTCCACATATATTTGCGTTTGTATGTACTTCCTGTCCCTCCGGCATCTCATTTCCATTTTTCAGTTGGATACGTTTGTTTGTTGTCATAATTGTTCTATTCATTGTCTTTTGATATTTTGTGTGTATCTTGATAAAGATCTTTTGGATGAAACGTTGAATACGATTTGAATATTGTAATTTCTATATTTCTTTGTGTGCACATTATTTTCCACTAGTTTTAGATATAGTATGTCGTGTCTGATTGAAGCGATTATGTAAACCTTTTTTGTAATACGTAAGTACGATTACCTGGAATCGAACCCTGGGAGTGAGACCACATTTTAACCACTCTTCCATGCGCGCTCATATATTTTTAATTGACGTCCTTAACATGGCAATATTAACGTTATTAAAATTCAATTTATTGATTATATATTACAAACGAACATTATAACATACAGGGAATTATATCGAGTGACATATTTGTTCCACAACGTTGTCTTTTTCGTGGATACTCTGACCGCCTCTCTGTCCCAGGCAAGAGACATGTCAATGCATTCCAGTAGACTGCTGGTCCATTGACTTCTTGATCTGTACCTTTTCTTTCCTGACACTATGCCCTCCAGAATCAGGTTATCGAAGTCTGGTTTAGTGTCCACAATAATTCAGCTTATTTCGTATGATGGTATTTAGAGGTCACACTTTATTTAGATTCACTAATTTCCCACCTTCAATGTGCTTCTTGTTTTTCGTTGATAATATTCGTATGCTCTTTATATATCACTTGTTTCAATTGAAATACGTTGCCATACGTAATATACTCTCCGTGCGAGCAGCCTTCAAATAGTGTGTAGATTGAACATATCATTCACGTATAGATTATGCAATATTCTGATCTTTCCATAAATGATGCACATATTACCCAACACCCGTGCCCCCCAATCTGTCCTTAAATGTCCAGTGTTGAGGTCATCGATGTTATTTTCATTTAAAAATAAATTGACATGCATGTAATAACCGAGGTCTGAGCTTATATTTAGTATTATGTAATAAATCGTATACCTGCGAATCTGTGAGCGTGTTTGTCCATCACAAGTGATGAAGAACATGTATGCATTCACTTTTGAAAATTCAGTTAGAATTATGACGATGCATAGTTCGTAGCTGGCTAAGGAGGACTATTCGAGCTGTAAATGTCGTTGGACAGTTTATACATTGAATGGCTACTGTAGGTGAATTTTTGTAAATCCGTTACTTTATCTGTTGTTGTGCTGCAACATTTCTCCTCTTTTTACATGACCATGTACTCTTTTTTACTGTAGAGTGCTATGCAGATCTAATTTGTACAAGTTCTTCCCATATGTCTTGATCTATTCCAAACGCTTTCAGTGAAGTCTTTAACGAGTCATTGTAGTGCTTATTTTGGCCACCTTGAGATCATTTAACCTTCTCCAGCTCATCGTAGATAAGTATCTGTGACAGGCAATATTCTTGCATACGTACTAACTTTTCTGCCCAATGAAAGTGTGTCTGCATCAGGATAGCTTCAATGATGTGGACACCAGATCTGTCAAGGACATTGGTATCTGGAATCCTGTCGTGATAGTCATGACTACTCTACAACACATGATGATGATGAAACAATGTATATATAGGTGATAATATGAGCAGGTAGCTCTTGACACTCCATAGTCTGTCAGACAAAAGCACATGTTCTGTTTAGTTGTTAACTGACGTCACACCCGGAGTCGTGTACATATGTCTCAAAGGCATGGTGGGGTAAGGACCGTTTATGTATGGGTATTTAATCTGCTTTTGGATGGATTTCATTCTTCAATATTAAAAAAAGAAAGATTACCGGTGATGTTTGAACATGTTGGAACCAACCAGTACGGAATGGAAGTCAACACAGAAAAGAGGAATATCTTGGTTGACAGTAGAGACACAAAAGAACAGATCGACATCAACATGGATGGATATAAACTTGCGGAGATGGATACTTTAAAATATTACAATCTAGCATATTTAGTGACTGGATATGCAATGTAGAATTTAAACAAAATGAGGTTGGGCATGCTGTTAGCATCTATGTCAAAGCTAACGGTGATTTGAAATAGCAACATCAGTGTTGAAAGGAAAGTCAATCTGTATAGTGCACTGGCGATTTCTGTTGTGATGTATGGTTGTGAGACCTGGGAACTCACTGCGGAAATGGAGAGCAGCTTGCATGCTTTCCAGTGCTAATGCTACAGACGAATTCTACTAATTTCTTACGGAGAGCATAAGAAAAATCAATACGTAAGACATAAAATAGAGTGTATGTAGATGTAAAAGAACTATTGGTTTCAATAGTGAAGTGACGAATACTGACATGGTTTGGATATGTATGGCGACATGTTTCCTTGTCATAACAATAATGCTAGGAATCCACGAATGGTGAGTAGACACGAGAGTGAAAAAAAAGTAATGTTAAGACTACAGCAAAGAGTGTACAAATCACTATATTTCCTCACTCATCCACATCGTTTTAGACAAAAATCGCTAGATGATTCTGTGTGTTGAGAAATCAAAGGTGGTACCGTTTTAAATTGTTGACTACTATAGGATAAATACAGCCGAAGACAGATGTATGTGGCCATTGGTGGTAATAAAGCGGCGATAGAGCGCATTTCCATTCTCTGGACTGTATCATGCTGGAAATATAGTAGGACAGTTGTCCTGCTACGAGATTATCATGTCCTTCCAGGAGGACAGCACCCATATCTAGGACAAATATCACATAATCCTTCTGACATATGATTTGAGCTCTTCCTACACTCAATCAATGTTCAAATGTTCAAGAACACGTGTTGAAAAGCTCATGACGCATGTTGAGATATATGTCACAATCTGAGAGATATATTTCTGAAGTCTGGGTTTATATATTCCACACTTTCAAATTATAGTAATGTACAATCGTTGTTCTTACATTGACGTATAACCCGTCGTACAATAATAACACAACACAATAATATGTCCTTTTACATTTTCATAGTGGCCTGTGTATAAGATGAGATAACCATTTCGTGATGTTCAAGTTTTCATTGATGGCATCATTGACGCGAAGTTATCTTCTCCTGATTACATTCCAGCCAATGCACGTTATTGTTCAAGGTAGATGTTCATCTATAATTAAAACATTATCTAACATATTATTGATAATCCATGGTAAAAAATATCTGAAAAAATATGTGTAAGTGAGCACACAATCAGGGAGAAGAGTCAAATGGGTTCTATTATAAATGTAACTTCAACCTATCAAAATATGTATCTTCTTCTTGTGCGTTCGTTCTCAAACTCCTACATATTAGCAGAATATAGTCCGGAGAACATAATGCGCTGTGTCATGGTTTACAGCATTGCTTCGATATCTGCACCATTCAGCATGACATATTAGACTTCAGCATGACTTTGTGCCAATGAACCTATATGGGATGGAACAGTCAACTGCATACCATAACCTCCTTAGTCGCCATTTACGACAGGCGTGGAAGGTAAACATTGTTGCTATTCTTTGATCCCTTTCGGGCGCTGGCATCACACCGGCGAATGTTTGTATCAATAAACACAGTAAATATGCATTTATATTTATAGAACACGTATCGGCTTCAGACTGGATCACATTGATAATATTTGTGAAGATGTATGTAATATTCAGTCGATGTCTGAAATAATTTAGTTTGATATTTGATAATAGTGTTCGTCCGACATACTCAAATATGGTCAATCAGCTCAACTGGGATGGTGAAGAAGACACTGGTGGATAAGGTACTGGCGTATGCAACGCGCCCAGATGTGAATATGAAAAGTACGCGTACATGAATTTGTTTACCACATTCTGAACAATTGTGGGATGTGTCTTTGGGACATTAGGCCGTTCTTGCCTTTCTTCTAGTGTGTTGTTATTGTGCAGCACAATGTCTGACGCTATCTACAATGCACCGATGTGATTTTGAAATACAAGCCTGATTTACCGCCGAAAAGACTCTCCCATGAATGTTGAAGAATTTCAATGAAATAAACGTTACTTTAAACCGTTTCCTGTGTTCCCTGGCCTTGCGGGAGCCAGTATGATGTTCTCCATATATCTCATGTGTTGTCAAGATGATCTTTCGTGTGGACAACGTTTCGTGAGAACACATATTGGTATTAACAATATCATCCACTATAAAACATATTCAATCACATAAACATATTGTGTATTTCTTTTCCCCATGGGAATGATTTTTCATTGTGTGCACATTTGCTGTTCAGCTTAGGTATGGTTGTCTCAGTTTTCTTTACAATAATACATGTACCGCATTGTGTGCGTGGATTTCCTTGTTGCTCAAGGTTATCGTGATGTTCTTTATCCAACAATTTCTCTGTCTACATGAGGTGCTATATGTGGATAATCTATTTTTCTATATGTCATTATTGGTGTTTGCTTGATTTCATTCTCATAGAGTGACACAACTATTGCACTTGTTGTCTTTCGATATACGTAGAACATGATATCCGCAGCTCTATTCTGAAAGTGCAGAACACATTGAACTATTGATCAGAAAGAAGGACTAATTACATAAAACATTATATTACAATTAGCATTTTCCATTCCATATCTCTCCCTAATATCTTAAATATAAAATGACAAGACATTGCCGATTTTCAGAGCGACGATACCGTCTGGCAGAAGACTGACGAGACAAAAGGTGCGGCATTGCTGGCACACTACACCGCACAAATTGGTCAGAGAAATGTGGAGGCATATCAAGAAATCAGGAAAACGCTCACAGACACGTGTAGGAACTTGAGCATGGAAAACCATATGCTAATCACAGCTGAAGAAATCAGGAAGGCACTGAAAAGTACAAAAAATACAGCACCAGGGCCAGATGACATTAGATACGATGACATTAGTCGAAGAACGGGTGAGGAGTTGGGAGAGTTGGCGGACATGTTCAATAATAGCCTTCTAAAGGGCACAGTGAAAGAAGACTGGTTGCACAGCTATTTAGTTCCACTACACAAACCTGGGAAGGACCACACCAGGATACATGGCTACAGAATAATAACTATGCAGAATACGATTGGCAAGCTTTTGGAAAAAATTGTGGCCCGGAAGGTATCGTGTTATCTTGAAAGAAATAAGTGTTTACCAACATTGTTAGGAGGATATCGTCCAGGAAAGAAGACATGGCAAAATGCAGACATATTTGCGCAGGATGTTTTTGAGGGGTTCGATTCGCGCATGGAGACATGTGCGGTCGCAATAGACCTTGAGGATGCGTACAATAGGGTGTCCTTGGATATCTTGATGCACCAGGTGTTAAATCTTGCAGTTAATCCTTTTGTCGTGCGTTGGGTTGGCGCCGCCCTGATGCACAGGGTTGTAGTTCTTAAGTGTGGTAACTGGATATCTACACCAACGGTTATTAGCCCTGGCCTGCCACAGGGATCGCCTCTATCTCCTGTACTTTTCAATGTATACACAGTACATATCGCTGGCAATCAAATCACAGGTGTTGGCAGAACGATGTCATATGCCGATGATATCCTGGTGTATAGACAGGGCAGAAATCGAGAAGAGTGCGTCGTGGAACTACAGAAGGAGCTGGACAGACTGACAAATTGGTGTCGAGATACGGGAGCAGTGGTTAATCCGTCTAAGACATTCGTGACGTGGTTTTCCTTTAACAATCACATGGTAAAGACACCCATGCCACAAGTTTCGTTGTCCGGGAAAAGTTTAGAAATAACTAGCACAATGAGATATCTGGGTGTGTTTTATGACAGAAGCCTGAGTTTCAGGGAACATGTTGACCACATTATCATAAGGGCAGGCAAAGGCTTAGCAGCAATGAAGGTTATGGCTGCTGCGCAATGTGAGCAAAGATTGTTATTTCTTTTGTACCAGGGTTTGGTAGTGGCTGTGGTGGAATATGCACTGGCAATTCTGACTCTTAGCCAAACTCAGATCGAAAGACTGGATAGAGTCCAGAATGCAGCAATGCGTATCATTCTGGGATGCACAAGAGACACATCGACAAGAGCTATGCGATACCTACTTGACTGCCCAACAGCTGAGCATAGATTACAGTATTGCCGTGCACGGGCGTACCTTCAAATACATGCAGATAAGGAACACCCGTTGCATTCCGAAATACAGAAAGTTAAAGGCAGCAGACTCAAGAGAGGAAGGTCGTGGATGGGACGTGCTGAAGATGTAATACAAAGCGTGTGCCGATTACAGGACGTGGCAGTTGGTGCGGAATGGATAGGTCTACCCACAGATTTCGAAACTTGTTTGAGAGTAGTAATATCACTTAGCAGGGAATGCAGAGAATGGTGTCCCACAGCTGTGGAGAAAGAAGTGCAGACTTTAATCAGTGAGAATACCAAAGAGGGGGATGTGATTATATACACTGATGGATCTGTAATTAGGCATGTTCGCAGTGCTTGGGCCTTTACAGCTCAGTGCGCAGGTAAAACGATCAAGGAGGAAAGTGGTGCCTTTGCGGTCACTACGAGTAGTATGACCATGGAGACTATGGCGGTGACCAAAGCATTTGAGTGGCTACGCACACAGAAAGTAACGCAGGTCTGCATCTTGAGTGACTCTATGAGTATGATTAAGAAGGTACAAGTGGGTCTCGTTCGCGAACAGTGGATTGCGGCCTTGAGAAATGCGAGCTTGAAGGCGGTTACATTTATTTTCGTGCCGGGACATGTGGGCGTTCGAGGCAATGAAAGAGCGGATCAACTGGCATCGTGTGCGATTGTGGCAAAGTGCGATGGGGCAATGGATCGCGCTGACGTTTTGAACTCCTTAAGAGATATAACACGCGAGAGTGAGACGAATGTGGATGATGATTCCTTTTCAATGGCTAGGATTAAAGATCAGGGATTGAAATGCGGTGTTGCTAGAGGTGAACATTTTGGAGGGCGCAGAAGAATGATGGTCAACCAGCATAGGACCGGTACTGTCAGCAGAAGTGTGATGGCGGATACACTCAAGGAGAGATCGGAGCAACTATGGATGTGTCCAGTTTGCAGTGATGATGATCCGACGACTAACTAACTATGACAAGACAATATCACCAACATGAAAGTTTAACGAGGCACTGAGAATGGAACTGTACGCTGCTCTCAGCTAACATTTCGTACCAACATGGAAGTGTTACGCCTCTCTCAGCTACAATCTACCATGTAATCACTAAATAAACATATGCTATTTCTGATTGGTTAAGTCCACAGATAACCGCATCATCCGAAAACAATTGCTGTTCAGAGAACTGGTCGAAGGCAAGGGCCTACTCGCTTGTCTAATGCTGAAGTACGACAAAATATGTAAATACTCAATGGAGTAGACTCACAAATCGTGTTAAAAAAAAGCGGAAACTGGGACTGTCTGTAGGCATAATCCGCGTGATGAGGGTAACATTGTTCAGACACAACATGTTGAAAGATATAGAAGAAAAAGAGAACTACACAAACAACAATCGTTTGTTGCTGTGACATGATAGCTTGTAAAGTTCTGTTCCTGACATAGTGGTCAATGGATTGCTTCTTACTGTTTCTTAATTCCCGTCTACATTCGAGAAAAAAAAGAACATACGTGTCTACATGTCTAATTTCTTTATTTATTATCTAGTTTAGCGATCATAGCATCTTTCGTTACATAATTCAATTCATATGTATCGACTTGTTATTGTTGCGAGACAGTTCAAGATCTTGTTTGGTATTAGAAGAATATTGATATACAAGTTGTCAATATTATATGTGGATTGACATCCATCTTGATCTGCAGGTGGAAAATTATTTATTAAAGTGTGTTTACTTTCTGACATGGTGTTCTAGTTTTTCTGTCTAGTCTGTAGTTTTCAGAAAAGGAACTGTCTAGATGTTTAAATTTGTTGACGTTTGTCTTGTTTATTGTTATATCCATTAGTGTTTCAGATTTCTGTAATTTATATGTTTTAACATTCTTATTTGATTTATTGTCCATGTTTTTCTTATATCATGAAGTTAGATATGACATTGATATAATTGTGCATATTAACATCATGTTAGTATATTATGAAGAATATCAGGTGTATCCATATAATGATGACTAGTTGAACAGACTGTGTAAAAGTTCGACCACATAAATCAAAGAGGATACAGGGAAACGTCTAACAACCTGCACAACGTGATGCTAATTCCAGACACCCAATATTGTAACGTTATTTAACATTCCAAGGGGGGGGACTGAGAGAAAGTCTTCCTTGTGCTTGATTTCCTATACATAATACTTATAAGCATGATACATTTACATAAGTCCATCAACACAAACGCATTACTTATGTCTATTTCTTATAACTTTAGTGACCCGTGATTCTCTCTTCCATCTTATATACTCGTATATTGGTTGCATATGTTGATTGCACTTATTTGATTTTGTTGTATTGTGTTTCATGTGAACTGTTAGAATGTGCCCGCACCAGAAACCTTAGTGAAACACACTCAAAACGTATTATACATAGATATTGCAATCATCACTTTCACTGCAAAGAGATATCCCACATAAGATCACTTTACGTCTACAACATATTCCGTCTTGATATACTCGCATATACAATTAAATATATGTAACGTAGGCTGGACGACAAACTGTAAATTATAGATTATTGTATCGCCTATTTCATCGGACCATCTAGTTTTATACTAATCGTAGCTATACGTCTTTTTTTAATTTTTGAATTAGACTCAAGAAATTTTAACTTATCATTTTGATATCTACTTGGATTTACCTGTATTTTCTTTTATCTAGTTCCTGACTGGTCTGTTCGTTATTCAATAACTAGTCGTCATACCCTTTAGACATTGAATATACGATGTTTACTGTTATTTGCCTGAGGAGCGCGGTAGCCTAGTGGATAGTGAGATTGCTTGCTATCATCTGGTTACAGCGTGCCAGGTTCGAAACCACGTCCGGACATTAAAAAAAAATCCGGGTTGCGATTTCTCACTTGACACGACCACTCCTCCAGTCGACTCAGCTGTAAATGAGTACCTGACACATGAGTTAGGGAAGGTAAAAAAACAGCAAGGAAGGGAACTGGCCACACCACCTAATAGTTGCTGCGGATTAGTACATGAAGAGTTATCTTCATCCCCGACGGCAGATGCCATGGGACCTACCTTTACCTTCCTTTTTTTAACTTGTATAGGACAGTTACCTTTGAGTTCTCGACTAGGGGATTTCTTGAAAATTTCCCAACGTTATAGAGATCCGATAAATATGTTTAATTCAAATAAACGTCAACAATGTATAAGTTGAAAATGTTCAAATACATGAATGACATATTCTTTAAAGATCTATACTACTACCACACTGCAAATATCAGGCAAATATATCTTCGTCTTCTTTCCGTCCTCATGTACATTTCGGTGTTGAGGGGAGAGTGATTGTTCGGTCTTTTCCCCTTCTATTTGCCTCCTCTGCTGTTATTTTTCCGAGTGTCTCTAATACACTATCTATCCACCTTTTACGAGAGCGTCCAATAGGTCGACTCTTTTCATATCGTTTGTTAAGTGTTTTTTTGATAATAATTTGCTCTTTCTGTTTGGTTATGTGACCGTACCATTTAACTTGTTTTTCTGGTTGCATTCTAATGTTGACTTGATCCCTACTTGTTTCATTAGTGCTTCATTCCTGATTTTATCTCTCAAGCTAACTCCAATCATAAGCCTCACACATTTCATCTCAGTGGTGTTAATCGTATGTATTTTTCTAGAATCTAATGTCCAAGTTTGACACTGATAACACAACGTTGGTAAATAAAAATGGTGTTGAAAAGCGCTTTCTTTGTTTCTAGTGTAATATCTTTGTTTCTTAGTAAAGGTGTTAATTGACCAATGACCTGGCATGCCATATTACATCTACAAGTACATGTAAATATGACAATTCTTCAGTAAGGATGAAAATTGCGACAACTTTGCAGAGATGAGGCGCATATCTGTAATACAAATGAAGTTATGTAAGAATGCGCACTTCTTCGCCGTGTCAGAGATGCGCCGCATTTCTGTAAATGAAATAAACTTTTGTAAGAATGCAAAATTCGTCTAATTTTTAGGGATCAGACAAAATGCTGTGATATAAGTAAACGTATGTAAAGATCTACTATAATCAACAGAAGCAGGGATCAAAGTAATTTATATGATTAAAAACAAATTATTCAAGGATGCAAAATAGTAAAACCTTGAAGATATCAAAAGAATCTCTGTGATTCAAATAAACTTCAACGATTTACAATTCACCAGGTATAGTCAACATGAATGCATTCCAAAATGTTGAACACATTCTATATTGTTTTATTGACAGCACACAAGACTGATTCATGTAGTGATATCATACACTACTTAGACTTACATACATTTTACACAATTACGCGTCACAGCTATAGGTTTTTCATTTGTATGATGTTCTTTGATGGGAATGGTCAATCTCCTTCTGACTTCTTCATAAGAAACCCCATATTTCACTTTCATATATTTTTTGGTCAAAATCAGAGATCACACTTACTGCATGCATTAAGCTAAGAGTGCATCAAGTATATCGAACGCTATGCGAGACACAATTTAAAACTGAATAATATGTTTTCGTTTCATGAATGAGACTACATACTTCAAACTTGTGGAGTCTTACACTGTAGGTTAATAGTGTGCCCTCTTATATCTATGTTTTAGATTGATGTGTTGTTTTTTTCCCTTGAAAATCCCCAAACAATAAAACGGAAACGATTGTCCTAAAACGTATAATTAAAATACAGTCATGTAAGGTAAAGTTTAATTTGGTCTGTCCTTACGGCAAATCTTGAATCTGTTCAGAATACACATACAGGTAGTCACTGGTAAACAGTAAATGTACAAGCCATGCAATCAAATATCGTCTACATCATGTCATGTGTTTAGATTTTTAAAATATTGTTTAAATGAAAAACATGCACACAATTTTCCAAGTACTGCTTAGAACAATTGTGCATGTTATGGCGTTCATTTGTATGTTCAATGTGGAAGAATTCTACATGATATGAAGTTCATTTTTATGTTCAACTTAGAACATTTCTGCATGATATTACATGTACTGTAGATGCCGTCTTTTTATCAATCTACTGTCCTGTGCACTTGCGACGTTAAGCAAAGTGGGGTGGGGGTTTGGAGCTTTTTTATTTGGTCATTTTAGTTGCATTAACCATTGTAAGTCTAGGTCTCTTTAATGCTTCTTTGATTGCCTCTGTCCATCTAGCACAATGTCTTCATCGTGCCTTGCATCACGTACTTCTGCTGATGTATGCACGAAACCCAGGTTGCGCAGATTCCATTCTCATGTCGTGACCAAACAATGTGGTTTGCTGCCTCTCCAATTAGTCTTTAATTGAGATAGTCTTTACTTCTATCCTGATATCTTCATTTCTTCAGCGATTGCTTCTGGTGTCATTTTTAGCGTTCCTCAAACATCTCATTTCGCAAGCTGTGATCTTATTTGCCACAATGTTTGTCAAGGGTCATAGTTGACATTGGTAACACAGAGTTGATATAAAATATATAGTTAATGGTGTTAATGCTTTCGTGACAGCTGGTAAGTCACACCAATAACTTGTTGGCACTATGTTTTAATTTCTTTGTCACGTTTGTCATCCTCAATAAATATGGTTCCAATGTATTTCAACGTTGGGACTTGCTTTAGATTGGTACCATTAACATATACATTTAACAGGCCTGGTATTTTCCTTATCTTTATTCACTCTGTATTAGATTTGTTTAGTTTCACGTTGTGTTGTTCGCAGGTTGTATAGAACAAGGGTGTGTATTGTGCAGCTGTAATTCGTTTTCAGATTCTTGTATTAAATACTGGTCATCTGCTAATATCAATTCCTTGAGTGAGCTGTGATCTTTAACTGATGCTTTTGCTAGTGCGAATTTGTTTCTTGGGTCTGTAATCATGTCCATGTATGTTACAAACAGAATTGGGGATAGTACGCAGCCTAGTATAATGCATGTTTTCATTTCAAGTGGATATAGTGTGCCCTCAGTTGTTTTGCTTACGCTATTGCAGTTTTTGTATAAAGCGCGTATGTTGTCCAGTAATTTTTCATGTACTCCAATAGTTCTCCAATATTATCCACAGTTTTTCTCTGTCAAATCGTACGAAAGTCTTTTCTTTAAGATCGTCTATAAAAATTGTAAAAAATGGTGTTTACTATGCTTAGAAATATTGAAGTAAATATAAACAACAGTGGGCTTGTGTTGAAATATACACTTCAATTTATTCAGGTTGTCCTAGTAACTGGTTTGGCACTGGCTGCAGGTATCAGTGCCATTGTCCTGAACAAACTACGTGTGGCCCGATAGGAGAATGCAATGGTACATGTCACTATACGTACTTTGGACCAGGCTGTCAGTACGGTCAGTATATGTGCATGTAATACCTATTATTAATTTCTTCATACATCACGTGTAGTGTAGTAGAATCAAATGTGCTCTTCAGAATAAATATTTATTTATGAACACAATTGTTTGCCTCAGAAATACGACCAGTCTACTAAATGAGCACAGCAGCACACCCAGATTTCATGTCGTGGACACGGTGTGGCAGACATCACATTAGTTCATAGCTTCTGACTAATCTTGATGTAATCTTTTGTCCCTGTGTTTTCCACATTCAGGAAGACTGTGATAGTATGTACATACACCCATGGCACTTTGTCTCTATATGATCGCTTGGCCATCACCCCCTCCATTATGTTATTTTCTAGACTGCCATATTTTCCTGCATTGATATCATGTGATATTTGTCTAGAGAGAACATTGTTGTTTAGTCAATTTTCTTTCATATTCAACTCTCTCACACGATAACCTTATTAGTAATCGTTTAAATCATTTATATTTTAATTGTACAATGCTGTTTCTAATATTATACATGATAGAGTCTTAATTTACTGGTGTTTGTTAAAATTCCGTATCTACACAATGCATTTTTGAATTTGTTAATTTCAATAAGACATAGAACGACTGCTGCACTCATAAAGAGCTGGGCAGTGTCTGGTCTGTAATCCATATATTGACCTTATAGAACTTGCAATTATCCTTGACCCTTTGGTCGAATAGGTACTTACGCAAGATGAAACACATTCTTCATAACCACCCCTCCCCCGTCTGTACACGTTGTTGTCATTGTCATTACGGTTGCGAAGTTTCCTAATTGCACTAGACTCGGCCGGAAAGCTGATGAAACGCCGTGAGCGTGTGAGGTTTAAGACGTGCGAAAGCAGGATTTTTGTCATCCATGTAGCTGCCCATGGTTCAGGTTGCACCCAGCTTAGGACACCAGTCACTTACACCGCAGGCATATCGGGAGAATATGTCATCCTGTCGGAAAATTGGTCAGGCATTTCACTGCAATATATGAGCTGTGTTTTTAATTTCTGTCAGAAAATAATTTTAAACATTGTTCTTTGATTGTAGACACGGGAAAGCAATTGTCATCGTTATTAATTGTGCTTGTCCGCGTTGTTTCTCTCAAACAGTTTCGTGCGGATACCTTGTTTAATGTGTTTCTTGGTATAGATCGTAGAGGAGGAAAGATTATATTAAACGTACAAACTGCGTGGCAAAAGTTGTCAATACTGCATTTCTCCCGTTATGTAGTTCAAGTAATTATGTGAGTGATTTGTGTGGTATAGGCAATTTGCACACGATGTCGCAACGTTATGTTTAGTATTGGTTTTATAATTTACCACCTGATGGAAAGAAAATAAGAACTTCTTACCGCGAGTCAAACCTTGAGTGTCACAATTGTGAGGTCATCGCTCTAAACCCTTGGATATGTCCAACATCAGTATAAGAATACTAATGTGTGGCTAGCTGCACCAGTTTTAAGTGTGTATTAGGGATAGTGCACTAAATGTACTGTCTGCTTGGGTAATAAGTGTAATTATAGTTTATCACACAATACGGAACAGCAAGTGACAGACAAAAACCACAAACATAGAGAGATTATGCAAAATAAACAACTATCATCAATTATGGTAGCACTGGATACAGACTTGGAGTAGACGATGAAGCTGATTAGGTAATGTTAGAAACATGGACATTAAAAATATCTCACAGTAAGCTTTGTTTTAGCAACGTTCTCAAGAAACATGAATTAGATGTAGATCACTCATGAGAAACAATGACATATGAAAGACCATCATGCCTGTAGTTATATATTATCTGAAATATTATCTGCAAGCATCATGCATGAAGTTATGCATTATCTGAAGTACTGCCTGCGTCATGCGTGTAGATAAAAATGGTGTGTTAGTTATTACAATTAGTATATAATTCATCATATCACTTCAGTTACTAAATGAACAGTTGACGATTTCACGACTAAAGGCATAATATGACATGCTGCTCTGTAGATCGCTAGCGTAAACTGTTACACATTGCATTGATCATTTGTCTAGAAGCAACTATTATATTTTATTATTGCTGAAACAATAACATGAACATAGCAAAAGTAATTAATGTTATCTAATTCAGTATGACGATGTTTCAGTTGATATATTCGCTTGGTTTGCTGTTCCTCCAACGGAGCTATACTTATTAGATGGACTTTATACAACATGCAATCCAGACGCAAGCGCAACTAAAGTAAAAATCTTTCTCAGATATTCAAAGATATTGGTTTGGTATCGGCTGATAGTAAATGACACTAGTAAAATAGGTATGTTTTCTCAGTTAGATTGTCTGCTCCTAGTATGTGTGATGATAATGTTTAGGCAAATTGGTGAGCAGTTCTGATATGCTTGTAGGAGTTATTTGAATGTGTGTCACTTCAGTGTTACCATCATTACCATCACAATCCATCAGTAGTGTCAGTTTTATGTCAGTGTTGCCAGAAGGACGTCATCATTGTTAACATTCGGGAATTTTACTCAGTGTTACGCCAGTGTTATCAGTATCACATCAGTGTTGCCACCATCACGTCATTCAATTAAACATTACGTCGGTGATGTCAGTACTACGTCAATATTACAAGATATAAGTCAGTAATTCCACCAACATGACATTGTTACCAATATTACGTCAGCGTTACAACCATTCCGCCATTGTTGAAAGTATGATATCAGTGCTTCTAGTATCATAATTGTATCGATATAGAATGGAGCAACATGGAGCATTCGTATTGTATAACTTTACTACATGAAGCTCCACTTTTATGTAATAAACTAGGAACCCAAGTAGAATGGAGAAACGGTTTTTCGTGATAAATGGTAGAGAACGAAGAACAGTTAATGTTTGTTTGTTTGTTTTTCGTTCGCTCCATTGTAACCATCACGGATATCCGTGCGATTTCCGCCGGGAGCGTGATTACGTTGTGCCACCGTTATGCGCCTTGTAGGCCTAGCACATCCGATTTCGGCATGCCTTGACAATTCGGGTGGGCTACCCTTAGCCTGTGACAGCCTCTATATCGGTCTCCAGGCACGCGTAGTGGCGACTCTTCGACCAGACGATTTTTTGCTCTCGTCTGACTCGAACGAGGTGTTCCACTGTCTATGAACTTGCCTCGTGTAATTGGACGTGCTGTGCCTGTGCCCATTGGGTACTGAACCGTTTCTCATCCGTGAGCCTGGTTCCTTAAGGAGAAGAACTCAACAGAGGAGTTGGACCCTGGCTCTTTCGCCCTCTTAGCCGAGGTGTCATTCACCGACATCGTGTACCCCTTGTCCAAGTTCGAGTCTCACACCACGCGTTTGAGAGCAAGGCGTTCTCGAGCTGAGCGTCCTTGTCCCAATAGCGCCTGAGCCCATTAGGTACTGAAACCTTTCTCTCTTCAAGTGTATTTCCGGTGTAGGAAAACCTGACAGTAAAGTTGGGCCAGGGCTAAATCGTTGTCCCTTTTGTGCCTGAGCGCATCGAGTGCGGAACCCTTTCTCTTCGCGAGCATATTTCCGGTTTAGGAAGGCTCGACATTAGAGTTGGATTAGGTCTTCTTGCTTTACCAAACGCCAATGAATGGGTCTGGGTCTCTGCCTGTAAGGAACACAGGTAACTAGAAGCTCGTCTCGAGCTGACGGAGCTTGTAGTTCCCCTTTCCTAGGAACTTTTCATTTTCTATTTGCAGTTCGCGCTGCCCTCTAGCGCTGTTCTGCCCTTTCATTGTTTCATTGTACTCAGTATGAAATCTATTTGTCTCTCGCCATGCATCTACCTTTACGTGCATTTTACATTGGCCGCCCCTCCAATGTTCGGACTGGACTGACTAGCTTCACTGTATGTCGACAGTGTCACTATATGTGGTGCTGCTGGTGGTGTCGGAGATATTGTCTGTCTCTTGTGCAGTCAAATCTCTTTCCATCTGCTACCTCCACATTCTCGGACACGATCCCCAAATGATTTTGCCAGAATCAGCACGAGCTGCTGTATTTCTGTTTCCAGGGTGCACCGCGTGGAGGTACATTTGGGATCATGGTTATCTGCTAACCCTGGGTCCGCCTAGAGCAATGCGTTCCCTTTGCACCCCTACAGTTAATGTGAATTCCTTGCCGTGAGAAGATAAAGACAGAGAAAAGATATATTCGCTTGACAGGTGTCAGGATCTCTCATGTTTAATTGTGTAATGGCGTGAAAAATGTTTGAGGCAACAAGGGACCCATTTTGGAGGGCAGTCTCGAGGAGATCCATTTGAGGACATTCGAAACAGACGGTCACCGAGTTCGCTAATTTTTTTAATTTTTTTTCGGTCTGACAGGAAGGTCAGAGTTTGAAACTCCGAAGAACGGGAACTTAGAACTTGTGTGTCAACGTGAAACGTTCTAAAAATAAAGCTAGACAGCCAGTGAGAGATGTTGGTCCTAGCCAGACGGGAGCTGGTAGTTTTGGTAGTTTGAGTATTCTAGAAACGTCTGATTAATAAAATGGGGTTTTTAGGAAGTCTCATCAAGTCAAGGATAAACAAAAGAGAATATTCATCAAAACATTCAATAAGGGACCAGCGAAGCGAACGGTCAGAAGTTTGCTAAAGAGAGTTATCTGTTTGGGAGTACGGAAATAGTTCAGCCACATGGCCAAAGACTTAGATAGTCCGAGGGAGGATGATATTCATCGAGGGTAATTGAGTATTGCGTTTCGGAAACAAAAGTTAACGGAGAGTCTACAAGTTCTAGAACAAGAGATTTGTAATTAGAGGATATGTACTGAAGAATCAATACTTCATTTCCACGGACAAAATAAAATATAGCAGTGACTAAGAAATACTAAAAAAAATGTTAAATACCAAAATATACTATACTCAAGATCAGTGGGAAATTATTTTTAAAAAAAAAACAAACAACATGAGACATGCAAATGCCATTTTAGTAGAAAGTGAACATGAAATGCAAAGCCTAACATAGCTAGGCTTCTTCCTCTGCGTTCATTTTCAAACTCTCGCATGATATCTCATGTATCAGGGCGATAGTCATACGAGATGTTCAGCAGGATATCGTCTGGAGAATGAAATTGCGTTGTGCCGTCGTGTTATATGCGTAAATGGCCCGACACATCCGTTGGTAATATATGAAGACAGTATGTCAAATAAAGAATATGACATAGACATAAACAATAAAATAAATATGATTCTCAGAAAAATACAGAACAGTTGTTAAACATAATAATACGCGAAGATGCTATAGCACTGAATAATACTACAACAAGTAGAATATCATTGAGCAAGTTGAACAATGTCTCAAACACATAATCACAAATGATGCCAGGTGAGAAACAGAAGGTAACAGCAGAATAGCAATGGCTAAATGTACATTCACTGACATGAGAATAATGTTGACATATTGATCAATATGAGAGCTATACGTTAGTGCCGCTAGTATTAGTAAGCGTTACATGCATTAATTTAGTGTTACCATCATTACATTAGTGTTACCATTATTACATTACTGCCGCCAATATTACGCTGGTGTTGCAAGTATTGCGTTATTGTCACCATACCTACATCATTGCTACAATAATTGCAGCACTGCTTCCATTATTATGTCAGTGTAACCCGTATTACATCAGTGTTATCAGTATCATAACAGTGTCACCAATTTAGGTCAATGTTATCAGCATTCCATCAGTGTTACCCGCATCATATCAGTGTTTTCAGAATTACATCCGTGTTAACAGTATCACATCATTGTTACCAGTAATACATCAGTGTAACCGTATTACATCAGAGTAACCGTATTACATCAGTGTAACCGTATTACATCAGTGTTAACGGTATCATATTAATGTTTCCATAATTACATCAGTGTTACCAGAACTACAACAGTGTTACCAGTATTATATCAGTGTTAACAGTATCACATCATTGCTACCGTCATTACATCAGTGTAACCAGTATCACGTCAGTATTTTTAGTATTACAACAGTGGTACCAGTATTCCATCAGTTTTATAAGCATTATGTCTGCGTTACTAGTATTACTCTAGTGTTACCAGCTGTAGGTCAATGTTATCAGTATTAGATCAGTATTATCATTATTAGGTCAGTGCTATAATTATTAGGTCAGTGGTACCATTTTTAATTAATCGTTAGCAATAGTAGTTAGTGTTGCCAGAGTGAAGTCAGTGTTACGGGTATCAGGATGCTCCTTTTTACCAGTATTACGACATTGCTAACATCATTACATCCGTGTTACCATTATTAGAACAACATTACCAGTAGTGCGTCACTGATTCCAGGATTACGTCAGTGTTAGTATTATTTGATCAGTGTTTTATTTATTATGTCAGTGTTATCAGTATTAGATATTGTTAAGGATACAGGTTTCAGTGTTGGTTAACAACCCTAAACAGGAAGTAGGTGGCTGGAGTAACACATGAAAAATGTCAAGATAAACAAAAATAGGTAGATGTGTTACCAAAATAAAACATACAACAACCTAAGAACGATATCAGGGACATACGACGTTTCGACTACAAAGCCTTCATCAGGACAAACGAAAGATAACAGTACAACGAATCTTACATGGAGGCAAACGTGGTTTATAGGGAGAAAAGAAGAAGAAGAGATAGCGAATAGATATCGGATGAAGCAAAGAGGAAGCAGCATATCAGGGAGGAAGAGGGAATTAGGAGAAGAAGTGAGGAGGGGAAAGTGCACAGAAGGAGGTGAGGAATTAAAATATATAAGGTGTAGTAGCAAGTAAAAATAATATAAATATGGATAAATTAAGATACATAACTCAAAAGTGGCCGCTGGCAATACGTATAACGAATAAGATTTACGTTGGTGTTACCAGTAATACACAAGTATTAACAATATTACGCCAGTGTTGCAGGTATTACCTCGGTTTTACCATTATCATTGTGTCTGCTATTGCAAAGCAATTTTCTGTTTCCACGGACCATAGAAAATTCCCCTGCAGTACTTCATAAGACAGCATGCAGTAACTAAAGTTGCCATTATTATTCCAGTGCGACCATTACTACGCCAGTGCTACCATTATTACGCCAGTGCTACCATTATTACAACAGTGCTACCATTATTACGCAAGTGTTGTGGTTCGTTCATGAATGGCCTTTGGCTACATCCACTTTTGTTTATGTTTATTGTTGTTTTGTGTTCCCACAATGTTTATGCTTTTTCATCCGGTCAAGTCTGAATGCAAAGATGGCATGCATATGTTGGATGCGATGATATAGAGGTTTCAAAGTTATTTTCCGTCTCTATGTAGGAAATTCTCATTCCAGTTACAGCATCCAAATCCACGGACACGATGCCCAACATATATCGCCAGAATCAACACTGTATACCTGCATCTGTATTTCTGTACCCAGAGTACACCACGAGACGGTACTTTTGGGATCTTGGTCATCTGCTAATTCTTGGTCCGCCGAAAGCAATGCAGTACCCTCTGCACTCTCACCCTCAACAGTAATGAGTATTGTGTATATATGTATATATACATATATGATGGTATGCTGGTAGTGTGGATATAAATATATGTACCTCAGTTATTATGGTCATTTCTTTTTGTTCTTTCTGTAGGAACAAAAGTAACATTCGAAACAAAAATCAATGGAAACCAACGTTGTGTTAATGAGAGAGTATTTATAAAGGACATGGCCACAGTTGATGTTACGTGTGATGGGCACGTTAGTATGCAGACACTTATAATTGAAGGCAACGTAGCTCCGTTAGTCTGTTCCATCCACATTAGTGGAGGTTAGAATACGTTAATAAGTGTAGACATCATGTTAGATACAAAGTAAATATCTTGACTACACGTGAAATCAATAGAGTACATGGGAAAAATCCATTGAGTAGAAAATGTGTTTGTAATTGCAAATTAAAAAAAGTGTATAAAGAAATGCATATATTTTCACAAAGTTTCGGAGAATCAAATACACCGGGATATGTCAATATTATCGCTAGTTAGGTAGCACTTCAGTCGTCAGATCAACACCATTACATAACCTACCCACACGTATATTCATTATACAGATTATTTCAGTTTGCTCTATCATCGAAACACTGGTAACTCAGGTTAGGCTTAGTCATTGCTTCGAACAAGTGTAAGATTAGTCAACGAATTGCACCACAATCATTCCAACTGCCATATTTTTACAGTTTGAAGCCATTATTCAATAATGTAGTCGAAACGTTTATTTCTGAACATGAACATTGAATCACTGAGAAGCACATATATAATATATGTGATGTGTGCTTATTCAGCTCAAACTCTTACAGTTATAACTTCTATACTCATGCCTATTTTTATAACTTCAAAAACGCAATACACTGTCTGATAGTTTTTTGCATATAAAATGAATGACGTGAAAACTATTGCTTTCTATAGAAACTTTTAATAGAAGCTTTATATAAAACTATAGTAAAAGTATAGGAAAGTGAAGATATAAAAAAGATTTTCCTTTCAAACTAATACAAATTGACAAGATCAACATATACGGTATCCTCTATTACAGCACACCAACAAATGTCAACAGAGAAACGTGGACAAATATAACAACGGAAATCAAAGATATATTAGAACGATACAAATACAAAACAACATATTTCGGCAGAAGCCTGATTGTAAACACTTAACGTCATACCAAGACCCATCGAAGAACACACTCAATGTTTGTTTGTTTGTTTTTGGTTCGCTCCATTGTAACCATCACGGATATCCGTGCGATTTCCGCCGGGAGCGTGATTACGTTGTGCCACCGTTATGCGCCTTGTAGGCCTAGCACAACCGATTTCGGCATGCCTTGAAAATTCGGGTGGGCTACCCTTAGCCTGTGACAGCCTCTATATCTGTCTCTAGGCACGCGTAGTGGTGACTCTTCGCCCAGACGATTTTTGCTCTCGTCTGTCTCGCACAAGGTGTTCCACTGTCTATGAACTTGCCTCGTGTAATTGGAAGTGCTGTGCCTGTACCCATTGGGTACTGAACCGTTTCTCATCCGTGAGCCTGGTTCCTTAAGGGAAAGAACTCAACAGAGGAGTTGGACCTTGGCTCTTTCGCCCTCTTAGCCGAGGTGTCATTCACCGACATCGTGTACCCCTTGTCCAAGTTCGAGTCTCACACCACGCGTTTGAGAGCAAGGCGTTCTCGAGCTGAGCGTCCTTGTCCCAATAGCGCCTGAGCCCATCAGGTACTGAACCCTTTCTCTCTTCAAGTGTATTTCCGGTGTAGGAAAACCTGTCGGTAGAGTTGGGCCAGGGCTAAATCGTTGTCCCTTTTGTGCCTGAGCCCATCGGGTATGGAACCCTTTCTCTCTTCAAGTGTATTTCCGGTGTAGGAAAGCCTGACAGTAGAGTTGGGCCAGGGCTAAATCGTTGTCCCTTTTGTGCCTGAGCCCATCGGGTACGGAACCCTTTCTCTCTTCAAGTGTATTTCCGGTGTAGGAAAGCCTGACAGTAGAGTTGGGCCAGGGCTAAATCGTTGTCCCTTTTGTGCCTGAGCCCATCGGGTACAGAACCCTTTCTCTCTGCAAGTGTACATCCGTTATAGGAAACCTTGACAGTAGAGTTGGGCCAGGCCTACCATCGTTGTCCCTTTCTTGCCTAAGCCCATCGGGTACAGAACCCTTTCTCTTCGCGAGCATATTTCCGGTTTAGGTAGGCTCGACATAAGAGTTGGGTTAGGTCTTCTTGCTTTACCAAACGCCAATGGATGGGTCTGGGTCTCTGCCTGTAAGGAACACAGGTAACTAGAAGCTCATCTCGAGCTGACGGAGCTTGTAGTTCCCCTTTCCTAGGGACTTTTCACTTTCTATTTGCAGTTTGCCCTCTAGCGCTGTTCTGCCCTTTCATTGTTTCATTGTACTCGGTATGAAATATATTTCTCTCTCGCCATGCATCTACCTTTACGTGCATTTTACATTGGCCGCCCCTCCAATGTTCGGACTGAACTAACTTGCTTCACTGTATGTCGACAGTATCGCGTTGGTGTCGGAGATATTGTCTGTCTCTTGTGCAGTCAAATCTCTTTCCATCTGCTACCTCCACATTCTCGGACACGATCCCCAAATTATTTGGCCAGAATCAGCTCGCGCTGCTGTATTTCTATTTCCAGGGTGCACCGCGTGGAGGTACATTTGGGATCTTGGTTATCTGCTAACCCTGGGTCTGCCCAGAGCAATGCGTTCCCTTTGCACCCCACACACTCAATGATATGTATCATCAAATTAAACAGTTCATCTTTCGACACACGATATACGCAATACAAACTAAAACACTAATACAGGACAAGAAAAGAGGAGTCTCCCTACACGATATAAAGACAAAAATCAAGAACAAAGAATAAAATTCATATCAGAAATAATAGAAAATCCGCAAGATTACATGTTGACATATTATTATATTGGACTAACATATTCATTTATGCACCATTCCAAAAACAGCCCCACACAATGGGTACTTTATCACCTTTGTACCAACAATGCATTCATTATATCAACGGAAATGAACAACTAATCAATGAACCAACAAACAAACATCTATATATATATATATATACCTCATCGCAGCACAAGAACCATCACTTATCAACAGAATAAAGCGCGACTATGCTCACTTTACAACAGTTACTCATAAATATTTGTCAACCTACATCGTACACAAACAACTACCCAAAGCAAAGGATATAGGATATATGTATAAAAGGATATATATAGACAATGTTTTAACATCACACAGCTCTCACATAGAATAACACACAGGCCACACGAGAGATGCAATCTATGTGCACTAAAACAACATAAACAGAAGATCACATATTCTTTCACTACAACACAATATTCCTCGCATTGAACACACTAAAACAAAAAAATAACACCAGGCACAACATCAGACACAGCCATGTGCAAGGCAGTCATGTTAAACGTACTTCCGAATGCAGACACACGTTTAGAAACAAAATCCCTCACTCTTCTAGTAGAGTTTAGAAATCTCGTGTAGTCATACAGGAACAGAGCAAGACATGAACACCAACAATTCAATGCTCAAATTTTCCAACTCTTATTTGTAAAAAAAAATGTAATTAATGATTACTCTACATTTCAGACACATTTTAATTTTCCAGTTTCACATTTCTAAATGCTATTCTGTAAAAGAAATTTTCGGACCCTAAAACGAACGAATGTATATGTATTACAAACTATGTATAAAAAGTGTTTTATATATACAGATAGTAACATTGAAGTAAGAGTGTTTGGACGAAAGGGAAACACAAATAATATGTTTTTTCTGTAATTGCAAATGCTATGTTTATAACAAAACTCAAAATATTCAACTCCTGCATAATTCCAGCATAACATATTGATGCGAAAGTTGAAAAGCAACATCAGACTTAGAACACAGAATAAACGACGTTGAACATAAATGTCTTTAGAAGGTTACTGAACACACGTTGGTCAGACCTCAAATCAAAACACAGATGTCAGACAATAATCAAAACAAGAATATGTATCAACCTATATTAGAAAGCGTCGATGGAATTACATCGGACACGCACTTCGAATGGATACTGAAAGACTTCCCTGTCAAACGTTGATTTGGTCACAAAAAGATAGAGAAAACAAGGGAGACCAAAATAAACATTACGTTGAACTATTACAGGGAACGTTTCACAATTGGTAGCAGAAATAATGGAGATCTAAAGAAAATTGCAATGAAACGAGAGACATGGAAATCTATGACATCAACACGAGTGCCGTCTTTGGCCCTAGAGGAATAACTAACTAATATGTATCATTACACTGGAATCACAAATTTTCATGAATGTTGTTAAGCTATATCACTACACAATTAACATGTATCTTGGTTTTGTAAATATTTCAGTGATGAAATAACGATTCTTTAAAAAAAAAAATAAGGTGGTGCTCCCAGGATGATGCCCTTCCATTGCACTACTGTTGGGTTGATCCCTGCGATCGTCCCACCTGTCTCGCGTGCGTAACTGTTTTCGTAAGGGGGAGTACGTTCTAGCTATCCTCTCATAAATTAAATGATTGAACGGTTTGTGGTTTTAAAAAAAAATGTATTGATTGTGGTGCATGTTACCTTTTAACCACAGTGGAGTTATGTTCGTTGAAAGTGGCGTGTCAACCATTCTCCTGTATTGTTCTTTTGTTTTGTTTCATTTTGAGGTTTTCTAATGTTTAATGTAGTACCGTACGTTGCCCCCGGCCTTTACTGATTGTTGTTGTTGTGATGTCTTGTTATATAAGTAAATTGTCATGATGTGTGACGATGTGGCGTTATGGCATACAATAATTGATCGCAAAAGACCTCTTCTATTTTACTGTTACATGTGCCTAAATTATGTGTTTATTTTTATGTTACGATGTCTTGCTATAACAAACTAGGTTTAACTGTGTCTGCCTAATTCTGTGTTTACTGTTTGTTGCAACTCAATGATATAACCACAGGGAGTAATATGTGTATGAATAAGCTGCATCCTTACAAAGAATAGCTCGCAAAAACGTTGTGCCCCTATCGAACCTGTGTTATATCTATTTACTAGTGGTCAATCTGTCTGGTTTTGGGATTTCGAAGTCATTTTGAGTTTCGTAGTTTGCCGAATAGAAAGATCACAGGTAGGTGATGTCTATTACGTAAACATTAACCAAGGGTTTGTGGTAAAGTTTGTGGTAGAATACACATGTCACATATTGTCATGTCGGCTGTTACAGGTGCTACGCTTCGTTGGTAGGGAAGTCATATATTTCAGGGAAATACATACTAGTCACATATACGAAGACAAACATACATAAAACATGAAGCTTTGAGTTATGTTGGCTAGGTTTTATTCATTTTACATGAATATATACACAATTATCAGTAAAACTGGATTTATGTATGTTTTATTAGTAACACGGGTTTACTAGATAAAAAGTGTAATACATAGTATTCAAGTAGGCAATACATTACATGGTTTACATAAAATATACTAAATTAACATGCAAATTATGTTCATTTTTGTTTTATAAATAGCATGGTTTATATAGATATAAAGTGGCACACATAGTATTCAGGTGGTCATTCATTACATGATTTACATAAAAGTAGGTTTTTATTGACATTGTCGTATTTTTTATCTGGACATATCACGTATAAATATACGAAGTTCATATGCAAATTGCACTAATGGTAGTTTTATTAATAACATGCATTCATATATACATGAAATAATACATGTTTGTAGTCATGCATCTTGGAAATGCATGCTATTTACACATATACATTCGAAACTTCTATAAAACATGAACAATTTTGAGTAGTTTAATGCATATGTCTTGTCTTTTGACGGGCTCGCATAGCATGAACACATGTTTTATTCATTAGAGAGTGGTAGTTTAAATATGTAAAGGTGGATTACACAGGTCGACTATGTCTCGCATAATGATATGTCTGTTACTATATACAGGAAATAAGGATCAATAATTGTCGTAGAACTAGGTAATTTTTCAGATATTCAGGAGAATACATTACCAGCCTATATATGTCTCTTTTTGTAGAAATAGAGGACGACCAATAAATACTATTACTTATTCGTTTGATTATTCCGGCGCTCTCCATTTTGTAGAGACATGTTGGTTATTTAGATGAACACACAGACCGGTAGATAAAGCCGTAGTGTATAGTTTTCATAGACCTACCTTAGCAACTGCAAACATGGCCTTCTAATACTAGTCACAATGTTCATAGACCTGCCTTAGCAACTGCAAACATGGCCTTCTAATACTAGTCACAATGTTCAAAGCCCTACTTTAGCAACTGCAAACATGCCTTCTAATACTAGTCACAATGTTCATAGACCTGCCTTAGCAACTGCAAACATGGCTTCTAATACTAATCACAATGTTCAAAGCCCTACTTTAGCAACTGCAAACATGCCTTCTAATACTAGTCACAATGTTCATAGCCATACCTCAGCAACTGCAAACATGGCCTTCTAATACTAGTCACAATGTTCATAGCCATACCTCAGCAACTGCAAACATAGCTTCTAATACTAGTCACAATGTTCGTAAAATACCTCCCATAGCTATTATCAAAAGTAGGTCCTCAAATTGCCCTTCAAAAAATTTCATTTTCTACAAAATACATTTAATAATAATAATTACGGTGAAAACCGCGTACAGTTATTATATCTACACCCCGTTAACATAGCATTTTGATGTATTCATAACTTTCTGTCATGTTTCGTTATGAATACCTTAGCTGACAACTTTTACTTTAGCTGACAACTTCTATAATTTTTTTTATATTTCTACTTTATATATAGAATATGTTTTCAAAAATACATGCGATTCCGTCGTATATTTTCATTTCTGTACTCAAATTTTAGAAACATACCATATATAAAATCCTAATGTTATAAAAGTCTTCCTTTATATGGAAACTTTACATAAAAATATCTTGAAAACTATAACGAGTGCCCCAGTAAAACTGAATACATTTGCAGATCTACTTATATTATATGACAACGTTGCAATATTTTTAGTGAACTGCATGTTAACGTCTGTATGTTATCGACGGCATGTGATCCGAGCTATGCACATCCATAGACGTCAACGCGATTTTTTTCCCCGGCACAATGAGACGTCGGTAACATCGACATTAATCAAAATCAGCGGACATTTTCGGAATATTTTTCGAGTGTGATAAATGAGTCTTCTAAGTTTCACTTTCAGAATTTAGAAATGAAGTACGTATTCTGTGATAGATTTGATGTAGTCTCATGTTCTGCACTAAAATTAGTTTATTGTGTGCTCTGTAATAGGACAGTCAATTCATAACTGCATACCTCGTACGTTTATATCTCCATTTAGTACGATACTCAATACATTGTTCTGAATGCACTCTAACAGTTTAAATCTGGGTAGGCGTGCGAATGACCAATATATATTTTATCACAGAAACACCCCAATTATGAAATAACCATTAGCCTATGTTCACACTGACAAACAGACACACCATTCACAGATGCAAAATATCTGCTTGAAATTAAAAGTATGTGTAAAAACTCATTATGTTATCACAATTAACTCCGAATTTGTTCATTTTGCATTTTGTTAACTTTTCTTTCAAGCGTGTCTCGACATTCAAAGTAACGACATGTGCGGTCGTGTTTAACATAGTGAAATTGATAAGAAACCACGTTATATATACTTTAGATGGATTCGTTAATGTATCAAAACTATATTTGAATCGCAAAGAAGATTACGTTCATTCAAATGACAACTTGATTATACTCCACTCATTATTTCAACATAAACATTGAGCAGTTATGATTTCATCAACACATCCATGTACATCCAAAAGTGTTGAAGAGATGTCAGTTACTTATAACTCTTTCAGATGACATCATTGTTTTACATGTATCAGGTCTAGATCATTGTATAATGTTTGTCTCTGAAGAAGTGCGAATGACATAATACGTCACAAAGTATCCTTTCATTCTTCCAGCGTTTTATCTCATCAAACAACTAATTTAATGTGATGTTTGTCGCAACACAACGCATGATGTAGTTAAGTATACAGTCCTTTGTCTAATTGTTATAGCCAATCAGACAATTTTCCCTGCTAGCTGATAGTGAAGTTTAGAAAGAGTCTACTTCTAGACCTGCAATTCTATATTTGGTCGTTCACAAAACAATGTCAGTCGTCTGAACGTATGATGCTGCAAGACAATATGTGTAACCAAAATTATAGGTGTTTCACTGGTTGTAAATTGTATCTGATAGCAAATGATTAGTGTAGTCACATACATATCTATAAGTAGTTATGTTAAGCAGTGTGTTGATGCTTACAAAATCTTTACTTATAATTAGTATCTCAGTTAGTGGTGGTATGTCATTTTAAACTTACAGGTAGTAATGTGGCTTTGAAAGAGATGACTAACCAATCGAGTACTTATATCGACGATCGATTCCCATATGATTCGGACAGAGCTGTGGACGGTGATATCGGTACATTTCACTGCTCGAAGACACGTCTCGGTGGAAATGAGGAGTGGCTGTTAACGTTAAGCATACCAGCCATAGTATATGATGTGCAAGTTATTTCTGCACGCAGTAATACTTATTTCATACATTATTAGTTCATTATATTATTAGTTCATACATTATTAGTTCATGCATTTTTAGTTCATGCATTATTAGTTCATACATTATTAGTTCATACATTATTAGTTCATACATTATTAGTTCATACATTATTAGTTCATACATTATTAGTTCATACATTATTAGTTCATACATTATTAGTTCATACATTATTAGTTCATACATTATTAGTTCATACATTATTAATTCATACATTATTAATTCATACATTATTAGTTCTTGATTTTATGAATTATTTACAATCTGATCGTGTATACATTTTGTACATCTTGTGTTGTCTTGCCTCGGACAATTGTGTCGTGAATGGTCGAGAGGGGGAGGGTGAAGACTATGTTCTAATGTTAAATGTGTTTTTGTTGTTATTGTAATCCCATGGAGCTGTACCCTGTATCCGATACTGTCGATCCATTTTCTTCTTGGTCTTCCTATGTACCTCGCCCCGTATACTCTGCCGTTATATGCTCTCGACTGGAGACATTCATGTTCCATTCTCATTAACTGTGCAAACCATTTGATACATTGTCTCTTGTAGTAGTCATTGACCGGTGTGATTTATACAATATATCTGACTTAATCATTTCGCATTTCCTGTGAGACCAACATTATTTCTCCTTATCTTGAATGATGTACTTTTGCTTTTTGTTGCGTTTGGAAAGGATCCACGTTTGACAATGGTTTCGATGTAAACAATGATATTTGTTAATGTGTATTTAGTTGTTATACTGAAGTTGGGAAATATAAACAGTGGGGTCACTTTATAGGATATTACATTAGCCAGTTAATATCCAGTCTCAATGTCCCTATCTAGCTTTCCATATGTTGTAAGAAAATACATACACACTTTCTAGACATCCATATTCTCCGACATGTTCACCATCTGCATATTGGACATATGTTCGCAAGATAACATTAATTTCTAGATAATAGCATGTGTTGACATGCAAGATGTAATAAATATATTGACATGCAAGATGTCATAACTATGTTGACATGCAAGATGTAATAAATGTGTTGACATTCAAGATGTCATACATGTGTTGACATGCAAGATGTCATAAATATATTGACATGCAAGATGTCATAACTATATTGACATGCAAGATGTCATACATGTGTTGACATGCAAGATGTCATAATGTGTTGACATGCAAAATAACATTAATATGTTAACATGCTTAAAAGTTGTTCATTATTGTCGTAGATATGACTGATATCTTCTACAAACAGTAATGCATTTATTTCGATGTCTTCCGTAATGCCTTATGTGTTATAAAATGTCATTTCTATTTTATTTTTTTTTGGATTAAAAACTTTTGATGGTTTAATTAGCGTATTACTGTACATCGTTGGACGACATATGTATTTCGAGTATCTAGGTTCTGTGGATATTGTTTTTTAGCTGATTGAAGTGGGAATCATTTATGGTGTTTTTTTCCGACTTGCGAGTTGCATATTTTCGACGGAGACAAAAATGACATATCCATTACTGCAGCTAACTCCTAATGTAACAACGTATAATGTCTTTATAAAGTAGCAACCAAAGTGATCGTCAGGGAATGTCCATCGCCTTACGAAATGACGGAACACGAGGCGGAGAAATTTAATGGATCAACTGCTCAAACGGGAAAATAAACAAGTGTGTGATGTACATTTTGTACGTTCATGACATCATTATAAATCATGACTGGCCACATTGGTGAAGGCTGGGACATTACAACAAACATCCCAAATCTACAGCGACCAAGACTACCAGATGATTAGAACGACCCATCAGAATAGGCATTTCAAAAGTTAGAACACTACACCATGCAGGGATGCAATAAAGCGTATTACTAGTGTCATAATATTTTTCGTAATAATCTATTTTTCGAAATTCAAATTGGTTTCCACTAAATCAATGGTAGTTCTCAACACTCTTCACACTCTGAAATAAGGACACATAAAGGACAGATACAACTTTGAAATGTACATATCCAAGCAGAAGACGAGCCGGTGTACTTGGGCACTGCACTAGATAAGAGACTGACATGGAGGCCTCACTTTGAGACAATAGAGGCTAAGTCAAGAAAGAAACTTGTCTTCCTGAGCACATTTTCAGGAACAAACTGGGAGGGAGGGGCAATAAGGCAACATTAGAGGAAGTATATACAGGTGCAATTAGACCAGTATTAGAATATGGATCAACAGCATTCAACTCCCATCTACAAGCCCTGAACAAGGTACAAAATCAAGCACTTCACCTTATCACAGGTACCATGACGACCACTCCCATAAATGTAATGGACACAAAAATGGCAGGCAGCATCCACTTAACATAAAGGCGAGATAATAAGACCATGGTACATGCAGAAAAGTACAAGAGCATGCCAGCACATCCAATGATGGCCAGATACAGTGACCTAGCCAGTGGAAGACTGAAGAATAGCAGTGTTATACTCCGATCCAAAAAAACTAAACATAAAACATAAGGAAGAACTACCAGACATAACAAGAGAGATAACACTAACACTGTTTCCAGTTCCGTGGGAGCAATACTCAAATCTAACTTTCAGAATCACCATAGACAACTACAACACTTTCATAGAACTTAGAAAACAATAGTATGCAACATGATTGAAGATATGTACATAAGAGAAGCATAGATACAAGTATATACCGACGGATCAGCAAACATAGCAGAGAAGAATGGAGGTGCTGGCGTGTACATAAAATATACAGATAAAATGAATCCACATGTTCACCAACTGGAATATTGTACTCCAACTTCTCTCAATAAGTACATGCTTTAAACATGGCTGAAGAAATAATTAAAACACCACAAGCCAATTTCAACAGGTGGTATTTCTTACTGATGCTATGTATGTAATACACGCCCCTGAGAGCGATATGTCAGACGTGAAGGAATCCATGCGAAAAGTAAACACCCAAAGAAGTATAATACTACAGTGGATATCACCCCAGTGTAGAATATCAGGAAATGACGAGGCAGACAGACTGGCAAAGGACGGAGCAACACAGGGAAAAAAAGACCAAGAAATCATCTACCACGAAAAGAGAACCCTCATCAAAACCATCAGGAAAGACGACCACCCAAAAGACAGGTATCACTTTTTCGACAGAGCAGAGCAGATTAGTATCGTTCGTCTCAGACCAGGACACAACCGATTAAGCAGCTACTTAAATAAACTAAGACTGGTTCCATCACCTATGTGCCCTTGTGGGCAGGCACCACAGACCGCTGAACATATCCTATATGACTGCAATACACTAAACCAGTTAAGGGAAGAACACTGTCCCGCAGAGATATACATCCACAGAAAGATGTATGGGAGCACTGAGTAACTTTCAAATACATCAGCCTTTATTAAGAAAACAGGACTTGATGTGTAGATATGTCAAACTGCGAACGAGAAGACGAATATCAATTAACTGAGTTTGTAATAACAAGTTTTATAATGCTAAAGTGTAAAGAATAACTGTTCAACAAAGATATTAACCAAGTATACATGAGGTTTGTATTGATTAAATGTAAATTCATTATTAAAAAAATCAGAGACAGCTGGGGAATTTCCTTATATTATTTGAAAT
Source organism: Meghimatium bilineatum (assembly GCA_034231615.1). Lineage (NCBI taxonomy): Eukaryota > Metazoa > Mollusca > Gastropoda > Stylommatophora > Philomycidae > Meghimatium > Meghimatium bilineatum. The sequence goes on along the minus strand of CM067305.1, from coordinate 63,769,147 downwards.
CAATCTTATCAAAACCAATCAGAAGTGATATTTCAAAATATAGTACAACCATTTTGTGTACATGTGTTGACATTTTAATCATATATAGTCTTATTATGAATTGTTAATTCTCAAACTCCCGTTGGTTCTCTCTTATAACAGGACATTCGCAAACTCCTGCTGGTTCTCTCCTATAGCAAGAAACATTCTCAAATTTCCGTGTGTTCTCTCTCGTAGCAGGACATATTCTCAAACTCCCGTTGGGTCTCTCTCGTAGCAGGACATATTCTCAAACTCCCGTTGGTTCTCTCTCGTAGCAAGACATATTCTCAAACTGCCGTTGGTTCTCTCTAGTAGCAGGACATATTCTCAAACTCCCGTTGTGTCTCTCTCGTAGCAGGACATATTCTCAAACTCCCGTTGGTTCTCTCTCGTAGCAGGACATATTCTCAAACTGTATTCTCAAATAGAAGACATCATCAAACACCCATTGATTCTCTCTTGTATCAGGACAGATTTTCAAACTGCCGTTTGTTCACTCTTGTAGCAGGACACTATCTCAAACTCCCGTTGGTTTTATCTCGTAGTAGGACAAGTCATTCTTAACGTTCACCATAATGTAACTCAAACAAACACCATATGCTGTGTCTCGGGTGTGTTTACGTCAATTGCCCGGCACATCCAGTTAGACAGAAATTCCCATTCGATTCACATACATCCAAGTGTCAGGCATTTCCTCCAAATAGAACATATGTTTGATTCGTGAATATTAATTTGTACGAAATACATAGTGCATGTATATCCATTAAAACAAGTATTGGAATCATGGGATCGTGTTATATCATATTGGAATCATGGGATTGTCTTATATCATATCTGAATCATGGGACAGTTTTATATCATACTGGCATCATGTGATAGTGTTATATCATAGTAGTATTGTGGGATTATATTATACCATATTAGAATCATGGGATAGTGCTACATCATATTGGAATCATGGGGTATTATTATAGCCTATTAGAATCATGGGATTGTGTTATATCATATTTGAATCATATGATGGTGTTATACCATACTAGAATCATGGTATGGCGTTATATCTTATTTTAATCATAGGATTGTGGTGTATCATATTGTAATTATGGGATAGTGTTGTATCATATTGTAATTATGGGATAGTGTTGTATCATATTGTAATTATGGGATAGTGTTGTATCATATTGTAATTATGGGATAGTGTTGTATCATATTGTAATTATGGGATAGTGTTGTATCATATTGTAATTATGGGATAGTGTTGTATCATATTGTAATTATGGGATAGTGTTGTATCATATTGTAATTATGGGATAGTGTTGTATCATATTGTAATTATGGGATAGTGTTGTATCATATTGTAATTATGGGATAGTGTTGTATCATATTGTAATTATGGGATAGTGTTGTATCATATTGTAATTATGGGATAGTGTTGTATCATATTGTAATTATGGGATAGTGTTGTATCATATTGTAATTATGGGATAGTGTTGTATCATATTGTAATTATGGGATAGTGTTGTATCATATTGTAATTATGGGATAGTGTTGTATCATATTGGAAGCATATGCTAGTTTTATATCATGATGATGAGATAATACAATTCACTTTAAGCAGGTAGATCTTGACAGATCATAATACATCTGACAAAAATCAGGTTTTATCTCAGTTAAGTAAGTGAGGAGGAAACCAAAAGCATTTAATGTTGTGACAATATCTGGGTGTGTAAAACGTGTGTACTTATTGATGCATGTTTACTCCCAAAATGGAGACATCACATAACGTCAGTATCGCATGATTGCCACATTCTGCGATACACTTCTGGTCCAACTATATCGACATTTTTATGTCAGATTTTCTGACTTACGAGCAGTGATGATTCATCTAGCGTTTCTTGTACCTGTGAATCTGACACACAGTTTTAAAACATGTGTTAACAAGTGTATTCTATTAGTGAGACATTTAGACCTACACGATGTTTACAAGTCAGAATAAATGTTGGACGGCAAAAAGATGCTTTGCTTAAGATGGTGTCAACAAATCATGTAGGATTGTTACCAACTGAACGCACTTACACTATATATCAAGTGGCATATACATTCCAGGCGTAGTCACGACGAGTATACTCTGAACGCCTCTCTGTAGCGGACACGCAGGCCAGCATTGGCCAGAGACATGTGCATTCATTCTTCGATGTTGCTGGCGCATATTCGTCGTTGCTTTCTTCTTCTTCTCCTTCCTGACACTCTGACTTCTAGTATCAGCCTGTAGATACAATAATGTCCCTCTAAGTGCCCAAAATAATGTAGCTTTCTTATTATGCTGGTATTTAGAAGCCACCTTTAATTTAGTTTAAGTAATTTCAAAACCTCAATGTTCTTAAACTTCTTATTCTCTTGATATTCATATGATCATTTCGTAGAACTTCGTTTCAAATGAGTTTATTATGTTGAATACTATCTTGTTTAAAGTACACGTCTCATATCAATATGTTGTCACTGGGAAAACACATGATCTTAAAAGTGGTGCTTTAGTGGCATTATTACTACCATGAAATAGCTGTCAAACGTATGTTAATCTGAGTGTTTCAATTGAGAGTGTTCGTCTAATATCTACTGAACATTTTCTGAAACTTTAATATCTGATCCCAGATATTCTAATTTATTTACACATTCTAGTTCTATAATCTCTATACTTATTATCGGTTTGAATTTTCTTTGTCTGTTGTCATAATCAGTTATTTATGTGCGTTAGATATATATTTTGAATCTCGCTGTATTTCTTTGTTGTTTTGACTAGCTATTTCGATTCCCAAGAGAGAGTAGCAAAGAGGACTGTGTTATCTGCATATCTTATTTCTGAAATCCTGTACCCACCGATATTTATTGGATGAAACTCATTTTCCTATAATTCTCGTATATTTCTCATTATAATATCTGCATATATGTTAGAAATATAAGGGGATAGAGTGCACATCTGTATCACTCCACTTTGAATATCAAAACATAGAGATGTGTCTCCGTATACTTTTGCTGCTGCTTGTTGTTCGTGGCATAGTCTTTCAATAAGATGTATTAAATGTCTGGAGAAACCCATGTTTCCCAGGATGTACCATAGCTGATGATATTTAATACAATGTACAATATAACAGACATATTTAAGAAGACGCATGCTGACATTCGCTAGGTAGCATGACATGCATGTATATATGTAACTTCAGTCAGTTTATCTTTTGCCAAGTTTGACACATAGGCCGGATGTCATAGTTTTCCATATCTGTCGGTCAGTTGCTAGGGATTGCAGGTCTAATGCATTTATGCCTGTTGAATTTAATTCATTCATAAATGTTCTTTTGAGCTGTGTTTTTGGTCTTCACTGTTTTCATTTCTCGTCTGGTGTCCACATGAAGGCATGTCGTAAAATTATGTCTTACCTTCATTCTAAGTATATATGTAACTAAGTGGTAAGAATTCCTTATTGACATATATGTATATATGTAACTTAGTGGTAGTAGTTTCTAATTGACATATGGATACTTTTTTTAGTGCCGATATACGTATGTTTTAATAGATTTCGGGAAAAGATTGCAAGGAAATACTATGCGTCTGATCACTGAAGATATGGTCACCTCCGTTACTTATATATTTACGGAGATGCTCAACACGTACTTCATACCAGTGAATTCAAGTACTGTTATCAAATATGTCTCAATCAAACAAATATTCGATCAACCGTTGTCGCTCTGTGAAGTTGAAGTTTATGGAGGTAAATGAATGGATTGCAACATAAAACACATATGTGTGTATTAGTCTTACAGTGAGACGTGTGTATAGATTGCCGCGCTATGATGTTCATTAGAACCAAAGTGTGAGTGTTTGTGAATTTGCGTCATTTATTACTGAAGTCAGAAAATCAATAATATGTTATAGCTGATGCTAAAGTGTAATCCTACAGGTGACAATTTGAAAACTGATCATACCAATATGTTAGCCACATAATAAAACCTGGTAATAAATTATGACAACTATGTAACATATTAGACTGTTAGATTACAACAGAAACACGCATGCTATAGTACGTTCATAAATAAATGTCCAGCGATATGTACATTTTCTCTGTAATTACTGAACGTATAGCCTTCATATTGTGCATGAGTGCGTCATTTCATAACCACGTTACAGATTTATGATTATGTATTATCTATATTGAGCGGAGTTATCGCAGCAGTCGCTGTAACAGATCAAACACCAGGCTACTGTTCGTTAGTCCTCCTGAGTCTGATCTGTGGTGATTGCACCAACACGCCCTTTCACCCTACCTATTCAATTACATAGTTATAGTGTATAGACAGTGTGTATGTTGTAAGCGATTGAGGTAGAAGTTGTTTGTTTACAGTTGTTCGTCTTAACAGACTTCAGTGAATTTCGGAATCGTGTATTTATTATGATGTAATCTATTTGATTGCATGTCTTATTATCTGGACTTGTCCATGTCCATAGCTCGTCTCGGGTGATGAGAGAAGAATGCATTTCCTATCACCATATTATTATTTCTGGCCCAGTCTACCAGGACCTCACCTCTTTCGTTTCTAGTGCATAATCCAAATCTGTCAGAAACATCCTCGTCTTGGCTGCCCCTACTTTAGCATTCATATCGCCCATGACACTATTGACTTCGTGTTGTTTGCATTGTTTCATAACTGTGTTCAAGTCCTTGAAGAATTGTTGTATGTCCTCTTCTGTACTCTCTGATTTTGATGCATAAACATGGATGCTATTTATATTAATAGTCTGCCACTTTAGTTTTACTAATAGAACTATGTCTGATATATTCCAGAATCCTATAACAGATCTCGCACTCTGCTTGTCCAATATTACTCCCACTCCGTTCCTATGTTGATCTCCTCCTAAGTATATTATTCTAAAATCTGTTGATACTATACTACCTGCTCCCAGCCATCACATCTCACATATACCTAGTATGTTGATATTCATTCTGCTCATTTCCCGTTTTATGTTATCGAATTTTCCTAAGTCTGTCAGTGTCCAAATGTTCCAGGTTGCAATCTTGATTGACTCGCATTTTATGGACTTGCTTATTGGAACTAGAATATTATCTAAGTCGTGTCGAAACATAACGTAATCTAGGGAAATTTACAGTAGTAGTTTCCCTTGGCTTTCTACTGGGTTATTTATGGTGTTCTCCAAGAGCCTTTGACTAAATAGCCTGACCTACAAGGCAGTAGTGGTTTGATTTTAGAATGGCCTTCTCTTAGATGAATTGTCCTCCCGAAACTAACGAACTCCATCTATCCGGAATGCACAATGAAAATCATCGCCGGTCGCCATCTTTCGAACTATTGTGTCACACTAATAAACAGGGTCATTTCACAGTCCACATGCACAAATCGTACATAAACAAAAGTTAACACGCTATTGTAAGTAGATCTTGACAACATCCATTATGTCAGCGAAATATATCACAATAGCACAGGAAAAATAGCTTCACATAACATTTTCTTGCTTAACATTCGCAAGTTAGCGGGTGAAGAAATTTTCACTGTCGTCCACCGCCATGTTGATCACGTGACTCATTATACATAGGTATACTTGTACCAATCATAAACTTGGGTATCTATGTACTTGACGAATGTGTTTGTTCAATTAAGTTTTTGTGAATACATATTTTAATTATTCTGTAGTTTTTGCATGTTTTCTTGTTTATTTCATATCCGAACTATCCAAATTATCCTTAACTTTTTTAAAATTTTCTTCTGGTTCCAATTGTGCATAGAAATTTGGTAATTCACATAATTATTCTTCTGTGTTGTTATTTATAATATCATTTGTTTTATCAAATATTTCTCCACTTCTTGTTTCATTCAGAATCCGATGAATAGTAAAGATCGATAAAGGTATTGGTTTGAATGTAGCGTAAACCATCTTTCTGCCAATATTCTTCTTCCACTTTCAATATATGGTCGCACAGTTAATGTATAATTCGTTGTTAATGTCGGAGAGCATATCATATGCAGTATTCTGAACATCATTACGTTTGACGGTTTTATTTTCCATTTTAATTTTAGCCCAAACAAATTCTATTGGATGTAAATGTGAATGATATGGCTGTAGTCTTATACATCTATGTTCATGTCCCTCTATTATTTTATCTATGTGGAAAATCTTCGCTCTGTGTGTAGTCTTTACCAACATCAGCAACTCCGGTTTGAAGTGCAGTTCAGTAAATGAAATATTTTCTTTTCTAAGTCATATTTTAATGTCTTCCTTAGTTGACGAAGTTGTAGGAATCTTATCTTCACATACAACAACATTGTGGTATGAAGCGTTGTCCATAAGCATACAGGAGAGTCTATCTAATGAGGAAAGTAGTCTTCTCTGTCCACTTTCTAAATATATGACCATTCATCTCAGCATGGTATTCTCGATTATCGGTAGATTTTGAAATGGAAATTAGTTCACCATTCTTCAAAAGACCATTTTGTCTGCTACCTGTATGTGCCAATATTAATCCTTGATCTTTACTGCTCGGTAAATGTCTCTTAATAGCTACATCTACAAAATGTCATTCCTTTTCATTAGTGTGGTGAGCGCTTATCAATTTTTTATCCCTCTCTCTCTATATATATATATGTATATTCAGTATCATACGTTTCTTTACCCATCTCCTTAATTTGTCTCAAATATTTACTTCTGATAGTTACTAAATGAGGTTTCTCACAAATGATGCGTATGCCACATGTATATTTGCGAAATGCAAATCCTGAACCCCTTAAAGATCTCCATAATATAGTTTTCGAAATGTGAATGTCGTCCTTTTCTAGATATGTTTTCTTTCAATGCGCTTATTGTCACTGCTTCTTTGCATTCCAAAAGAATTACTCTCTTAATAATTTCGTTATCGAAAATATTAACAACATTTCTTCTTCCTCTCGTGTCTTTTGGTTTTTTTAAAACTTGATAGTATTTTGTAGTTCATACCCATGGTGCGCTGTGTTCTTTCTGAGGGCTTAGTAATACTATGAAACAGTGTACCACGTCGCGCTTCTTGTGAAAAAAAATATGTGTACTATCTAATAGCTATACTTTTTAATGAAACGAATTTAACTTTCAAAGACATGGTTATATTATAGTTGTAAAAGCTACTTTATAATACGATGTAATAACTTACACAAACATGATATGTTGAATACATCACAATAAAATCTGGTGCTGCTTCTTAGTATTTCACGTGTTTCTTGCCGATATCAACCATGACTGTGTAAAATAAAACACAAAACATGGTAAATGGTACTGTACTCGGTCCATTTTTTTGGTCAAGTAATGCTACCTTAAAACTGACATTCGTAGAGGCTGCTGCGATAAATTAGTTCAATCTAGGTAATAATTAATCATACATCTTTAATGTTATTATGAAATAATATACTCATGCAAAATATGGAGTCGATACGCTCAGTAATTACGGAGATAATAGACATTATCAGTGGATAACTATTGATGAACACACTATATTATACGATTTTTTCATGGAAAGAAATATGCTTCGAATTAGTAAAAGACACGTAGAATCAATATTACACCCGTTGAAACACCGTCGTCTTAAGGCAAAAATATGTTTGAGACTGTCGTTTGTGGAGTCTTTCAGTGCGCAGAGGACATATGTAAAATATCAAATAGACATATCCGTTAATATCACGAGAATAAGACCTACTGGTAGATTATAGCACGAATACTCGATCAATATCGATTTTTTACAGTAAAGATAAAGAGCTCGCATAGCGACCACGAGGAGTGGAACCAACGAAGTGAATCACCTGCCAATATTCGTCCGTCTGCGTGCAGTTTCCGTTTAGTGTATTGCAAATCCAAAAAAAAAGCTTAAGAGTCACGGATTTCTCATTACATGTGTGTATATATATATATACATAACGATAATTTGTCCATACACGTCAATATCGAGAATGTGTGATTATGGAGCGATTCTACGCGTATCGCAGATACAACACTAAAATAATAATAATCACTTAATAAACTTGCAACCGGAACCATCAGCCGTTATAGTCATACATTTACTGAATTGGGGATGTGAGAACATATGGAGAATGTCCATTGTGCCATGATAATATACAAATAAAACATACCTAAACTACCCACGCAAACAACAATGACGATACACTGTGTCATATATTCACAATATGGATTGAACAATGGACGAAAAGAAAAAAAAACATAAACAAAGTGTATATAAGAAACATGAACTGTGCACGTGCATTGCCTGTGACATATATATATGTCAGATATATATATATATATATATATATATATATATATATATAAATATATATATATATATATATATATATATATATATATATATATATATATATATATATATATATATGTCAGATATATATATATATATATATATATATATATATATATCATATATATATATATATATATATGGTACATCTTTGAATCTCTGCAATGATCCACAAGACAAACCACCAATACAGAAAACTTTGTAGGTGAATATGATCTGAAGAACATTGGGGTCTTTGATACCGCTAATATATTATGGTAGTGTGTCCTGATATAACCTAATTGGACTTTGTCCGCAGGTTGAAAGTGGCACGCCTCTCCAAAAGAGAGGCACACTCATTAACCTACCTATCTCTGTAGGGGACATGCGGTTAAATTGAATCTCTTCTATGGTTATATGTAGTGTGTCATCAATACAAGTAAAGACCTCCACTGATGTAGAAGGCTCCTTCACTTAGGCAATGCACTATGCCGAAAGCGGATGTCTCTTTGGCATGATATATGTATATGAACATTTCACATTAACGGTTCTTGTACAATGGTAGAATACCACAATTGTTTTTTCATTTTAAAAAATGTCGGTATGATTGTCGATGTCCACACTCGGTAATACTGTACACATAAACAATTATATTGTGATCTCGGTATATATATCGAGTAACGAAATGTTTCCCACTAATGAACATTTGACATATACATTGGCATTTCGTAGGAATATCGAATTCAAGTTACTGGTACTAATGAATATCAGGTCTACTACCTCTCTCTTTCTCTCTCTGTGTTTCTATCTCTCTCTCTCTCTTAGCACACCGTGCAGATTATCACTTTCTATACATGATGACACTAGTTTTGCCAACATTTGAAGGTACTCGTGTTACATTACAAAGAAAACTATCATGTACGTCATCATTTCATGTTTAGAATTATTCGTTCTTCCAGGAAACATTTCCTAACTATCACACTCTGCTATTTTAATATCATAGTATCACAATGTAAAATTGTGATCTGTCATATAATCGTGCCGCGTGTTGTGTTTACACTTGAAATTTCACGGAGTATAATATCTGACACAAGTGTGTTTTGTTTAATTGAATATTCCATGACAGATAACATTTGTCCAAACGACACATTTGGTTTTATGTGTGACGGCAAGTGCTCATGCTTGGATATAGAACATTGCAATATGTTTACTGGTTTATGTGCTCCAATATGCCAGATTGGGTGGTATGGTGCCGATTGTACATCTCGATGTAGCGATAACTGCCTTTATCGTACATGTGATTATCGTTCTGGAAGCTGCTCCCCGTGTGTTCCTGGCTACAAGGGAGATCGTTGCGATAAAGGTAAACATGTTCATACCGATGCATGTCAAACTTGCGAAATTATTTGTATATGTGCTATTATTAGTAACATCTACATTATATAATACGTCAAGATGTGACAACTTGTTGCTAAGATTTCTCTCCCATGCACTTCAAAGAAAGTAAATTGTTTTCACAGGCACAGTTTTTCCATTCAAATGTGTGCAATATCTGAACTAATGGTTATATAATTTACATGTTTGTTTGTTTTGCGTTCGCTCCATTGTAACCATCACGGATATCCTTGCGATTTCCGCCGGAATCGTGATTACGTTGTGCCACCGTTATGCGCAGTGTAGACCTAGCACATCCGATTTCGGCATGCCTTGACAATTCGGGTGGACAACCCTTAGCTTGTGACAGCCTCTATATCTGTCTCCAGGCACGCGTAGTGGCGACTCCTCGCCCAGACGAATTTTGCTCTCGTCTGACTCGCCCGAGGTGTTCCACTGTCTATGAACTTGCCTCGTGTAATTGGACGTGCTGTGCCTGTGCCCATTGGGTACTGAACCGTTTCTCATCCGTGATCCTGGTTCCTTAAGGGGAAGAACTCAACAGAGGAGTTGGACCCTGGCTCTTTCGCCCTCTTAGTCGAGGTGTCATTCACCGACATCGTGTACCCATTGTCCAAGTTCGAGTCTCACACCACGCGTTTGAGAGCAAGGCTTTATCGAGCTGAGCGTCCTTGTCCCAATAGCGCTTGAGCCCATCAGGCACTGAACCCTTTCTCTCTTCAAGTGTATTTCCGGTGTAGGGAAACCTGACAGTAGAGTTGGGCCAGGGCTAAATCGTTGTCCCTTTTGTGCCTGAGCCCATCGGGTACGGTACCCTTTCTCTCTGCAAGTGTACTTCCGGTATAGGAAACCTTGACAGTAGAGTTAGGCCAGGACTACCAGCGTTGTCCATTTCTTGCCTAAGCCCATCGGGTACAGAACCCTTTCTCTTCGCGAGCATATTTCCGGTTTAGGAAGGCTCGAAATTAGAGTTGGATTAGGTCTTCTTGCTTTACCAAACGCCAATGGATGGGTCTGGGTCTCTCCCTGTAAGGGCCACAGGTAACTAGAAGCTCGTCTCGAGCTGACGGATCTTGTAGTTCCCCTTTCCTAGGGACTTTTCACTTTCTATTTGCAGTTCGCGCTGCCCTCTAGCGCTGTTCTGCCCTTTCATTGTTTCATTGTACTCGTTATGAAATATATTTGCCTCTCGCCGTGCATCCACCTTTACGTGCATTTTACATTGGCCGCCCCTCCAATGTTCGGACTGGACTGACTAGCTTCACTGTATGTCGACAGTGTCGCTATATGTGGTGATGCTGGTGGTGTCAGAGATATTGTCTGTCTCTTGTGCAGTCAAATCTCTTTCCATCTGCTACCTCCACATTCTCGGTCACGATCCCCAAATGATTTGGCCAGAATCAGCGCAAGCTGCTGTATTTCTGTTTCCAGGGTGCACCGCGTGGAGGTACATTTGGTATCTTGGTTATCTGCTAACCCTGTGTCCGTATAGAGCAATGCGTTCCCTTTGTACCCCATGTAATTTACATGGAAAATAGTAGTTCATCACTGTTGAACAGATTTACATACATTGAATATAACTATATGTGTACAATAAATATGGGTGTGAGAAGAAAAACCAGTAAGGTATGTAACGTTCAGTCATCAATCGAATATGTGTAAATACTAGTGTTCGTATACATTGTTGCATATGTATGTATTGTTGATAAATGGTCGAGGTAGAGTTGTTCTACGTCTAACGATTGTTGCACATCGTTGATATCCTATGTGCTGCAAGTGACGATGATACCGTTGGGGATGTTGGTGATTAAAATCATGATGATGAGGAAGATGATGCCTCTGTGATTGTCAATGATGCTGAAGTTGCTTTGACGATTTTGAAGATGATTGATGGTATCTGTAAGATGAAATGAGGGATTTGTTTATACTGGCAATGTTCCAGTACTAACGAGTAGTGATGATAGTTTTGTTGTGAGTGTATATTTCTCGTGTAACTCTTTAAAGGAGCGACGTAAGAACACATGTTGACACAAAGATTCCATATTCATGTATTGTGTATATTCTTATTGAGTCTGTTTAACATATACAATCTGATGAAATGTTTGCCACATACTAGTTGATCAGCTGGAAGTTCGTAGTATTATACAGCTCTGAGATCGTGTGACTGTGTGTAAATAATAGGAACGACAAGACACACATACACAAACATATATAATATACTATTATAAATTTACATGAGTGAAAATTTTTCGAACTCTGAAGATATAATTAGCACAGGTACACTATGAACAGATTATATATATATATATATATATATATATATATATATATATATATATATATATATATATATACATAGATACATATTTAGATATATAAATAAATAGATAGATGGATGGATGGGTGGATGGATGGATGAATGGAGGGATGGATGGATGGATGGAGAGATAATTTTAATCTGCACAAGGCACAATATAACAGCAACCATACAAGCAGAATGATAGATTAATTAATTAAATAATAAACAATATTCACATTCTAAGATTAGGCTTAATAACAGTGATATGATAGGAAGGAGAATAAACGAGAGATAAAGAGCAGCGACAGAGAGAGAGAGATAGAAAGATAGAAAGATATATAACCGAGAACAAGTATCAAACAAGTAGAAAACTACTGAATATCAGTTACCTAAAAACAATATTAACAAATCTCACTGCAATAACAAAAGAACTAAAGGTATCATAATGCAGGATCTTCAGACAACAATCCCTGCGGGGGATACCGACCCCTACCAGGAGCGTCCACAGGTGGCGGATAGTGGAAAAGCCTCTTGAGGCCAGCTGTGAATAACCCTCTGGGCAAATAAACAGCCGCTGACCAAACGGTGTCGCTGACCACGAGGACGGGGTGGGATATCAGTCGGCGCTGATATTCCCACTGAAATACCCCATATGTCCATTGACTGGCAGCATCAAAGCGAGTATGAGCCGCTATAAGCTCAGGTTGCTGGAGTGGGGTCACTGACCCCACTCCAGGAATGTGCCAGGGGGGAGGGGAGGGGGGTAGGGATAGGGTTTAGATAGGGTTAGAGGGTTGGGTAGGGTAAATGGGAAATTATAGATATTAGAACAAGAGAGAGCAATGTTCTTAAATCACCTTCCCTGAATGAGAGGTGTCTTAGATTACAAGAAATAAACCACAGAGGAGGATAATGAATACCTGGCAACAAAAAAATTATCCTAGGAGAGGGGAACTCTACCTCAAAACCCCGGGCAGATGGTGCTCGTTAACCCTGTTAGGCAAGCTGTCTATGAGAAGGAAAACTCCAAAATGAAACCTCCACTGCCCTGTGGACAATCCTTGGATGGATAAGGGCTAGGGAAACACATCCTGACTCAAAAGTAAGATGGAAGACGGAGACACTGGACCGAAAGGTACAAAATAGTCCAGCCAAGGCTGAAAACCACAGTGTCACGCAATGACTTCACATGTCAAATAAAAGGTTACAGATGATTCGTTTTGGTGCTTCATCTGTGGAATCCCGTCAGGTGGATGAAGTGCCGGGCTCTAAGCCTCGAAGGAGCCCACCCTCAGCGACTGGTGGTACCTCTGTCTCAATTTGTGGAGCCAGGAAAAGAGATCAGAGGAAAAAAACTACTGGTTCAAAAAAATCACATATAGATCATGATGCAGACAAAAATAAGCACTTAAAAATATTGCAGTGGAATGCAGAGGGCGTGTACAATAAAAAGACTGCACTTGCAAACCGATTACACACAGAGGAAATCGACATAGCATGCATACAGGAAACACACCTCACAAACAACAATAGATTCAACATCCGAGGATACCAAACATTTCGGAACGACAGAGAAAAAAGACATAAAGGAGGGGTTCTTATACTGGTGAAAAACAATATCGTTGCCTCTGAAATTCGAGTAGACACAGAAGAACAGGCTGAAATCATTGGAACCTGTCTAACCCTTCCAACTAAAGAGGTCACAGTATATAACTATTACTGTCCACAAGACAAGAGCCTATCTCTACACACAATTAACACAGAAAAAGATAACTGTCTTGTAATTGGTGACTTCAATAGCCACTCACAGAGTTGGGGATATACAGAACAAGATACTAGAGGAGAAGAAGTGGAAGACTGGCAGTGTGAGGTGAAACTTCAACTGCTTAATGAACCTGAAGACCACCCAACTTTCTACTCTAGAAGATGGCACACCACCTCAACCCCTGACCTAGCCTTTGCAACAGACGCCTTAGCGAAAATAACATACAGGGAAGTGCTGGAGCAGCTTGGCGGAAGTGACCATCGCCCCATCAAACTCACCATTGACATTAACCATACCCCTGCTGGCCCTACAACCACACCCAGATGGAACTTCAAGAAAGCAAACTGGAGTAAGTTTGCTGACCTGACAGACAAATTCACAAAAACCTTAAATCCAAGGATTAAAAACGTGAACAAAACTGCACAACTCCTGGCTTCTGCACTTCTTCAAGCAGCCAAGCAAACCATACCAAGAGGTGCTAGGAAAAATTACAAACCATACTGGTCTGACGAACTCGATGAGTTGGAGAAAGAAGTGTCAAAGGCCAGAGACACAGCAGAAAAAAGCCCATCTACAGAAAACAACATATCACTAAAAGCTGCTGTAGCCAAACTAAGAAAAACGACAATTACAAACACAAGGAAAAGCTGGCATGAAAAAACAGAAAATTTAAACTTCGACAAAGAGGGAAGAAAGCTATGGAAAATAACAAAAATGCTCAACAATGAAGATAACAAAACAGCACCAGTAGCTATAGAGAATGGTGGAGATGTACTCACAGGAAAGAAGGCTGCAAATCACTTTATACAGCATTACAAAAGTACTGCCTGCCACAAAGTCGATGAAAATAGGAGAAGAGAAGTAAGAAAAGAACTACGGAATATCGAAAAAGAGATCAGCAAAGATAAACAAGATGTCATAAATATTCCATTCACGATTAATGAACTAAATGAAGAACTAGCAGTATTAAAACTTAGGAAATCACCTGGCCCTGATGACATACCAAATGAACTGCTAATTCACATCGGACCATCAGCAAAAAAAGAAATTAATAAAATTTTTTAACAACTGTTGGGATAGAGGTCTAGTGCCACAGGTGTGGAAAACCGCCATAATGATACCCATCCACAAGAAAGGCAAGCCAAAAAATAAGGTGGACAGCTATCGCCCAATAAGTCTGACCAGCTGTGTTTGCAAATTAATGGAGCGCCTGGTAAACAAAAGAATGATGTGGTTCCTAGAAAAAAATAAAATCCTGCTAGATCAGCAAGCTGGCTTCAGAAAGTGTAGATCAACTGAAGACCAGATTACACTAATTGCCCAGGAAGTAGAGGATGCTTTCCAGGAAAAAAAGCAGACATCAGTGGTGTGGGTAGATATGGAAAAAGCCTTTGATTGTGTATGGAAAGATGGACTCCTCCTTAAACTACAACAAAACAAAGTGACAGGGCGCATGTATTACTGGATAAAACACTACCTGCACAACCGAAAAACAGCAGTGAAGCTTGAAATGAAGCATAGCAGAAAGAAACTCTTTAAGCATGGAGTACCACAGGGAGGTGTTCTATCCCCCACTCTGTTCCTTATATTTATGAATGACATTGACCAAATTCTCTCGCGTAAAGTAAATGCTGCAATGTATGCAGACGATCTGGCGATATGGTGCAGTGAAGAGAGCGTAGGCACAAAAAAAATAAGGTTGCAAGAAACTATGGACAATTTGGCCAAGTGGACAGACCAATGGGCCATGTCTATCAATGTCCAAAAAACTACCTATACCATCTTCAGCATGTCCACCAAACCACAGAAAATCCTACTAACTATAAATGGTCAAACATTGCCAATAGATGAGACACCTACATACCTTGGAGTCACTTTTGATCCAAGACTTACATGGAAACAGCACATAGACAAGTGTCAAACAAAAGGTACAATGAGGACAGCACTCCTTAAAAAATTGGCTGGAACAGATTGGGGTGCAAATGGAAAAATTCTAAGTAGAGCATATACAGGTTATGTAAGACCAGCTTTGGAATATGGAATGTCAGCATGGGGGACTGCAGCCAAGAGTAACACTCAAAAGATCTCAAAGATACAAAACCGCAATCTCAGAATTATAACAGGAGGTATGAATACTACCCCAATCACAGAAATGGAAACATGCACAGGTTTGCCATCAATGGAAGAAAGAAGAAATGAAAAAATCCTCACACAGTATGCAAAGTTCAAATGTTTGGAGAGTCATCAAATGAACCAAAGACTAAGCAGACCTACAAAAGAGCGACTCAAAAGAGGTAGCTTTCTACACTCCGCTAAACAGCTCCAGAAATCACTCACAGATACAGACCTACAAAACCTAAAACCACTAAACACCTTTAACACATACCCAACATGGGACAGGAAAAACTTCCCAAGAATTATGGACAATATACCAAGCATGATTTCGAAAACAGAAACTACTATACAAGTACTAAAGGAGACAACTAAGAATCACATACAGAAAGCATACCCAAAGGATATATGGACACATGTATATACAGATGGATCAGCGAAAGAGGCAGTATTAGATGGAGGATCAGGAATATATATAGTAACACCAGATGGAAAAGAAATAGAGAAATCCATACCCACAGGCAAACATTCCACAAATTTTAAAGCTGAAATGGAAGCCATAATAGAGGCAGCCAAAATTCTCATGAATTGCTTGCCGAGTCACAACAGACATGTAGTATTTCTAACGGATGCAAAATCAGTATTGCAGGCATTGAAAGATCCAAAGAACACGAGCATGAATGAACTTACGGCCTGCTTACTACACCTCAGCAGTACCACCAAAGAAACAGTACTGCAGTGGATCCCAGGTCACTGTGGCATACCTGGAAATGAAAAAGCTGATCTCCTGGCAAGGAAAGGGGGATCACTGGAACAAATAGAAAATGATAATACGTACTATGAAAGTAAGACCATGTTAAAAGCAGAATATAAGAAAAAGTGGAAGCAAATGCACCCAACTGCAGAACCAAATGACCCCTACCACCAAATGTCACGCAAGGAACAAACCATCATTTTCAGACTACGAACTGGTCACAACAGACTGAGAAGTCACATGTTTCGAAAGCTGAAGATTGGTGAGACAGACCTGTGCAACTGTGGACTGAGCCCAGAGACTGCAGAACACATTCTTCATGCCTGTCAACTCTACCAAGAAGAGAGGGAGAAAATATGGCCTACTGAGACGGCACTGCTTCCAGACTTGAGGGGTTCCATGGATGACCTGAAGCGAATCACACAATTCATTGAAGCTATTGGGGCTGTAACCTGATATCTGACTGAAGAACGATGAAGAAGAAGAAGAAGACAACAATCTATCGATACACTAATCCTTCTTCTTCTTTTGTGTCAGCATACATTCTCTAACTCCCATTGGCACTCTCTTCTAGCAGGACAATCGTCCTACTAGATTTCTTGCAGGATGATGTCCAGGAATAGAAATGCGCTCTGCCACCTTACAATGCGCCAATATCGACTTTGGTTTAATACAGTAATTCAGCAAGATATACTATTTCCCTTATATTGTATTGCCTACATAATACTGATGTATCGGGGCATTTTCGCAAATTAAAACGGCGACACAAAGCATTTCAATTCTCTAGGCTACAGCCTGCTAGAAATCTAGGAGAACGTTTGTCCTACAACACAACAAATGATGTTGATGTTTGACAATGAAGAATGAAGAAGAAAAAAAAATGTCTTGTAAAACAGTGCACAGTTTATTGTTATATAACACTATGTACAACATCGGCATAACACTTTTCTTTTAAATATAATCTTTTTAAGTCAGATAACGTTTTAGATATCATTTTGTAATTCACATGTATACCTAGCAATACCCAGATACCGTGTGTGGGTTCATCTTTATAGCGCGTCTTATTCACACAACGAACTTTTTCTTATGTGATGTTTTTTCTCCGCTTACACACATTTATGCATTTCAACGTCATAGCTGGAAGAACTATTTGAGGAAACGGTTTATGTGCTTTTTTATGTGTATACTAGCTAATACCTGATATGTTTACCTAATAACGTGAAATGATGTTTATATTTATAGACAATATGCCAGTAATAGCAGTATAATGTGAATAATCTGAGATATGCTGACGACACGGTTGTGGTAACAAAGAGTGAAAAAGAACTACAACAATTGATTACAACTGTAGTAGAAGAAAGCGCAAACAACGGTCTTTGAACACAAAGAGAAAATAAATGCAGGTTGCATCTAAAACATCTAGATATTCTAAATGTAACATTTAGGTCGACGGGACAGTTCTTAAACAAGTAGACAAAATTATATATTTGGGCACAATTATTACTTCACTTGGTAGAAGCGTCACTGAGATAAAAAGTTGAACATCACGGGCAAAAGAAACATTCTAGAATATGAAAAAAACATCTGGTATAATAATTCATTATCAACATAGGTAAGAAAGGACATACTAAAATGTTACATAGACCCATACTGTTATATGGTAGTAAAGCATGGACAATTGCAAATACTACAAGATAGCATCTGGAGGCAAAAGAGATATTGTTTTATAGAAGAATGTTGGCAATATCATGGGGAACTAAAATGAGTAATGATATAATTCTACAACTGATCAACTCAAATAGAGAACTTATTAACTTTATTAGAAGACGACAATCACAGTTTCTGGTTCATGTAATGATAAGAGGTGGGTTGGAGAACAACTTAACAGTTGGACAGATCAAGGGTGAGAAACAAAGGAAGACAGCGTGAGAAACTATTGAATGGCTTGAAAGCCTGGCATGATACAGTACCATCAGAAATTTTACTTAAATGTATACCACAAAGAGGACTGTGGAGAGACACGATCGCATACGCCGAAAAGCATGGTACCAATGAATGCATATATATATATATATATATATATATATATATATATATATATATATATATATATATGTCACAATTTCTGTCAGATATTCATTGAATAATATTGTATAATTATTACAAGTCCGTTTACTATAAACCTAGTGATGCACATGGCTTTCTGCTCTACACTTCTTCTTATCCTCCTGCGTGTCACAACTCTCTACCGTACTCCCAGCTTCTTCGCCTGCGTCGCTTATGTAGCGATTAAGAAAATTTTCTCGACAAGTCCTCTGAGATGATTGAGTTTTTGTTCCTTAGACGATCATTCCCTGACAGCATTCTTTCATCCGCGTGGGTTCGTGTGCGCCATTTGTCTCGCCTCAATACCTTGACTAACTCTCAGGGTTCTTCCTCCTGTTCTGATAAGTTTAAACTTGTTCTTACCGTTCATCCCCATAACTCTCCGGTTCGACGCATCATTCTCAAACATTATTCTCTTCACCAGTCTGATCCTGACACCCGTGATGCTTTCCATGACTTACCTCTGGTGACTTATAGGCGTGATAAAAATCTGAAGGATATCTTGGTTCATAGTCACCTTAAGTCTTCTGTTCCTGACCATTTTGGCACTGTTCGTTACTCACGTGCCCGTTGCTATACATGTCCTTACGTAGTTAAGATGCGCTCCATTTCATTTCCACAGGCCACTTTCTCCATCGATGAGGACTTTCATGTGAAATCATGAGGAACAAGAACGATTTGGATACAATATATAGTAGAACGTTTGCATATGAGGTTTAAAGATAGCGGACACCAGACAAAGAACTTTATTATTGGAAAGTCATTTACATATTGTAAATTAGTAAATATGTTTTCTCAAGTAAATGTACACACATAAAAGTATAAGTATAACAATTGTTGTTCATGATTTACAATATATTTCAATTTTATATATACATGATCGGATTTCTACCCTCCCCCTAGATTGTTTACCTGGCATGTTTGGTTCTACCTGTCAATACAACTGTTCATCTGGTTGCGATGGCGGATGTGACCTAATAAATGGACGGTGTATCTGCAAGAAGGAGTACACAGGATTACTTTGTACAGGTTTACAACATATAGCGTCATGTAATATGTCATAAATCATATAATTGTATTACACAATCTTGCAACCACATTATATATGTATATATATACATACATACATACATACATATAGATACATATATATATATATATATATAGAAAGATAAATAACTAGGTAATCTACAATATGCTAGTGTATCCTGGACTTAACCGGTACGTTAACTGGTTGCTTTGACCAATGAATATGACATTTCAATCACTGACTGTGTATGTGTATCAGTATGTGTAGGCGATCATGACTCTCCATAGCTTTGTATCTTCATCAGTATGTATCAAGATCGCTGTTGTTTCCCTGCAGTTCCAGGTTGTCAAACAGTCGAATAATTTCTCAATGTATTGCCCTCTGTCTCTGTTGCCTTCAATTTTCCTGTTGCGACTACGCCCCCCCCCCTTTCATATCTAATAAAGTGGTCATACAATGAAGAATGTCTAGTTCTGATGCTATTACTTAAAGATAATTTCATATTTGACACTTTCAACACCTTCAAATTAGTTTTCCTGACAGTTTATGGTTTTCTCATCATTCTTCTGTAGAACAACATCTCAATTGTCTCTATTTTCCCAAGTTCTAGTTTATTTGTGTGTGTGTGTGTGTGTGAGTAAGACTCGTGTAAGTAAAAAATCAAATGTTTGTATTTTAGTTATATACGTCACTGCAACACTCTCTTACATTGTTAGCAAGTATTAACGTTTATGGGAAAGATCTAAGAATAGTAAGAAATAAGTATTGGAAACAAACAGCTGCAATGAGAGTTAACAACACTATAGGTAGATTTCAAAAGATAGAAATGGGTGTCAGGCAAGGTTGTGTAATGTCACCGGACTTTTTCTCCCTGTATACATAATACATTATGCGAAATAAAGAAAAAATGTCAGGAATAAAAGTGGGAGGATACAATATAAATAACTTGAGATATGCTGATGACACAGTACTGATCGCAGGAAGCGAACAGGGACTACATGCCCTATTAGATAAAGTAGTGAAGAAAAGTGAAAACAAACTCCTCAGTTTAAACAAGAAGAAAACAGAAAAAAATGGTTGTATCAAAGAGACATACACCACCAAGATGCAACATAATAATTAATAACACAACATTACGACAAGTTGAAAAAGTGAAATATCTTGGCAGCCTGTTAACATCAGAAGGTAGATGCTCAAGTGAGATAACGATCCGAACTGCATAAGCCAAATCAACATTCCAAAAAATGAGAACCATTTTTTGCAATGGAAGTCTATCAATGAAGATACGAATTCGGGTCCTAGATGTTATATCGAACTTTTTTTATGTATGTGAACCATGGACTATAAACAAGCAAATTCAAAGTGAATTGGAGGCTACAGAAATGTGGTTTCTGAGAACATTAATGAAAATACCATGGACAGCCAAGAAAATTAATGCAGAGGTCCTCATTGATGCTGGCGTAAAAAGATCAATCATATCAAACATTAGAGGCAGACAGTCAAGGTTTCTAGTATATGTGCTGACAAGAACACAGCTTGAACATTTAATAACCACTGGAAAGATCAAAGGGAGAAGAGATAGAGGTCGACAAAGAGAAAAGTTACTAGATGGGCTTGCATCGTGGCACAATAGAAGCTCACCAACCGCGATTATTGACAACACAAGAGACATTGCGTCGTGGAGAAACATGATCACCTACGCCAGTCGGCATGCCACTTGATTGATTGAACACTCTCTTTCTCACCTATAATGAAAATGGTCATATTAAACAATGTATTTTCCATTTTTCTGAATGTTGATTTTGCCAATCTTATTGTGCTTCTTTTTTCTTTTGAATTTCGCCCTTCTGCTGTAATCGTGGCACCGGTATATAACAATACACTATGACCATACAATAACTCCATACAATATGTCATATTGTGACCTATACAATATGACCTATGCAGTATGACCTATACATTATGACCTATACATTATGACCTATTCAATATGAGTCGATTTCCATTATGCTGATACAGTCTGTCAGAAGACTGACGAGGCAAAAGGTGCGGCGTTGCTGGCACACTATATCGTACAAATTGGTCAGAGAAATGTGGAGACATAAAGAAATCAGGAAAATGATTACGGACATGTGTACAAACTAGAGCATGGAGAAAAATATGATAATCACAGTTGAAGAAATTATGAAGGCGCTGACAATTACAAACAACACATCACCAGGACCAGATGGCAACAGATACGATTCTATTAGACGCAGAACGGATGACTAGTTGGGAGCGTTGGCAGACATGTTGAATACTATTTTTCTTAAAGATACAATTACAAAAATTACTGTTTGCATGGTTATTTAGTTCCATTACTCACTAGGCCTGGAATGGAACATCACAACGACAGCAGAAGAGAAACGTAAACTTGTGACAACTGAAATTCAGAGTTCATCGTATTCAAAGTTCTAGGAATATCGCTAATAGACAGGGTGGGGAATGAGAATATCCAACATAAAACCGGCACCGCCTTAATCGTAGAATATATCAAGACACGACAGATCATATGCTTTGCAAACATCAGCAGACTTCCATCACACATCATACCATAGCAAGCTACGCTACACAGATACAGCGAGACAGACATAGAAGCCGACCACGGAAACTATGGAATACTGAAATGAAAGAGGCGAAACATTCCACAATATACGCAGCACACTAGAGAGCCACATTCAGAAAACGTTTTATCTATGATGCGAAAGGCAACAGAGGGTTTCATCGAATATAATATAAACATGCATTATAAACATACAATAAAACTATACAATAAAACCATACAATATAACCATAGAAAATAACCTTACAATAAACCATACTATATAATCATACAATGCAACTTACAGTAAACCATACAATAAAACTATACAACAAAACCATATAATATAACCATACAATATAACCATACAATATAAACATAAAATGACACACACATATGATCATACAATATTATCACACAATGCAACTGTATGACATTACCACACACTATAACCACACACTATAACCACACTATAAAACAGTATCAATATCTTGGACACATAGTCACAAATGATGGCAGATGTGAAACAGAAGTAAAAGGAGAATAGGAATGGCTAAAAGTACCTTCAATGACATGAGGAAATTATTACTATCTAAATAAATTACAAACAAGTTAAAAATTAGAATTATAAAATGTTACATCTATTACATATTAATGTATGGCTCAGAAACATGGACACTAAATAAACAAATAGAAGACAAAATTGATGCATTTGAGATGTGGGTATATAGAAGAATAGGGAGAACATTATGGGAAGAGAAGAAAACAAATAAAGAGGTGCTAAAGACACTTAATATGAAGAAATAACTACTAAGAGAAATACAGATCAGGCAAATAAAATACTTTGGACACATTAAAAGACATGACACTCTATTGAAGACCTTACTTGAGGGTAAAGTCAAAGGGTAGCGAGCAAGAGGTAGGCAGAGATACAAGTGGGAGAGTAACATTACACGATGGACAGGTCACAGTCTAGCAGAGTGCACCACCAAGACAAGAGACATGAGATGTTGGAGATACGTTGCAGCCAACCTTCTTTGCGGGGACGGCACTTGATGATGATGATGATAACCATACAATATTATCACACAATATGATGTAACAATGCAATATTACGACACACTGTGACCATACAAAATGTTCATACAAAATGTTCATACATTATTACCACACAATATCACACAACATTACCTCACATTATTACCACACACTATCACCATACAATTTGACTATAAACTATTACCACATAATGGAATGTGACTATGCGATATTACCACAAATTATAATGTGACCATATCATTTTATTAGACAATCTAATATAACCATACATTATTACCACACAATGTCACCATACAATAGTGCCACACAGTGTAACACATATAATATAACCACACACTGTGAACATACACTATTACCAAACAATGTATTGTATCCAGACAATATTACTACACAATAGTACAATGCAATACTACCACATATTGTGAACATACAATATCACCATGCATTATAACCACTCAATATTACCATACATTATAAACATACACTATTACCATACATTATAACCAAACACTATTATCACACAATTTAACCATACACTATTACCACACAATGCAACCAAACAATATCACCACACAATGTAACCACATAATATCACCACACAATGTAACCACACAATATAACCACAGAATGTGCCAATACAATATCACAACACAATGTAACCATACAATATTACCACACACTATTATCACACAATATCACCACACAATTTAACTATACACTATTACCACACAATATGTTGTAACAATGAAATTTTACGACCCACTGTGACCACACAATATTATCATACAATATTACCACACAATATGATGTAACCATACACCATTACCACACAATATTAACACACAATATCACCACACAATGTAACTATACAATATCACCACACGGACAAATATATATTTTTCAATTTGCCACAATATTTCCAAACAATGTGTTGTAACTATACAATATTAACACAGAACATAGCCATACAATATTACCAAACAATGCAACCATATACTCTTACCACACACCGTTACCATACAATATTACCACACAATGTAACCATACAACCTTACCACATACAGTAACCATTCTCTAGTAACACACACTGTAACCATGCAATTTTAACACACATTGTAACCATACAACATTAAAACACTCTGCGAAATACAATATTGCCACATAATGTACTGTGACCATACACTATTATAACACATTGTAACCATACAATAGTACCACACAATTTAACCACACCATATTACAACTCAAACTATCCGTAAAATATAATCAGACAATGTAATGTGACTATACACTTTTACCACACACTGTGATGTAACCATGCAATATTACCACACAATGTGATGTATCCACACAATATTACCACACAATGTAACCATGCAATGTTGCCACACAATGTAATGTAACCATACAATATTACCACAACATATGATATAACCATGGAATATCACCACACAATGTTAATATACAATATCGCAACACATTGTGATGTAATCATGCCATATCACCACACAATGTTACTATACAATATCGCAACACATTGTGATGTAATCATGCCATATCACCACACAATGTTACTATACAATATCGCAACACATTGTGATGTAATCATGCCATATTACCACATATTGTTACTATAGAATATCGCAACACATTGTGATGTAATCATGCCATATCACGACACAATGTTACTATACAATATCGCAACACATTGTGATGTAATCATGCCATATTATCACATATTGTTACCATACAATATTACCAGCCAAAGTAATTTCATTAATTAATTATTTTCCTGCTGCGCGGAAGTTAGCGCATAGGACAGAGGTCAGATCTCTCCAATTATGTCTGTTCAAAGCTATTATGTGCAGTTCTTGGATAGTTTGAATTTGTTTTACTTTCTCTAAGTATTGTTCTTCTGAGTATTTCATTTGGTCTACCACTGGCTCTTTTGCCTGTAGGTATCGCTATCTTAACTATCCGATGTTGTAAAGCACTGTTTGTAATGTAATTTCACCATAGAATAATACCACGAACTGTGACCATACAAAATTACCACACAATATATTGTGATCATACAATATTACCAAGCAATGCAATATAAAAATATACAATACTACCATACAGATTGATCATACATTACTTCCACACATTGTAATGTGACCATACACAACTACCACACAAAGTGAGCATACACTATTTCAACAGAAAGTGAACATACAATATTACCACACAATGTAATGTGACCATAAACTACTACCACATAATGAAATGTTACAATGCGATATTACCACAAAATATAATGTGACCATACACTTTTACTAGACAATCTAATGTGGCCATTCTATAGTACCACACAGTGTGAAACATAAACTATCGCCATACACTGTGAGCATACACTATTACCAAACAATGTATTTTATCCAGACAATATTACTACACAATAGTACAAAGCAATATTACCACATAATGTGAACATACAATATTGCCATGCATTATAACCATACAATATTACCACATACTTTGACCATACAATATTACACATCATTATAACCATACAATATCACCATATATTATAAACATACACTATTACCATACTTATAACCATACACTTTAACCAAACAATTTAACCATACACTATTTCCACACAAAGTGATCATACACTATTAACATACGATATAGTGTAACCATACCAAAGTACCACACAATTTAACCATAAAATATCACCACACAATGCAACCACACAATATCACCACACAATGTAACCACGCAATATAGCAACACAATATAACCACACAATGCAACCATACAATATCACTACACAATGTAACCATACACTATCACCACACATTGTAACCACACAATATCACCACAAAATGCAACACTACAATCAAACAATTTAACCATACAATAGTGCCACACTATTTGAACAGAACATATTACCACACACTATAAAGGTAAAGGTAAATCCATGGCATCTGCCGTCGGGGATGAAGATAACTCTTCATGTACTAAGCCGCAGCAACTATTAGGTGGGGTGGCCAGTTCCCTTCTTTGCTGTTTTTTTTTTACCTTCCCTAACGCATGCGTCAGGTACTCATTTACAGCTGTGGAGGAGTGGTCGTGTCAAGTACGAAATCACAACCCGGATTTTTTTTTAAAGTCCGGACGTCGTTTCGAACCTGGCACGCTGTAACCAGATGATAGCAAGCAAGCTCACTATTCACTAGGCTACCGCGCTCCTCACCACACACTATAGTGTAGCCATATACGTTTACCACACAATGTGAGCATACACTATTTTAACACAATGAAATATAACCAAGGGAATTACAACACAATGTAAACGTGTAATATTACAACACAATGTAAACGTGTAATATTACAACACAATGTAAACGTGTAATATTACAACACAATGTAAACGTGTAATATTACAACACAATGTAAACGTGTAATATTACAACACAATGTAAACGTGTAATATTACAACACAATGTAAACGTGTAATATTACAACACAATGTAAACGTGTAATATTACAACACAATGTAAACGTGTAATATTAAAACACAATGTAAACGTGTAATATTACAACACAATGTAAACGTGTAATATTACAACACAATGTAAACGTGTAATATTACAACACAATGTAACCATAAAATATTACCACACAAGTTAATATGACCATACAATATTACCATACAATGTGAAATGCTAAAATGTGACCATAAAATGAGACCATGCCATACGATCATACAATATGACGACACGTTTGGGCGAGTCAATGTGCTCATACAATGTCACTACGCGTTTAGACCATACACTGTGATCAAACAATATGACCATTCATATTAGACAACTAACAATAACCTTACAAATAGACTATACAACATAACCATACAATGTGACCATACGATTTGACCATGCCACTACACCATACCAAAGGATCATACAATGCGATCATGGTTTAGGCCATGCAGTATGACCATTTAATTGCACCACCCAAGGCGATCAAACAATGTGGTAATGCAATTAGATCATACATTGAGACCATTCATTCATTCATTCATTTATTTTCCTTTTGCGCTGAAGTTAGCGCAAAGGGCAGAGGTCAGATCTCTCCAGTTCTGTCTGTTCAAAGCTATTCTGTGCAGTTCTTGAATAGTATGAATATTGGTTGTTTTACTTTCTCTATGTATTGTTCTTCTGGGTGTCTTTTGGTCTACCCATTGCTCTTTTGCATGTTGGTATCCATTCAAGAGATTGGTGGTGTATTATGTTGGTGTCTGCGCGTAGGACATGCCCGATGTAGGACCAACGGCGTTTACTGATAACAACTGTGATGAAATTTCGATGTGTCTCTTCTGTGATTCTATCATTCAATTGTGAATTCACTCAATTGGGTGTTAGTTATCCTACGAAGACATTCGTTCTCGAAACTCAGTAATGCATTTACTGAAGATAAAGAGCTTTTCCAGCGCTCACATCCATATGATAGCACCGGAATAACGCAGGAATTAAATAATCTCATATTCGTGCGTGTGCTGATTGACTTTGACTTCCAGATATTGAGACCATACAATATGAAAATGCAATGTGACAATGCAATATAACTATACAATATGGTCATACGCTTAGTCCATACTACGAGGCTATATAATGCGTTCTAACAACATATCCATACAACGTGACCATATAATGTGATCAAATAACGTGGCCGTATAATGTGATCAAGCAACGTGACCATATAATGTGATCAGACAACGGTGAAATAACATTATCTGAAGGTGCCAGAAAAGTGAGATCAAGAACATTTATCCCCCTCGACACCCGTAAAGGGTAAAATAGGAAGGAAAAAAGAAGAAGAAGAAACAACGTTATCATAAAATGTGGCACACTGTATTACCACACACTGTGATGTAACCATGCAATATTACCACACAATATTACCACACAATATAACCATGTAATGCAACCTATCTTGAAACGTGACCGAACAATGTGAACTATTTTATTGACTAGATTATTTGATTAAGTTGATTAGTAACTTCCTTATATTGTCTACCACTGTCAGTGATAATACATTATGTGTTATTGTTGTTCATCCGTTTATCATCATTCTTCTGAACAACCACATAATAATGTCATCTTGTTTCCAGCTGCTTTGGCGATGATTCGTCGAATTTACAGGAACTGTGAATGCGCTTAAATATGGCTGTCCGATTCAAAAGACTAAATACCTATTGATATCTCTGCTGAACGAAGATCTTGTTTCGATTTTTTTTTAATATGCGCCCCCCCAAAAAAAAAAAATTTAAAAAAAAACAATTCTCATTATGTAATTTTCCGGGTAGGGTGTTACATGGAGTATTTGAGCTGTTTGTGTGATTATGGCAAGATGCCCTTGCTGTCGCCACTTCATGGCTTGTATTTACTATGTAGCTTGAATTTACTATGTAGCTTGTATTTACTATTTAGCTTGTATTTACTATGTAGCTTGTATTTACTATGTAGCTTGTATTTACTATGTAGCTTGAATTTACTATGTAGCTTGTATTTACTATGTAGCTTGTATTTACTATGTAGCTTGAATTTACTATGTAGCTTGTATTTACTATGTAGCTTGTATTTACTATGTAGCTTGTATTTACTATGTAGCTTGTATTTACTATGTAGCTTGTATTGATGTTCATGATCATTTTTATCTATGATCTAGAATGTCGTGATGGCGTGAACCATTCTAGCTGTCACGTCAGTTGCTCCAAGGGCTGCCAGTACACATGTAACAACCATAATGGACATTGTATCTGCAGAAATGGATACACAGGTTTACTATGTTTAGGTGACTAGACTAGCTTTCATACTAAAGCAATCACATTCACACATAACAATGGTATGTCTACGAAGAATACTCCGCGTGAAATTAAGAAATATTATTATAAACGATAACATCAGACAGATAACCAAATCAATACTAGTATTAGAAGGCATCAAAAGACAACAGATCAAGTGGTTTTCACACGATTCCAGACTACGAACACACAGTCTTCCACAGATGGCCATGACACATAACTAAATCGGTTATAAGGCTCGATGCAGACCATGCCAACGATGGATCACATAAATCAAACAAGCCACATGAACAAACTAACAAAGAGCACACATGAAGCCCATCTTCAGAGAACTCTTCAGCCTAACAAGATATACAGCGTATGTTAGAAATCATGTCAGCAGTAATGTGAACATATTTCACTTTCGATGGAAACCATCATTATGTTGATACACATACCGATAGTGATGAAATTAGTGAAGAAAAGAAGTAAGGATCTTTTAAAGACTTCACGTAATCCCACATTTAAACTGTTGATAGATTACAAGGCGATACACAATGAATGAGTTAAATGAATGTAATGTAATACAGTTCATACTGCTGCCATATTTCAAACAATATTGATTATCCAATTCCATCTGTTGACGACCAATGAAAGGAGATAAAAATCATTGAGTTTATTTCATGTCCATGCTGTTTTATTGTAATTACCTTACATTTGACAGTCGTCGTTCTCACTTTCATCCAAACTCTGAAGAAACACCACAATATGATGTCACTATATATCCACCTGACTCTTACACATCTCACCGATACACATGGGCTATACTGACTCATAGTACATTAACTTACGCAATATTCACTATTTTCTAGAATGCCTGCCTGGGGTGTACGGACCTGATTGTGAGTTTAACTGTTCTAAAGGATGTGATCACATATGTAACGGCACAACTGGGTACTGCACTTGTAGATATGGATACGACGGATTAATGTGTAAAGGTATTTACGATGATTGAATCTAGCAATGTAGATATCAGATGTAGATATAGACATGACATAAGCTGAGAGCATACATGTGTGTCGCTATATTGCACACATTCAATAATCAGTTTTAGATGAGAAAAGTGGCATCAGAGAACGTGCTTGTGTTGATGTATAATGCAACAAGATAACGATGTGTGTCCTCTGGTTGTGACACGTGATACGTATTTAGTTTACTAGATATGGTCATCCACTGATACATGTAATATATCAAGTCGTCTGTTTTTTTGTCTAGTCACGTTTATCAAATATAACATGAGTGAAGTGTATGCTGGGTGGATTCAGTGCCATATTTAGACTTGATAAATCCATAATTTATTTGATATATGGAAACCTTTAAAAGTCCAGATATTATATGTCAGTGTCAAAAATAATTTTTTAGGCCCCCATAACCTCGGAGGGGGGAAGGGGGCTAAACTATAGCGTGTTTAGCGTATACGTAAATTCGGTCCTGGGTGTATTGATATGGCTGTGTAGATGACAGATTGTACAATGATCCCAATACACAGACTGGACGCTGGAGAAATGACTTGATCGAGTAAAGATCTATCTCGTGCATGTGGGATAATATGTTCATCTACAGTTTTCAAAGTATGTACTGTAAGTCCTTTTATTATGCATATATGACCCAAGACATCTAACATAACAAACACAACGTTGGTGTTCATGAAAACTTGAGAATTATAAATTGTATGCAGGAAGAGCTGGAAGAATACATTAGACGGATTGTTTAGAAATCGATGTGATATCTACTGCCCTCGAGATAACCTGTTGAAACTATATACAGTGTGTATATTGCTGATTCAGCAACACACCGTCTATTGCTGACGTCAAAACCATCATTGTCATCATTTCATAAGGTGTTATTCCGGCTGAAGTAGGCGGACATGCTCTCCACAGCCCCCTGTCCAAAGTAGTATCTATCAAGATCGATGTTGTTTCCCTGCCGTGTCAGGTTTTCAAACTGTTTAATATTTGCTCACGTTGTCGTCGTCGTCAGTTTAATTGTGCCTGTTGTTACTATATTCTTCAAACATGCCTTCCTCATAAAGTCGCCAGAAAAAGATCATTGTCTTTTTCTTATATTATTGATTAAGGCCCGTTTTGCATTTGACTCTTTCAACACCTCTACATTAGTTGTTTTTTTCCTGGCAGTTCATGTTATTCTCATCAGCATTCTTCTATAGAATCATATCTCTGTTGCCTCCAATTTCCAACTTTCCAGTTTGTTTATTGTCCAAGACTCGCACCCATATGTTAGTATAAGTGTTTTATAGCACTGCAGAACTCTTTTGCTCACCACTAATGACAAGACCATATTTTAATAATATATTTTTTTCATTTTTCTAAATGTTGTTTTTGTCTGTTCTATTCTGCTTCCTATTTCTGTTGATATGTAACAGCTCATGCAATCTTGTTTCTATTTGTGATCAGGGAGCTGATATCGTAGGTATTGTTCACTTTTTTCCTTTTGTTGAACACATTACAGCAACGAGCATGGTTGGAAATTCTAGTGTCCTATCTTAATATAAGACAGGTGAATAACCGTAACTTTGCTAATTTACGTCTTGATATAACTTCATGTCAAGGCTAAACTTGACAGTTATAATTACATTTTAATTCAATTCAAATGTCTAAAAAATGTTTCGGGGACTACGTGAAAAGTGGAAGATAATTTGACATAAAGTAAATTGTCTTTAGTAATTTAGTAGGACAGGATGTTACTGAGACAGAAAAAAAGGATTTGTTAGAAGTATTGTCTAAAATTGCAAAATCTCAAGAAACAATGAAACAGCTAACATTGGGTGAGTTAGTCAGCCAATGAAAAGTTAAGTGCGTTCGGCCATCTTTAGTATTGTCTGAAGTGAAAGAATAACTTGTATCTTCAGAGTGAGAGAGAAGAGAAGTTGGAATTTAGCATTTATGGAGACAGGACGCCCTTACAAGGCTGCCAAACTCATTGCATGTCTTCTTATATAGACGTCGCGCCACTCTGCAGTTAAAAATAAATGTTACCTGTATTTCGGTGTTTATTTTGAGCACACTGCATTGACAGAGAGAGAGAAATGATTGCATCATTGTATTCGTTATTCCAGGTAGATGACCTGATAATTCATCTGTGTGATAATAGCTAATTATATTTCTTATAAGCTCACATAGATTCTGAAGATTGTTGCACAAGGTAAGTACAATTGATATAATATTACAAATCTTCTTATTAAATACAATTGAGAAGTCAGAAGGCGAAGACGTTACTTGCAGACTTCTTTTTTGAGAACCAAAATGCTCTTTCATCATGCCTTGGGGAAGAGACTCAAACAACACTGCTAAAGTGGTGAAAACAATATTGTGAGTGTTTGGACTCCCTACTGTGTTATCCCAAACATGTCTACAATTTTCAAAGAGTCAATAGCTCACGGTCTACTGAAAGTGTCTATTGGAGGTCCATATGTCTCCAATAAATCCAACGAAATTGGTGTATGGTCAAACCTTATCAGTGCCTGTCAATCATTGCTAAAGGGAATTGCGGCCGAACTCACCGCTATACGACAAACTGTTATTTATTTTCTCCACGATAAAGCTGATACAGAAGCCATTGGTCTTCTGAAGAAAAGAAAATTATGTTCATGATAGCCCAATACCAAGAGTTCAATTAAATGTCGTCACATTATCTTTTTCGTCATTGAGCTAGAGTCAATCTGAAAATGATTTGCTGGGGCAACCCATAGTATGAGTGTTATGCTCGCATTACTTGACAATGTGATTGATAAAAGGTGATCTATTCGATCTATGGAATGGATCAGTGATTTAGGCTGTGTGTTTATCATGTGTAATTTCGACGAATTAGTCTTAGTGCTCGAGAGCAGGTTGCTACTCCTCACACTTTGAAGACCACTCATGCTTAATGTTGAAGCTGGGATTTATTTCCAGGAGAAACATGAGATTTGAGGTCAACGCATGTAAATTCATCACCCAGCTGTGTGATGAAACTGATTTATTGGTCAACGAATCACAACTCTTCAGAAATCCGTTAATAAGTCAAGCCATGAATCATTCTCCTGAATTTCTTAACTCAACGACACTATGATCATTTTATTGAAGTCAAACACGTATATGCAATCAAGCCGAAAATGATCAAGGCGAATATATGATCTAACTAGAGGATCACAGTTTAGATCACAGTGTAATTTGTAGCCTATTAAAGATAGGTAGTATCAGAGACATAGTTCTAATTTGTTGGGGTAATCTGATTAATAGGCTTTTATTTTTCCCCCAATTCCCTAACGAAGAAGAATGAATGACAATTTGTATGCCAGTGATGTTTTCATTGACAAGGAGTCAATAATTGATTCTTTTGTCTTATTTTCACCGCAATAAAATTACCATTGTATAACTACATTCACCTGATTTATTGGGTCATCTTCAGGGAAAGTTACTTATTTTGTTGATGTCTGTTACTGAGTCTCTGATCTTGCGGGGTATGGGAGATGGCAGTAGGGGTACTCAGGACACCACTCAGAAGTAAAGACTTAGGAACACAACGCAAAGTCATGAGATGATTGAGCTAAAGTATCGGAAGATACGGACAATGAGTAGACTACTCAGAAATAGAAAACTTGAAGGAAGACGAACTCAAGTAAGGAAAACTCCTAACGACCCAATAGGGAGTGCTTCTCGCTTGACGACTTCTCGACTGCCTAAGCAAGATATTAAATGTATAATTCCCCCATGTATTGATACTCTTCTTTTCTGAGTGTCATTCTTCTTTAATGGTGCTGTAATTAGTTTTGGAACTGCTTCCATCTGCTGTAATCGGTGTACCTTAATATTTGAATTGGTGGACCTGTGTTAATACTATATCATTCACTATGATCTTGCAATTTGTGCTATTATGTTTCTATGAAATAACCATTACTTCGGTTTTCTTGAAAATTAGGAAGGGGCCTTCCTCTTTACTTTTTGTGACTACTTTCTTTCCCGTTGTCGTAACCTTCGATAACAGTTACAATGTTGTTCCTACAGGACAACTTTCTGCTTGAACTAGTTACAGGCATGGCGTGGTTGGGCGGAACAACAAAGAAACCTGTCGTAATGGCCATAGTTTTTCCCTGATGTCGAGTCTATTTCAGCAACATTAGCCTCGAAATAACATCGAGTCGGACGGCTACGGAACATATGGCGGAGCACCTATGGGAATGCTCCACGTGCTGTGATGACAGTTTCTAATCAAGAATTAATAATCAAGAATTTATGTGACTACTACATTAATTAAATCTTGAAGGTCGTCTTCACGTTTTGCAATCAAAACAGTGCCATCCACATATTTCAAATTATTTATGTTATGTCCTCCCACTGATTTTCATGGGATATCTACAATAGTACGCATTATGATTTCACTGTATAAAGAGAGCATGTTGTGTGAAGCACACATCCTTATCTGACTCATTGTTTTATTTGTTGAGAAGGGCCACATTGGTTTCCTACTCTTATTGCTGATGTTTGTTGCCAGTACATGTTCTTGATGGTTCTTAAATCATTATTGTCAATGTTAAAATTATCTAGCATGTGTATAACTTCCATATGTTTAACTTTATCAAATGCTTTCGTGCAGTCTGTAAAATAGAGGTACATATCTGTTTTTACCTCTATAGATCTCTCTAGTAGATTAACACTACCCGTAGGCCTATTCCCGTGCACTCGATCGTGCACTCGATCGTAAATTACAGCTTGACATGGGCTGTCTTTGTAAGAAACTAAACATCCTTTGGGGGAATACAATAACAGGCGGTGAAGTACTGACACTATCTAAATGTGTAATCATATTCACAATGTCGATGTAGGCGCAGATAATCTTGGAATAATATAATGTCATTGGAAAACTAACGACTAGTTCCCGCAAGGCCTGATGATAGAAACATAATTTTAATTACAGTCTATCGACACTATTTGGTCACTTCAAACGAGATATATATTCCTGGATGAATCTTGAATACGATATAGCGTCTGACATCGAACAATCAAAAGTGGTGCTGCTGCTGCAAAGAATCGCAGTCTAAAAGCTGCAAAAAAATTAGCATGCTAGAAAAATGGCACGCACCACCTTAATTTCCTACAAACGTATCCCACACATGCTCAGTGTTTGGTTGACAATTCCAGACACTAATATGACTCATTAGCAATGTCGGGATCACATCAAAAACATCATCATCTTTGTCATCACCCCTATCAGCCGAATGACAATCATCGACTTTAGCGGTAAACACAAATCTGGACACCCAATTGCTTTTTAAACATTGAAGTTCTCAATAAACTGGAGATCACGGACAATCCGGTGATTTGCTTTATTAACGTGGACAATAGCATTAGTTCGATAAAGTTTTGATTTGCAATTTCGACAGAATCTTTCTGCAGGTTCCTTCTTCTTCTTCTTCTTTCGTTCACTTGAAACATGTCTATATCTGTAATTCTGTCTCCTTAATAAAACTCACTGTCTTTTGTAGTTCATACAGTGTCCCATAGAGCTTTGATTCCAGTGTTGTTTCCTCTGGCCAATATGTCTGCCTCAGCATTTCATGCTCAGAACACTCTTGAAGTATATGTTTGGCACTCTGTGCTGCCTGTCCACATGTACACATGGCCGTGTTACCAATCTTGAACTTTGTATGCATGTGACTGCGGAGTCGGTTGTGTCCTGTTCTGAGACGTAGAATTATAACTTGTTCTGATCTGTTCATATTGTGATAGTTATCTTGTGTTGGTGTTTGTGGCTTTCTTATTGACTTTATCATCTGTTTTTTCTGATGGTAGGTGATTGGTATATCTGGTTGGTCTTCGGCAGCACCTTCCTTAGCCAGTTGGTCTGCTTTTTCATTTCCTGGTATTCCACAGTGAGAGGGTATCCACTGCATGGTTACCCTATACTGGTAAGACAATTCGCTAAGTAGTTTTTTTAAGTCTGTTAGTTGTCCAGACTGGAGAGCTTGAAGCACTGACCTTGCATCTGTCAGGAATACCACAGGCTGTAGGTCAGAGTTGGAGTTCAGCAGTTTTTTAGCTGCCACACTAATTGCCTGGATTTCTGCATCATAATTATTGCAGAATTTTCCTGTCGGTGTTCTGATTGTATCTCTAGGCTTGTGTGGATATTCTATATATACACCTGCACCTCCATTCCTCACAGCATTCTGTGCTGACCCATCTGTGTACACTCTGACCCATATATCTTGTGGATATTCCTCATCCAGGAAACTGAGGGTGACTGTCCTTCGCTGCACACTGTTCTGTTCGACCTCGCTTAGTATTCCTTTCACATGGGTCTGAATGTATATTGGCATTCCATGGCTTTCACTCCACGTGGTTTGTTCTGGTACAGACCTTAAGGGGCTGTCAACTTCAGGTAGGTCTGTAAGTTGTCTACGGAGTCGTTTAGCTTGATGGATAAAGCTGCTCCTTTTCAGTCGCCCCATTGCTAGATTTTGGAATCTTTCCTTCATTGGATGACTTGGCATACACTGAAACTTTTCTGCTTGAATTAGTACTTTTGTGTCTCTTCGTTCGCCAAGTGTTTGCATTCTTCCCATTTTCTGCATCTCTGCTATGGGTGTTGATTTCATTGCTCCCAACATTATTCTAAGTGCCTGGTTTTGCACTTTATCTAGATCTTGTAATGTGGTGTTTGATGCAGGGCACCACGCAGCTGAACCATATTCCAGATGTGGTCTTATGCCTTGCTGGTAAACTTTACTGAGTATATTTCCACTGGCTCCCCATGTGGTTCCACTTAGTTTTCTCAGGATAGCTAACTTCCTTCTGGCTTTTGTTGTTGCTTTGTTTATGTGCTGCTTCCATGTCAGCTTATCATCAAAAGTAACTCCGAGGTATGTGGGTTATTTGTCTTCTTTCAAGAGCTCTCCATCTATCTTGATATGACCAGCTTTTTGTTTTGGTGAGAGGGTAAAGAGTGTAGTGCTGCACTTATCTGTGTTAATGCTGACGCACCATCTATTTGCCCATAATGTTCGGGCATCGATAGCTATTTGTATTTGTTTAGTGGCCACTGTTGCATGTTCTTCCGTGCACCAGATCACCAGGTCGTCAGCATACATTGCCACTTTGATCCCGTGTGGTAGTTCAGCAACTAGGTCATTGATGTAAACCAAGAAAAGTGTGGGTGACAGGACTCCTCCCTGGGGGACTCCATGACGCAGTAGAACTTTCTTGCTCTTGCGACCATCTAATTGTACCCTGGCTCTTCTATTATGCAGGTATGCTTTTACCCATTTGTACATTCTTGAGTTAACCCTGCAATTTCGCAATTTCTTTAGGAGCCCTTCTTTCCAGACCTTATCAAATGCTTTCCTGAGGTCTATCCATGCTGCTAGTACCAGTTTCTTTTCTTGGAAGGCATCCTCAATCTCTTGGGAGAGGTAGGTTGCCTGATCTTCAGTAGAGTAGCACTGTCTGAAACCTGCTTGCTGTGATACCAGAAGGTTTTCACTTTCAAGGTACCACTGCATCCTAAGATTGATAATGCGTTCCATTGTTTTACATAGACAGCTTGTGAGGCTGATGGGCCTGTAGTTGGAGACTATGTTGCTATCTTTTCCTGATTTGAGGAGTGGTATCATTATTGCTTCTCTCCACGCCTGTGGTACATTACCTGTGGACCAGCTTGTGTTAAAGATCTGCAGTAGCTTTGCTCTTGCTGCAATTCCCAGGTTTCTAATCATTTCATTTGACACTCCATCAGCTCCAGGGGACTTTTTCATTTTCAATTTGGATATTGCATGCTCCAGTTCTCTCATTGTGATTGGTGCCTCCATGACTTCAGGCATAGGTTCACCTTGCCCAATGTTTTGCTGGTTCTCTCGAACCGCCTGTTGTTTGTCTGGGCTGACTTTGACGTTATTGTCTTCTGCAAAGGAATCTGCAAAGTAATCAGCTGCATGTTTACCTGTTAAAATGTCTCTATCTTTATAAAGTGTGATCCTGGTATTTCTCCCTGTACCTTCATCATTTAGTTGTTTTACAAGTTTCCATAATTTCCTAGTATCTCTTTCTAGGTTCAGCGACTCTGTTTTTTCTTTCCAGCTGCTCCGTCTGGCTTGTAACTTGGCTCTTTGAAATTTAGCCTTTGTTTGCTGATATTTGTTGTGATGTTCTTGGCTAGGTCTGTTCTCAGCCTGCTGTCTAGATGTTTCCATCTCATTTTGTAGCTTTTCCAGTTCATCATTCCAGTAGGGTTTGTAGTTTTTGCGTGCCTCCCTGGGTATGGTTTTACTAGCAGCATGTAGTATACATCTATTAAACTCACTCACTGCTCTATTGATGTCTTTGTCCAAGTTCATGTCCTTAGCTAGAACACTGGTTAAATGCTGGTACATTTTCCAGTCTGCCCTTTTATAATTCCACCTAGTGAGCGTGCTACTGTCCTTGGTAAATTCATTGTGGATTTCCAGAAATACTGGTCTGTGGTCACTACCTCCAAGCTGCTTTCCAACAACACGTGTGATGTTCCATTCCAAGCCTGGTGAGTGGAATGCCAGATCTGGTGTAGAGGTGGTGTGCCATGCTCTCGAGTAGAAGGTTGGCGAGTCTGCTGGCTGGTTAATAAGAATGAGATTATTTTCATCCTGCCAGCTCTCAAGTTCCTCACCTCTCTTGTCGATATGATCGTAGCCCCAGCTCTGAGAGTGGCTGTTGAAGTCACCACACACCATAAGTCTCTCTTTGTCTGGAATTGTGTCTAGTGCCAATGGTTTATCATTTGGGCAGTAGTAGTTCAGGAGATGGAATTCTGCACTGTCTGTTTTTAGGTGGAGCATCTGGTATTCTGCCCCCTCCATATATACTTCCAGCTGACATGCGCTGATATTGTTTTTAACAAGTGTCAGAATTCCACCCTTTCGCCTGTCCTTTCTGTCAGATCGGTAGCACTGGTAGCCTCTGATTTTGAAGGCTATGTCGCTGCTGAGGTGTGTTTCTTGGATACAGCATATACTAACTTGTTCTTCACTGAGGACATTTTCAAGTTCCAATTTTTTGCTGTATCCATCTCTTTTACTGTTGACACCCTCAGCATTCCAGTGCATTATTTTTATTGGTCGTTTGTTTGTTTGGCCAGTAGCTCTATTCCCTTGCCTCCTGGCTCCTCGGGGCAATTGAGAAGGACTTCCAGTAACTGAGGTTGGGCCCTTTCGAGGTATAGGGCCCGGCACCTTCCCTGCCTGAACGTCCGCCACAGGGCAGGCACCATAACTATTTATAGATGAAGACATGTTTCCATTGCGTTTTGTGCGTGGCATCCTGATTATCTGTGCGCCTTTTGGCTGGATGCCTCCGTCTTCAGCACTCTGCTTACTTGGGCAGGACTATGGTCCTGCTCGAATGGGACTGCCCGACCAGTCTTAGTTTCCAGCCCCTGATGGCTGAACTAAGCCCCATCACCTCTGCACGGTGCTGGTCTCGATGGGGTCTGCAGGTTCCAAAACGGACCCCCTTTATAATAATAATAATAATAATAATAATCATAATAATAATAATAATACAACTCACAATCCGTTATTGCTGTGTAGTGTCATAATTAATTCAGGAAAAAAACAAAGTTATGTAAACATCTCTATTCACATCCATGTGGAGGAGTGTAGAACAATCACGTTATTCCATTTCGTGATGTTATCAATCAAGGATGTTCTTTTCACTCCGCTCTACCTTCCACTATTTTCTGTTCCTTGAGAAACAATTTTAGAAAGTGGCATGTTTAAACCACACACGTTTACTCTGTTACTCTAATGCAAACATTATTCTTGATATCCTGCATGTGTGTTTATTTTAAGCTGGACAAATATATGTATTTGTTTTATTATCTCATTCTTAACAATTGCATAACGTACTTGTTTTCATGAGTGTATATTCTTCCTGTTGTACCTACATTGAAAGCACATCGTGAACATCCGTATACAAGTATACTTAACACTAGTGATCTGAATATATCCATGTTGACTTTACTACTTAACATTAGTGATCTGAATATATCCATGTTGACTATACTACTAATTTTACTTTCCCAAACATATTCAACCTTGTCATTTCAGTTTTCGTCTACCAGAATGTTAACTTATTTCCATTTCTCGAGTTTTAAATTCACTATGACAGATTTGTGACCCGCTTCTTCAAGCGCGTGATAGCTTAATTAATTGGATATTCAATAGAACTAGCTTGTTATAACTACTCACCTTTATATTGATTTGATCAATAACAATTTCTATGTTATTTTTCTGAATAGCGTCTTTCAATTTTGAGGTAGATTCTTGGAGTTCATATTTGGAACCAGAAAAATATCGACATTCTAGGAATAACGTAATTTACTGTCTATTGTCAATAATTACACTGCGCAACAAAAAGAAGTTTTTTTTTTACAAGTATAAAATTAGTCAATTCCTACTGAAAATGGGTTGAGAAAAACGAATATGACATCAGAAAATGTTTATTAGCTCTAGTTTTTGAGTTATTGTAATTTCAATATGTGTATTAAAAATCCTATTTCATATTGTTTCCTTTTCCTCTTGTATACCACTTCTGGAGCTTCTCTTCTGACATTCCAGCAGTAGTCAGCAAGCATGGATGTATTCCACTTACCCTGGTACCTTTTTTCCATCAATGCAATGTCTTGGTGGAAACGCTCCCCATGTTCATCACTTACTGCATCACAATTTGGAGGGAAGAAATCAAGATGAGAATCCAGGAAGTGGATCTTAAGTGACATGTTGCAACCTAATTGTTGATATGCTGTCAGAAGTTCATTAATAGCAACATGATATTTCTCACTTCTATGATTGCCAAGGAAATTTTGTACAACACATTTGAAAGATTGCCATGCACCTTTCTCATTCCCATGAATAATGGCATCAAAATGCTCATCTTTCAACAGTTCCCTTATCTGTGGGCCTACAAATAATCCTTCCTTTATTTACCATCACTAAGGTAATGACATTTTTTCCTCAAGTACTTAAATGCCTCTCCCT
This sequence comes from Meghimatium bilineatum, assembly GCA_034231615.1. Taxonomy (NCBI): domain Eukaryota; kingdom Metazoa; phylum Mollusca; class Gastropoda; order Stylommatophora; family Philomycidae; genus Meghimatium; species Meghimatium bilineatum. The sequence continues at coordinate 63,727,808 of CM067305.1, read as the reverse complement.
CCCTATTCATGCCCTTGATAAAGTTCTTCATTAGCCCCAATTTAATATGAAGAGGAGGTATAATTATTTTATTTCTATCAACCAAAGAAATTTGCTGTACATTCTTTTCATCAGGCTCCATAACCTTCCTACCAGGCCAAGTTTTCCTAATGTAATGAGAAGTTCTCTGTCGACTGTCCCATTCACACATAAAGAAACAATATTTTGTGTAACCAAATTGCATGCCAAGTAAAATTGCAATAACTTTCAAATCTGCACAAATCTGCCACTGATGATCATCATAATTTATTGCTTTAAGAAGTAATTTCATATTTTCATGTCTCCTTCATGTGGACAGCATGGCCTATAGGGATAGAAGGTAATGAATGCCATTGTGTAGCAAAACTGCTTTCAAACTTAACTTTGATGAGTCAATGAATAGCCTCCACTCTTGTTGTATGTGCTCTATTTTCAAAGCTTCCATAAGCCCATTAACATCATGGCAAGAAACAATGCTATTATTCATTGTGAGAAATGGAGTTAGAGATTTCTGACGTTCTCTGTACATAGACACCTTAACATTTTTATCCAGGAGATTCCACTGCTGAAGTCTTGATGCAAGAAGTTCAGCTTTTAGATAAGTCAAGATCTCGAATTAAGTCACTTAGTTCATTTTGAGAAATTCTATGTAGAATATCAACAGAACCTATTAGTGTGAATTGAGTATCTTCCTGTTCAAACTCAGGTTGTATTTCTTGACCACAATCTGCATCAAGCTCTATAACCTTCTGGTTGGGTGAGGTAGGAACAGGCAGATCTTTTCCATGTGGTACTGGTCGTATAGCTGATGGAATATTGGGGTAATTCAAAGTCCACTTCTTCCTTTTAGATATTCCGTGTTGGAGAGGAGGCACCATACAAAAATAGCAGTCACTTACATGATCTCACGGCTCTCTCCATATCATAGGAATCGCGAAAGGCATTGACCGCACTTTGCCATTCAGCCAACCACAGAGTTTCACAGTGCATGTAATACAGCAAATGTGAGGTGCCCAGGGTTTGTCGTATCACCTATCTTACAGCCGAAGTAAAGATGATATCCAGTTTTAATTAAAGGTGTAATTTTCCATTTTTGAGACGACAACGTCCCCTCGCCACAAACATAGCAAAAATTGTTAGCACTATTAACGCACTTTCGTGACATTATGGAATCCAATCTTTATACAAATTCAGACATTTATAGCACTGGAAAATAAAATATATATATATAGTACTTGAAAATATTAATTATATACACATGTTGAAATATGTGGTTTGTTTTTTTACATCAACACACGATTTAAACAATATAGCGGTCATTGAGAGAAGTCGCACGGTGTCAACATGCATTCGTCGCTGAATACATTTTTCGTTAGAAAGATTTTCCACTTTTTTCGACACAATAAACAAGGAATATCACAACAATAAGAGCAAACTGAGCATTTTTAATGTGATATTCGTTTTTCTCACCATATTTTCAGTAGGAAATGATTATTTTCATGTCTGTAATTTTTTATGTGTTGCGCAGTGTTATTGATGTCTGTAGATCGTGAACAGCCTCCTGCATGGCATATTCAAAAAAATACGTATGTTAAAGCCGCTGAAGAAGGTATGCAACACTGGCGCATCCCTATATCGGTCTTGCTAATCTCAACAGTGTCATTTACGTAGATCTCCCAAATATATGTCATGATCAACTCTAGCAAAGTATTGTGTAAATACCATTACTAGACACACACGTAAAACTCTCCTCTATGGTGTGAGAGTGACATGTGTCATGTGACGTAATCTTTACAGAACGGTGTCTTCCCGTTGAATTATGTGATCACCTCTTTATCTTGGACGACAATAAATTCAACGATGTATTAATGTTATGGTTGATGTCGTCTCTTCATCGTCTACTTGGTATGTCATTTCTCCACTTCCCAGGTACGCCTCCATTATGGTGCGAGAATAGAGTTACTGAATGTCATAGAAAAAATCTGGCAGACATAGGCACGGCTGTATTACGACATATGTACGTGTGTATCACATTATTCGTCTACAACTGACGATGTAAAATTGACTTAAGTAGTCCGGTGTTGGATATATGTGGATCACACTACCTATGATGTGCTGCTCACGTCTATAGGCACCAATAAGTCAGGACGGGGAGCTCATAATAATGTGCGCGTGCATTGATTGGACTGAATAATACGAAAGTGTCAGAACATACATAACTGACTTAGCGGTGAACAGTAATAATAACCTTCCACATGTCCTTGAAGGGGTTCTTATACTTATTCCGCAGGATATCGTTGTTCTTTGCTTTATCAAGTTTAAGATTATTTTATTAGTGGTATCAACAATCATCGCTTACGAGTTGGCTATCTCAACATTGATTGTTCTAACAAACATCGCTTACGAGTTGGCTATCTCACCAAGTATTGCTCTAACAAAAATCGCTTACGAGTTGGCTATCTCATCAAGTATTGTTCTACAAAGCATCGCTTACGAGTTGGCTATCTCAACAAGTATTGTTCTAACAAACATCGCTTACGAGTTGTCTATCTCACCAAGTATTGTTCTATGTGTGGTAAGATGAGATTCTTGATCTCATGACCAACACATTAAGTGAGGAACCAGCGTGTAAGATGCATACCTGTTAGTAGCATCATAGTCTCTGTAAATGTGCATGTGTTGGTCGAAAAGACTGCCCGAATGGATTTCTAGAAAACCATATATCCAAACAATATCGTGATGTTTCTAAGTCCAGATCAGATCAAGAATGTGCACGTTTATTACTAAAATTGATATTCTGCACATCTCACATGTGACGACACAGTCAACAAGGATAGCAAGGAATAGCAACATTGCTTACAATATACGTATATCGCAAGAAACGACTAAGGAGGGTATACGGTGGAGCTGGCTACCTATTCCATATAGGGTTAACGTGATCCAGAAAGTATGGTGTATTGGGATGAGTCATAACAACGACCGCAGATATCGCACCCGAACTATAGATCACGACAACGGATTCCGTTTTCCAGGCTACCTAATCACACTTACAATAGTGTTAGAACGAATGTGGAAACATTAGACATACGCTTAGATTTATTTACTCAAACAATATACTCGTGTATGCAGTCTAATAATTTGGCTGCTTGAAACTAGTATCCGTGAAAGGCATTTTAATGAATATAATCAGAAGCTGTGTAGGTATAATAATTATTATTTATTTTTTACGTGGATAGTATCTAGAAAACTGTCAGTTAAGAAGATACTAGATCAACAGTTGTGTAGGAAAGTCTCTAACTTTACTGTATACAGACCCGATATGAGACAGTGGTACATTCATTTTAATTAATATCTTAAAACGAGAGAATCGAATAACGTTCACGAGAAACTAAGACATCATTCAAGTTTTACAATGAAGAAGCCAGAATCCAGATTGTACTTAATGCCAAAAATCTAATGGGGAAAACTGTGATAGATACGCCGTTACTGATGCATGTCTAGAATCAGAACCAGGTGATTAACGAATTTATTGTGTAAAGTGTGGACAGTTATACATCCACATACAAATAATGACAAGACGACACCCATAGATCAAGTGCATGCAGGGTTGGATAATGAACTTCGACTCTGGGTATGGAAGCATATATGTGATATGTTTAAATTGTCTGATCGTATTTAGAAGTTGTGTATTAGTTATAAGTTATGCATTTAATTTGTAGATTGTGGACAAAAAATGGAAAACTGAGACAACAGTTAAATGTTTATACTTATTATGATATGAACTTAAATTTAGTATAGAACAATATCGGGGAGAGAAATGTAAGATATGTTTTGAGAATAGAACTAACAGGAAGATGGGTGGAACATGCAATTAGTTCGCATACACAACACTGCGCCTACCACTAGATAGATCATGTAGATGTTGACTGAGTGTCGTGGTCAGGTCACGGCATGTCTTACTTCAAGAGAAGATGTCAAGAGAGATGTTGATAATTATTGAGACAGTGCAAATGTGCACTTCTCTTAGTTGAGAAGAAGTGTTGTTGTATTTCCCTTCCGGTGTGACATATATTCTTCATAACAACATAAAGTTAGAAACCCATCATTGTTGTAATTCGCCATGCAAAGAAGTAACTGTCACACATAAACCGGGTATACACATCTTCACACATTGCACACATGCATAGTAAATGATCCGGTTGTATACATGTTCTCTCCATGTACACATGTATAGTACATAAGCAATGCATATTCATCTTCTCCCAATGTACACAGGTATAACCCATTTACAATAGTATCAATTTTGCAGATTGTAAACCGTCACATTTCGGTTCAGACTGTGATTTCGCTTGTCCCAGAGGTTGCCCTAACAATTGTAACAAAACAGATTTACGATGTTTTGGTAAGAGCAAATTGTAAATGTTCGGTAATTATAGTACACAGTGTATCGTCGAAGACGGGTATGTCGTGCTATTGGTGAACAAAAAAGGGATACTCTACTAATAAGCGTTTGGTGGTATCATACAGGAATATGTGATGCTACTTGAGACCCATCTTGAGTTTGTGAATGTGCTGTAACACACATCACGTTAGAGATGATAAACAAGCAAGTGTGTAGTCTTACATATAATAGCGATTGGTATATAGTTTTATAAGTGATTTCATGGCTGTGAGTCTTAGCAGGTATTGGCCAATTTATAAAATCCACTATCATTAATATGTATAGTCCTCATACTTATATGATTGTGTGATTATGTCTGTAATTATACCACAGTTAGAATTGGTGTACTGTGACCATCGACATTACTTATAAGACATATTCACATAATCAATTAGGGTTTTATTCGCTACGTTTTGTTTTTAATTAGTGAGATAGATTGAATGATGATTGTGAATGCTATATTTATCATCACTTCAGATACATCAACATATTTATGGCCGAAGAATGATGATCTGGTTCTTCTACAACAGTGTTTTCCAATATTCTTTGTACCACGCCCCACCAAATCCTTTCTAAAAGTCTAAGTCCCCCCGTCCCCATCCCCCGTATGGGACATATACATATTTTATTTTAAATTAACATATTAATTATTACCTAAATGAACCAGCTAATTACAGCTTGTTCAGGACTCAAAACTACGGTTTTTGGAAGAGATCATAAGGAAATCATTAAGAAAAAATAGTAGGCTGTAAAAAAATATTCAAAGCGTATAATAGACAACTCAACTATTAAATGTGAGGTCACGTTCAGATGAATGTACTTAATTTAGTTAGACCATTGTGATTGATGCTTGCTGTAGATAGATGTTATAGTGGGCTACAATGTGTCAGCTTCATTCAGAAGTCTCCTCGTTCTGCGATGTCCATTCGATTTCTTTTCTTTAGTAACAAATCATTTACATCAAAAAAATCCACATTCAATTAAATATGAAGATGAAAACGGTAACAATATCTCTTTTGCAAAGTCGGTTACATTTTCTATTTAATTTTGGTTTCATCAGAAAGCCATGCCATCGCTCCTTGTATATTGAATACGGTTTTAAAGGACACCTCATTTTACATTTCTGAGAGTTCTTATTAGTACTGGATTGATACATCAGACAAATCCACTAACATCGGCCGCATCACCCAGGTTGGAACATTAATTATATTTACATCAGAAAATCTTTCTTTTAAATCATCGGACATCATTTTCAGATGATCGAAAATAACAAGTACAGCGGTATCAGTCACTTCACATCCCCATTTGCACTGAGAATTTTCCTGTTTTCAGATTTCCAAGAAGTTATATCCCAATACCTTCACTAATTTCATGTATTCTTTTGTTAAAGTATTGTGACATGCATTTCACGTTTTTGTCATATTTTTACTTAACTGTATTAATATATGTGAATGATATAGTATTAAAACAGGTCACCAATTCAAATATCTAGGTACAATTATTACAGCAGATGGAATACGTTCAACAGAAATAAGATGCAGAATAGGACAGGGAAAAACAACATTCAGAAAAATGAAAAAAAAATATTAGTGTAATACGACCTTGTCATTAGAGGTGAGAAAAAGAGTTATGCAGTGCTATATAATCCCTATACTAACATATTGGTGCGAGTCTTGCACAATAAACAAACTGGAAAGTGTGAGATTGGAGGCAACAGAGATGTGGTTCTACAGACGAATGCTGAGAATACCATGGATTATCAGAAAAACTAATGTAGAGGAGTTGAACGAGTTAAATGCGAAGCGGACTTTAATCAACACTATACGAAAAAGGCAATCTACTTTTTTTAGCCACTCCATGAGACAGGCAGGCTTAGAGAACATTACCACAACAGGCAAGACTGAAGGCACCAGAGACAGAGGGCGACAACGTGAGAAAATATCAGACAGTTTGACAACCTGGCACGGCAAGGAAACAACAACGACTTTGATACATAATACTGTGGCCAGAGAGCTGTGGAGTGCCATGGCAGTCTACGCCACCCGGCATTGTACCTGATGATGATGTTTTAAAAATGCTGATATTGCTGGTTTGATTACATTCTATAGCATGCTTTTTCTCAGATTTAACAGTTAGTAAAGAAACTTCATAACTGAGCTCAAGATGACATTTGACAGTTTCAGTATAAGCAATTGACAAAGACTTTAATGTTACCCTTTTTCTTTTTTTTTTCTTTTGAAGTAATTTAAATATAAATGTAAATAAGCATTATTCATAAGCATTATGTTTTGAATTCAAATATGCCTCAAGACGACATTGCTTCAAAGATTCATTTGTCAAGCATTGTTGGCATAACAGACAAAAAAGAGACCTTTGATCTTGGACAGCGGGTATGAATCCAAATTTTAAGTATATCTCTGAATACCGACGAACGTATTTTTTTTTAATTTGCACTACTCATGTTACTGTCTCACTCTAAACAATAAATATAAGATATATCACCAAACTTAAAATAAACTATGCATTAATAATAATTTAATTTAATGCTAATATATCAACATTAATTATTAGTATGTGTTTTGAATGAATAAATGACAAACATTACTTCTTCTCGTTAGAAGTTGACGTGTATACACAGCACGTTCTGTTTCCTAATGGATCCTGCTGTATTTAAAAGCTCCTTAGTGCTCCCATACAGCTTTCTATGAATATCCGTCTCTTTGGATCAGTGTACATCTTTTAGCTGGTTTAGTGGACTATAATACAGTCTTCAAAATGTCATCACATATGTTATCAGGAAACGCCGTTGGTCCTACATCGGGCATGTCCTATGCGCAGACATCAACATAATACATCACCAATCTCTTGAATGAATACTTACAGGCAAAAGAGTCAGGGGTAGACCAAAAGAAACACTCAGAAGAACAATACTTAGAGAAAGTAAAACAAGCAATATCCATACTGTTCAAGAACTAAACATAATAGCTTTGAACAGACAGAAATGGAGATGTCTGACCTTTGCCCTATGCGCTAACTTCAGCGCAAAAGGAAAATGAATGAATGAACACAGTATTGCATGATATGTTCCGCGGTCACATAGACACAGAGGTGATGGAACCACTCGTAGTAAATTTATGTGACAATATAGTAACAATAACGTATTTATTATTTACTATTAGGTAACATGCTGATATTTTCGTTATTGTTGTTATGATATGTGTAACAAGTACTAACTTTTATTTGTATAGTCATATACATATGCATATTTATATGAGAGTATCAAGTGTATGTTTCATCTGCAATTTCCAGATTTTAGACTTACTTGTTTATTCACCGAGACCACATACATATACATATACGACACATACATATCATTGTGATTGTGTATCACGGTTTGCCATTAATAACAATTATATTAGCAAACATTATTAAAAACAAAATATTGCCACAGAAACATACTGATGCAATTAGAGTTATCGTTCCAGTAGAGGGAATATAACATCCGAACCTAGAGGAATATTCTTTAAGAAGCAAGCTATTTTGAGACATGTTACTACACCCTCCCCCCGCCGCCCCCGATTTCTCAACTTCATAAATGTTTAATAAATGTTTATTTTATATTGAGATATCAAAAATCCTTCTTTCTATACAAGTCAAGTCACTGTAGGAAATATCTTTTTTTTTAAACTCTAGATGAGTGAATTTTCAAATTACCCCCCTGAACAATCAAATTGACACCCTGTGGGGCGTGCGCCCCAACACTGGTCTACAATAATATGCTTCACCTATGTCAATATCAGATGCTACTTGGAAAAATCCACACTGGGACGTTTCGCTTACGTGACTAAACACACATTCTTAAACTGTCCTACCACAGCAAGACAATGACTTTGATAAAAAAAATATACATGTGTTCCCCGCCACACTTCTTACACCCACTGCTAATGTTATCTCTCGAACTCACGGCTAATGTTATCTATCGAACCACCGGCTAATGCTATCTCTCGGATCCATTGCTAATGTTTTGTGTCCATCCCACTGATAATGTTATCTTTCGGACTCACTGTTAATGTTATCTCTTAAACCCACTGCTAATGTTATCTCTCGGACACATTGCTGATGTTATCTCTCGGACCCACTGTTAATGTTATCTTTCGTACTCGCTGGTAATGTTATCTCTTGTACCCACGGCTAATGTTATCTCTCACACCCACTGTTAATGTTATCTCTTGTACCCACGGCTAATGTTATCTCTCAGACCCACTGTTAATGTTATCTCTTGTACCCACGGCTAATGTTATCTCTCAGACCCACTGTTAATGTTATCTCTCAGACCCACTGTTAATGTTATATTTCGGACTCGCTGGTAATGTTATCTCTTGTACCCACGGCTAATGTTATCTCTCAGACCCACTGTTAATGTTATCTCTCACACCCACTGTTAATGTTATCTCTTGTACCCACGGCTAATGTTATCTCTCAGACCCACTGTTAATGTTATCTCTTGTACCCACGGCTAATGTTATCTCTCAGACCCACTGTTAATGTTATCTCTCAGACCCACTGTTAATGTTATCTCTCAGACCCACGGCTAATGTTATCTCTCAGACCCACTGTTAATGTTATCTCTCAGACCCACGGCTAATGTTATCTCTCAGACCTAATGTTAATGTTATCTCTCAGACCCACTGTTAATGTTATCTCTCACACCCACTGTTAATGTTATCTCTTAAACCCACTGCTAATGTTATCTCTCAGACCCACGGCTAATGTTATCTCTCAGACCCACTGTTAATGTTATCTCTCGGACACTCCGTTAATATTATCTCACATGTCTACATGTCATTCGCTAAACTTTACGCAAACAATCCCCATTTTATCACATATATAAATTATAGGTCACACATTCTGTCTGTGATGCTAATGTAAATAATGTTCTGGTTGAGAACTGACCATGTATCAGACATTATCACTCTGTTTTAATAAAAAAATAAATAATAAATACAATCACGTAGTTAACGGATACATATCGATATCATATCACTACGTGCACAGCAATGCTTGTTCGGTACCAGCTATCATCTGGCGCCGTGCCGGCATGGACCTATTATATTATATACTTATATTTATGAACGATTATTGTGAATACCTTATACTGTTTCTGATGTCTCTTGAATTTCTGTGATATCAGCATTTGCACTTTTTATCTTTTTTTAAAAATTAGAGGACATGTTTGAGCACTGAGTCATTTTTTTTGATATTATGAATTCTACCCTAGAATATATAGATTTAAATTATATTTCTGTTCCTCGTGGTGCTGTGATTAAGCACACTTCTCCCTGTAGAACACATATTTATTTCTTGTGGTCCTCTGATTGCATAGTACTCAGTGTAAGATACATAGAAGTTACTCTTTGTCTTCTGATTAAGCAATCGTCCCTGTAGATCACGTTTATGTTTCTCGTGGTCCTCTTATTGCACACACATCACTGTAAGACACGAAATGTTCTTCATTATCATCTACGTACTTTCCTCGTTGTAGGACACATGTCTTTTCCTCGGAGTAATGATACTCCTCACTGTAGGATATATTTCCCAGGTCATCTGAATATATACTCCTCATTGTCGGACACGGTTCCGAATAAATCATTGAAAGAGTAACCGTTCTGAACTCCATCATTGCATCTGCGTTGAAAATACAGCAGGTAATTCAAACAATAAGGCAGGTAATTTGAACATTAGGACAGGTATGTTGAAAAATAAGGCAGGTAAGTTAAACACTAGGGCAGGTAAGATGAACACTTGGACAGGTAACGTGATATTAAGATTGATACGTTAAAAACATATAACATGTAATTTAAACACTATGATATGTAAGTTGAACAAAAATGCAGGTATGTGAAGACTAGGAACAAGTGAATTGAATGAAATTGAAACTGTTGCATGTTACAAAATCAGCAACGAAATTTCGTGACTGCAAACGAGAGAGAACTCAACAATACGATATGTATGGTAGTACACAAGAAATACTTCAACAATATGATGTACATGGCAGTATACGAGACATGAACAAACAATAACATGTACATGTCAGTATACAAGACATGAATCAACAATAACATGTACATGGCAGTACACGAGACATGAATCATCAATAACATGTACATGACAGTACACGAGACATGAATCAACAATAACATGTACATGGCAGTACAGGAGACATGAATCATCAATAACATGTACATGACAGTACAGGAGACATGAATCAACAATAACATGTACATGGCAGTACAGGAGACATGAATCAACAATAACATGTACATGGCAGTACAGGAGACATGAATCATCAATAACATGTACATGGCAGTACAGGAGACATGAATCATCAATAACATGTACATGGTAGTACACGAGACATGAATCAACAATAAAATTTACATGACACGACATGAGGCAGTAGAATGAGGGCAATGATGATAACCACCATCACAGTTCATAGAATATAAGAAATGATTGGAAACACAAGAGACAAAATAATTAATAAGACTTGACATCCTAGGTCACATAACTTGCAGTATAGCAGGTGATTGGTCGATGCTATTTTCTCCTCTATAATTAGATACATAATTCTATACGTTCTCGTTGTGGCTTAAATGAACAATACACATATGTATTCAGAGTGTGATTGAAAGAATGTTGTTTTAACCAAAATTACACTGACAACGTATCCTAGCATTACATCTAGATTGTATACAACAACAACATTGTGTAACATTATTCCACAACATGTTTTGTTTCTCATATTTAGAAAATACATGCACAATGTCATAGTAGTCACATTGTCTCGTCTGGAAAGTTTCACTGATATATTGAGAGGATGTCTGACTTTAAAACGACATAATGGTTAATATTGGTTAAATAAATATCTTGTGTTCTCTGTTTTAGCTTGCTTGCAAGGATGGCACGGTGAGTACTGCAACAATGAGTGTTCAGAGTTTTGTTTTGGGAAACAGTGTAAGATGTCTACTGGAGAATGCTTCGTCTGTTTTGGAAACCGTGTAGGGAGACTTTGTCAAGGTTGGGTAATGTTTTCATTATCCATAATTTTAGAATATTTAGTTATTTCACTCTTGGAGTGACGCACAGTGTGATCATGTATTATGATAAATGTAAGTGTGTAATAAAATATGTGATAGGTGTGATGGTATATCAATTTCGGGCATATACCCGAGTGTATGTTATCAATAGCACATAAGGGAATTTGGCAATGTCAGTGAGAACAGTATTCCAAATATGATAACTCTGAGTGGAAATCTTACATGCAATACTTAATTTGGATTTGATGCATTGCTGACATCTCTGAACTCCAAACACTAAAAAAACAACTGTGCAATAGCACAATTAGAAAAACACACATTTATGTCAGTGTAGTTATTTTCTATACCGATAATTAGACACTGCGGACATGCTCGTACTGGGTATGTGACTTTTAGAAGATGAACAAGTGTTCTGATGATGCTTGTTTTGGTAGAACATTGTTTGTACATCTCCCTCAGCACTCACATTGTTTGTACATCTCCCTCAGCACTCACATTGTTTGTACATCTCCCTCAGTACTCACATTGTTTGTACATATTCCTCAGCACTGACATTGTTTGTACATATTCCTCAGCACTGAAATTGTTTGTACATCATCATCGACAATCACATTGATGGCATCACTCCTAGTATCTCCAAATAATCACTAACGTATTCATTCGTCCATCAAAACGCTACATGGTTTCCTTGTCAGACAATCCTCTATCAGTACACCATATGTTTTCTACTCAAAAATTCATATAGCAACACAAAATATGTTTTCTATTCTGACATTCATCTATCAAAACGCTATATGTTTCCTAGTCATACAATCATCTTTCATCCGCCATATGTTTCCTAGTCATACAATCATCTTTAAAAACGCTATATGTTTCCAAGTCATACAATCATCTTTAAAAACGCTATATGTTTCCAACTCATACAATCATCTTTCATCACGCTATATGTTTCCTAGTCATACAATCATCTTTCATCCGCCATATGTTTCCTAGTCATACAATCATCTTTCATCCGCCATATGTTTCCTAGTCATACAATCATCTTTCATCCGCCATATGTTTCCTAGTCATACAATCATCTTTAAAACGCTATATGTTTCCAAGTCATACAATAATCTTTAAAAACGCTATATGTTTCCAAGTCATACAATCATCTTTCATCACGCTATATGTTTCCTAGTCATACAATCATCTTTCATCCGCCATATGTTTCCTAGTCATACAATCATCTTTCATCCGCCATATGTTTCCTAGTCATACAATCATCTTTCATCCGCCATATGTTTCCTAGTCAGACAATCATCTTTAAAAACGCTATATGTTTCCAAGTCATACAATCATCTTTCATCACGCTATATGTTTCCAAGTCATACAATCATCTTTCATCACGCTATATGTTTCCTAGTCATACACTCATCTTTCATCCGCCATATGTTTCCTAGTCATACAATCATCTTTCATACGACATATGTTTCCTAGTCATACAAGCATCTTTCATCCGCCATATGTTTCCTAGTCATACAATCATCTCTCAACTCGCTATATGTTTCCAGGCCATACAATGATCTTTCAACACGCTATATGTTTCCAGACCATACAATGATCTTTCAACACGCTATATGTTTCCAGACCATACAATGATCTTTCAACACGCTATATGTTTACTAGTCATACAATGATCTTTCAACACGCTATATGTTTCCAGACCATACAATGATCTTTCAACACGCTATATGTTTCCAGACCATACAATGATCTTTCAACACGCTATATGTTTCCAGACCATACAATGATCTTTCAACACGCTATATGTTTACTAGTCATACAATGATCTTTCAACACGCTATATGTTTACTAGTCATACAATGATCTTTCAACACGCTATATGTTTACTAGTCATACAATGATCTTTCAACACGCTATATGTTTCCAGACCATACAATGATCTTTCAACACGCTATATGTTTCCAGACCATACAATCATCTTTCAACACGCTATATGTTTACTAGTCATACAATCATCTTTCAACACGCTATATGTTTACTAGTCATACAATCATCTAACATCAGACCCCATGTATAAATTGATAGACAATCATATATCAACACGCTTTATGGTTTCCAATTCAGGCAATCATCTTTCATCAGCATTAATGGTTTCCTAGTCAAAAAATTGCAAGCATCGCTAACATACAATATTGTCCTTGTCCATTGATATCTATCGTCCTACTTGTGTTAGTGAAGACATTGTGTATGCTGTATAGTTACATTGAACTAGAAATTGATCATGACAAAATAACACTGTAAGTACAAGCATATGTGAAATTGCAACGTATAATATCCATTGCTTCATTAAACATCCATCTGTTGTTATTCTTGTGGAGCATGCATTGATCGTTCAGCACATTACATTGTCACTGTTTCCTGGAGACTTCAGTTATTATCACACATTAAAACAATACATGTAATTAAATCGTAGTGGACTAGGGAGAAAACAGATGTCCATTCTCATTGATATTCGTTTGTTTCCTGTCACATGTTTGTTGCCATTGTTGTATTTTCCTTGCCCGGTGTCATTCCACCTCTTCCGGTCAATCCAGTCTACCCACACCTATGTGACCGTTGATATTATTACTGTTCGCTTTCTATTATATTTTTTAAGTTTATTGTCTGTCTTGACTAAGGGCTTTTGGTCGAAAGGTTGATTTGTGTGTGTCATTGTGTGTGTTATCTAGTGTTAGAAAAACTTTGTTACCTTTTTCCTGGAACTACCTGTTGGATTTTAGTTGTGTGCAGTAAGCACAATTTTTTGATTTTCCGCCATATTTATAATGCAACCTCGTGCTTCGTTGACTGTGTTATTCGTATTACCGATATGTGTCCCGCACTCTAGTGTTGTGATCATTTGACCTCTCCCCGTTTTCTTCTATTGAGGAATTACCTGCGCTTTTTAAGTTCTGTTACTTCTGCTATGAACATCCTAAGAATTCCCCAGCAGTCACTATATTGGGTGCCACATGCAGTAAGAAGAAGAGGGAGACCTAGAGAAACTCTACGAAGAACCTTTATTAGAGAAGGCATGTCAATGTACCTAAACAACACGCAACAATTGAAAGACCAGGCAACACAAAGAAATGGAAGGCTATGGTTTCTGCCATATGCGCCGCCTATGGCCCTGGAGGAACATAACATAACATAACTTCAGCTATCCGTATCTGTTTCTTCTACTATCATGCCGTCCCTTCAACAACTTAACAACTTTATTTGGTACTACGGCATTGTTTCATTCAGTCTTCTCCCGACTGACATTCGTCTTACAGCCACTAAATATGCCTTGAATACTTTTTCGCAAAACGAAATATTTCTCTCACATACGCTTTATTACTTCATGTCATCGTCTGCATCTCGTTATTATAGGCTTCGCCATCAACGTTCGCCCTTTGGTGGGTAAGATTTACACCCTCGAGCAACGTATGCTGCAGCGGGTCGATACTAAAAGTGCCTCTCGACGTATGCATATCGTCGCTACCAACTATTCCCGCCTTAATTCTGAGCTGGACTCATTTAATTCTGAAATGTTCAACCGTCTCCAGAACCTTACTTCTGATAACTTTCTTTTTTTTCCCTTATCCGCCTTATCATACACATTCTCAATAGACAACTTTATGACTTTATGTGTACTCAGCACAATCATAAACTCCACCTTCTCCGCCTTTTAGCCCCTGCGGACTCTATACCACAGAACAACTCTAATACTCAGGTTGTGTGCATCTCTCCTTGTGTGAGATTTCTATCCTCAGCAAGGGGCTTCAGTTCATACCACTCCGCCTCACATATGGCAACTACACCATGATGCGTGACGTTCACCAGTTCCATCGCCACTTACGCATACGGTTCCAACTCAACAGTGAACCGTCGGTACAGTCCGAAGATATAATTTCCCAGTATGCTTCTCGCAAGCATGACTGGACTCCATCTTCCGGCGCATCTCGGCTTCTGGTCCACTGCATCGATGACTCCAAATGTGACATTGAACGTCTCCATGTCACCCGGATTAGACGTACTAACAACTCTCAGGCCGAAGCCCGTGCTCTTAAGCAAATTCGCAGATGTGACGACATTGTCATCAATCCAGCCGACAAGGGGGGAGCGGTTGTTTCTGGCGCAAGGACGTATCTCGCAGATAGTCAGGGTCAGCTATCTAATCCCATGTTCTACAGGGACAACATGTGCAAGAAAGACCCGATTGTTACCCACAACGACACAGTCTCTATCACCATCAAGGGTTTAATGGATGATAACCTTCTGCCACCGCCCTTTGCCTCCAGTGCAGCAGTGTGGGCAGGCCGGCATTCTATATGTTGCCTAAAATTCACAAACCGTTCAACTCCGGCAGACGCATTGCCTCTGCGTGTTTCTGCTCTACTGAACACATCTCTGACTTCCTGGATAGTGTCTTCCAACCATTAGTGGAACAACTTCCTACATTCCTGAAAGATACCAATCATGCCCTGTCCATTTTCACTCCTATTTCTCTGTCCCCTGCCCATACGTATCGTCTCTTTCTGCTGGACGTCTGCTCCCTTTACACATCCATACCGTACTCAGAGGGTCTCAAGGCTGTGAAGTTCTTTCGCGATCAGATTTCCTACTGCCCCTTGGTATACTTTGTGATGTTAAATTGAGAAAAGCTTTTGTCATTTCAGCAGTAAATGGTTCTACGTCATTGATGTTGCTATTACATCGCAGGAAATCGTATGTTTCTTGGAATAGTTTCCAGTCTGCCGTGCCAAAATTCCAGCGAGTTTATGTTTAAATTATGATTTGTTGGATGTAGTTACGGTGGTAAGGATTGACATATGCTAACATTCGATGTCATCAGGGATTTCTAAGACGCAGGAGTATATTATATCAGATGAACAGCTAGTCAAGTCAGGTCGACTGAGAGATAGATGATTCATGTTCAAAAGTGTTGTTACAGACTTTGCATCTTTAAGGACTGACAGATTTGTTGTTTCACATAGCTCTTCCATATATCTTCATGTCTTAGTGTGGTTCTGGTAACCACAATGGGGGGAGCGGTTATTAAAGTCACCAGCAAATAGTGTTTTGAAGAATTGTGTTGAATGGGATTTCGGTAAATAGCATGTTGTTTGACTTGGACTGTATATATTGTAGAATGTGTATTTTCCTCCAGTATGCAAGAGAGTCAACCTTTGCATGTCTGTGGAATGAGCTGTTACCTATGTGTCATGTCCCTGAATATTATTATTGATATAAGTAATTATGCCACAGCAGTTAGTACACTTACATGCATAGCTGGTATATCCTGACAGATATGGGTCTGTGTGTATAAGATTCCTATAAGATGGTCACATGTATATTGTAAGTGTGTAGTAAATTATCACGTTCTAGATTTTTTCCCCTATACCGCAGATGTTCAATTGTAGGATGTTAAGTGCATACTTTGTTTAATGACAATCTTGGCTCTGCTGGTTCTCCCACCAAGGTTTTCTCGGTTTAATGTTTTGGTGCTTGTGCAGGTGTTGTGTATTGTGCATGTCGGTGTTTGAATTATTTGAATGTGCTCAAGTAGTTAATTACTCGGAGGACAGAGCAGCCTGGTTACCCACTGCCTGTCTCGGACCTTGATAACCGATGCAACGTCCGATCTCCTTTGTAGATATTGTTGGTTGTACTGGCATTATATTGCTGCGAAGTTTGTGGATTTTCGCCCACCCCGGGCCAAAGCCAGAGAATAATAATTCCACCACTAGCAAGATAGGTTTCATCATATGCACTGTTCCGAGACACTGCAGCCAATATATGGTTCAATGTGCTCATTCCCAGCCACCAATTGATTATTGGTTATGTCGAACTTCTATATTGCTCCAGGCATGCAACGAAATGTTCAAGTCAAAAGGATCGTCACATCCTGAGTCACTGTGCCCCTATGATGTGCCTCAGCAATCAACACAGTGCTGTCAGTTTCCACCTCCCAATTGATGTGTAGTAGATCTCAGGCTCCGTCCCAAACCACATATTGTACAGACATGTACACATTCAATAAAGCACATACTATATTGCAACAAACAAAAGCATGAGAAGCATAATTGTATAAATGACGTGTCATGAAGCTTCTATAAGAAGCTCCATATAACGGCATGCCATCTACTAAGGTTTTCTGTTGCATTTATGGTTGGTCTAATGGGCGATTGGTGAGACCCACATATGCAACTACATGCAATACAGTTTTCTCTATCAGTCCTCGTCTATCCAGTTTTCTTCTATCATGGTACTTCTATTAGGCCTTGTCAATTAGGCCTCTTCTAGCCAGTTTTCGAAATCGCTGTTTCACATCAACCACCCGTGTACCTGTGTTTCCCGCACTTTTGTTTACGCTATTCCTTGAAATCGATGAAACGTGATATATATTTGTGAAATAGGTTCATACCTAGCTATCAGTTTCACAGAACAGGTGAGTGTCATCACAAACCACGAACCTTCTCTGGTATATGGTAACTTTCATATAATGTATCACCGATGCTACACATGATAACACAATCTTCCGCGGCTCTGGTGATAGCAGACGATTCTTCATACATAATATAATATTTCACAATGTAAACACTCTTGAACCATTGGTGTAAAAAAGTAAAATCAAGCAGGAAGCATGGCGATAAATGAAAATAATGTATTACAACTGACGGGAATTGAACCAGGCCCTTTCTATCAGCGCCGAATCGCCCTGCACAAGTAAACAAGCTTTCCGTATTTGACCGACCACATCCACCCAAATAAAGATATGATCTCGTCAAGACCCAGTATCGTCAAGACTTGGTGTATGAAAGCACTAGGTAAGCTGAAAGTCGGTGTCGGAGGGATGTCCATGAATACCGTGTGTGTTATGGATTAATTCATTTCTATCTCGTGTTATCACACTTCTACATTTTCTTGATATAAGTAACCACAATAGCAGAGGATGTCCGACACAATACAAAGTGTCACAGTAACCAGAGAAATAAAAAGGTAAATCCTAGATAAAGTAAACGGGTTGCTGATAATACCTAACTATCGATAGAAAATACTAGTACATAACAATGAAACAATAAAACATAGAACAAGGAGAATTATCAACGTATCGGTACTATTGGAACCTTTGTCAAGAAACAAATAACGGTTTAGAAAACACAATAGCAAAACATTAATAACCAAGATGACTGGGGCAAAGGATTACTCACCAACAATAAAAATTGCCCATGAACGATACTTGTTCTTCTCAATATTTTAGGTATTCTGAGTAACCAGTTTTCTGTATTTATGATTTACCTTACAATCTCCTGATATGGGCTTACGACAACCTCCAAAATCCCCATATGCATTATCGTCATCAACCTCAGCGCTACCTCAGTTACATCGATCTTCATTCAAGTTAAGTAAAAATGAGCGCTCTTGCCAGATACACTATCGAAGTGGACCTACTATTGTCACTGGAAACATTTATTGGACGTGTTTGAAGTCGGTGTTTTGACAAACACCAAAGCTACGTGTATGCTATTGCCCTCGTCAAACTGTTCTGTCATAGTGGCATGTTCTTCACGTGGAGCAACGCACGTTATGTCATAGTCTAAGGTTCTTAACACCGTGTAACACGCGATCTAAGTTATTTCAGGGAACGTATTAACCATGTTCACATAACGGCAGGAAAATGCTTATCAGCAATAACGGCTATGTCTCTGCTGCGCAGTGTGAGAAGAGGTTGTTATTTCCTTTCTACAAAGGTTTGGTGGTAGTTATGGTGTAATATGCACAACAATTCTGACTCTTCGCAAACCTCAGATAGAAATACTGAATATAATCAAGAATGCAGCAATTTTCATTATTCCTGTGTGCACAAGAGACAAATCGACAAGGGATATGCCGTGAATACTCGACTGTTTTGAGGCAGAGTACATTTTACAATGGATCCGCCCAAGTGCGTACCTACAAATACATGCTTCTAAGGAACATTTACTGCATTTCTTAATATATAAAGCTAATTGTAGCCAACGATTAATTGAATATCGTTCAGTGGAGTATGTCATTAAGTAATTACTACATGTAAGTTCAGAGATGACTTTCATTAAGTAATTACTACATACAAATTCAGAGATAACTTTCATTAAGTAATATCTACATGCACCTTCAGAGAAGGCTTTCATTAAGTGATTACTGAATACACGTTCAGAGTAGGTGAAGAGACTAGCGATAAACTCAACTGTAGAAGAGGGTTAAACTATAGGATATGACGTGGCTGTAGAGGATGAGTGAACTAAAGGAGATGACAACTGTAGAGAAGGAATGCATTTCTTGAGATAGAGAGATGCATCGTGCTCAGAAGGAATTCGTTAGATGCGAATACATGGTGGTTCGCACAGTGTTATAGTAACTTTATTATTTTGAGTGAGACGCTTAGTAGTGACTCAAATATTGAGAACTGTAACATAATTAGAATATAGTAGTTAGATTGTGCTGCTAGAACTACACTATTTGTATAACTGGATAACAGTACGTACATCTGAGGTGTGATATGTACTGTAGAAGAGAAAATCGCAATGTCTATGCGGCTTGTCCTGTACATAGTTGTGTCTTCACAGTCACTCTGTAAGACTGTCAGTTAAGTTTAAAGATGAGTCAGATTAAGTCCTCGACGTATGTATCTGAGTATCAGAGAGTGAATGACAAGTCCCTGATCTAAGATTTGACAAATATGTTCTCGGTTGGCTGTTTCACTAAACTACGGTCGCCGAAGAAAAACATGAATGTTTCAATTCCTCCTTCTGTCTCTGTCAAAAATATGTTATTTACAAACGTATACTTAAACTCACTGGTATATTCTCTACTCTGTGCTCCACGTTCTTTTAGAAATGATAAAGTAGAAGTCTGTTCCATTAATCACTTAAGATCATCTATAAACTGATATAATATTGTCTCTTAAAAGATATATACTCTTGTAGTTAAATATTCCCGCTTTTATAAATATATATATATATATATATATATATATATATATATATATATATATATATATATATATATATATATATATATATATATATATATATATATATATATATATATATATATATATATATATATATATATATATATATATAAACACTGAACATTATATATATATATATATATATATATATATATATATTTTATATATATATATATAATGTTCAGTGCTTCAAGTGTTCTCCGATGTCTTCACTCAGCTGCCAAATACATAACTTAACTGTTGTTCATAAAATGTTCTTTTCACATTGTCTCTTCCCCGTCTCTATAAGAACTGATTTCTGTTCACGTATTATCCCATTATTCGACTAAATTCTCTCAGTATTACTCATGATCCCGTGCTTTGTTCCTATACGGATTTTGTGAGAACTGGTTATACTTCTCGAACTACTTTTCAAAATCTAGCTACCTTCTTGTTAACTTAAAGTTCCAAACTTAAAATGTTGTTTACACAATCTTGGATATTCTATATCCCGTGACCAAGTCCAGTCACTCTATCTGTTTACATTTCATACTAAAAAAATGAACTTAGTATTAATTTTCTAGGGACCAAACCCGAAATAAAGGAATGACGAAAACGGATGTGCTTGGCCTCGGACGTCCTGACCACAAGTGGCCAACCGGGGTGCAAATAATCACAGTTTTACTGTGGAACTTGCAGCGGAAATCACACGAACTATTCGTTGTGGTTATTTGAGAGCGAACACTGATGAAGAAGAAGAAGTATTACTTTGCTTCACTCCCTTTGAGTATAATAAAGCATCTAATATATTTGTTGTGACTTTTTTTCATCGTGTCTGTTTGTGAAGTAAAATGACTGTTACAGTTGGACCATTGTCCTGCTACAAGAGAGATCCAGTAGGAGTTTAAGAATGAACGCTGAATAAGAAGAATATAATCATGGTACACACCCACACCGCCCACAAACAATTTCACTAATGTTGCAATACATGTAATAATGGAACACGTTTCTTTGTTTATTTAATTAGACCGTAGTAAAAAAAAATATTACTAAAACAAATGCAATCTTCATCTAAATAGGGATACTAATAATGCCTTGTTTTTGTTTACTTTACAAATAGTGTTGTGTCTCTATTTTTATTATATTTATCCTGCCAAATACGTGTTGCTATTATTGTTTACACGATATAATTATGGTAGACATAATTACAATCAATTGTTTTATTAGTAATTGTATGTTATCCTATTGCACTTCCTAGAGTGTAATCAATCTTATTATGGAATACGATGTGAATCAAAATGTTCTAAACATTGTATGAACGCAAGTTGTGATCATATGTCTGGAAAGTGTTCAATATGTAGAACAGGTTTCAAAGGACAATTGTGTCTACAAGGTAAGTGTATGTGATTGAAGGTTCAGCTATACATATCGTCTAACAAAGACGAATGGGTAGTTGGATGAACATAAATTACCCAACAATATTTTGGAATAATATAGTCCGTCTATCTTGTATTTTTTTCAATAAATATCAATAATTTAAGAGAGAAACTGCTAAATTGTGCCTAAACTGTTCACAACCTTCACCCAATGACAAAATGATCCATGATTACCGTTTTAAACATAATGATATGGCGCAGTGATTTCACTTTCACATACCACTATGTATAACATGTAGTGTAGTGTTCGCTCCCTGAAGTCAGGGATGCATCATTATCATATTACGCATTATTGATATTGTATCCTTGGCCTGACATTACTATCATATCTCCCATTTCTGTGTACCAATTTTTGTATGCAAGGGGAAACAAGAACCTGGTGAAAATGTACATGGCTGTGATCTCTTTATCTGAGGTTCATGTCTAATTTGTAAAATTGTTTTCCTAGCATGAAACTATATGTAATAAATGTTTATGCGTATCAATATTGCTTGCGTTGTATTAATAAATACACCGTGTGTGATGTTGTATACAAGGTTACATTTATGTCGTTATCTGAATTAAAATCAAAATGTTATTCTTGATTTATGTTTTATTTTATTTCGCAGGCGTAGAGAAACCATCTCTATGGGTGGCTCCTATAACTTTAATGCCATTTTTGTTGTTGCTATTCATGTGCTTGCCTGGAGGGTACAGCGATGATGATGATGTAGAGGACATGGATATGTCATCATTCAGTGATAACAGTTACGGGATAATGAACAGTCTCCAAAATGTAGATATTAGCGGCTCAGTGGACATATAGAGTTAATGTCCAAACACTTAAGAACCATAGAATTAGTGTATAGTGCCTATAACAATAGACAGTTCTGATGCTGACTACATTTAAGCATATTTACTGTTTGTGATTACATCAGATCTATGTTGAAATATGTATGGTATGATATACGATGTATGATAGAATGATACGAATATAGCCGATGAAATATAAATCGATCAGTGGCTGACTTGCACAACTACATTTCTTGCCGGTATATTGTTTATTGAAATTCCGGTAGTGACGTCTGTTGTTGGAGGTTGTTTCTCTAATCAAGTCTGGGTCATTATGTCGATCGTTGGATTAATCAACTAACATCGTAAAGTCCAGACCGATTTGTATGCCAGAAGTAATTTCATTCCATTTCTATTGGCATTGTAATGAATTGTGTTGTGACACACTGTGTATTACAACATCGGCTATTCAAAATATCACATATGATTTATCTTTATTATTGCGGGATTGTCGTACAGTGATCTAGCTACAGTTCGTGTTCATTCAAACGAATTATTTGTGTCACTGTGTAGTACATCATGGGATACTTAAGAAGCATATGGGATTCTCTTCATAATCATCGTGGGATTGTCGTACAGTCATATCTAGTTAACAACAACACATTATAACCAAACTTACTTCTAAAGACATTCTTTGCAATGTTAAATAGCACGTCTACAACACCAAGTCAACAGCAACTGAAACTGCTACATTCAACAGATCCATTAAAAATAGCTTATTGTAATGAACGATTGCTATATCATATAGGTAAACACGCACAGTTGTGTAGGGAAATGTCCAACTACGGAATAAATAATTTGGGAATTAATGAGTGTCGCTGGCCTGGCTCAGGTCAATTATTCCTTCGAAACGACAAAAAAACAAAACGTATTTACTCAGGCAGACCTGATATCCAAATGGAATTAGTTGCAATAATAATGACTAAAAAAATGTTATCTCAGGCTGAAAAAGCGTTATTAAGCTGGGAGGCAGTCAATGAAAGGATTATTACTGCACGTTTTCAAACAAGATTCTTCAAATTATCAATAATCCAATATTACGCACCAACAAACGATGATTCTGACTTGTCGAAAGACACATTCTACACACTCTAGTTGACGTTTTATATGTAATACCCAAACACGATATCATCATTGTGATGTGTGACTTTAACGCCTAAATTGGTAATGATAACAAAGGAGCAGAAAAACAAGGAGCTAAACCAACATGGATAAAGACTAATTGAGTTTTGTGAAATAGGAGATTTAGAAATTTCGAATACCCTCATTTCGCACACAAATATTCACAAGATTACTTGGAATTAACATGACAAAAAAACCAAAAACCAGATAGACCATTTAAAAAATATATATATTTCAGCTGTACAGGACGTAAGAGCATTTAGAGGAAAATATATTGGAAGTGATCACAATCTCTGCATAGCTAAGCTAAAAAATCAAACTTAAAAAAACATCAAAATATCATCTACCAACAGAAAAATCAATACAAGATGTATACTAGAAAGTAATTTACAAGAAGAATACAAAACCAAAATCAACAATCAATACACCGCCTTAGATAAGACATTAGAATTACTAAATCAGATAACATCCATAGAAACGAAATGGGCGAATTTTAGAAATACTGCAATAAATGATGCTTTGGATACAGCCGGTCTCATACAAAACAATAAGAAGAAATGGATAAGCGAGGGGACACACTTGGTCAAAAATCCAAAACCGTTAACTGACGAAGCAAAAACATATTCCCTGCAAACACCACTCAAGACGAGGAATAAAACAGACTCACAAACGCACTTTTAGACAAAGAAGTTAAAGCAAGCGCTAAAAAGGATAGACACAATTATATAAACAACGTAACATTGGAATCTGAATCAGCATCAAAACACAACAACAGCAAGGTACTACACCACATAACCAAACAACTGTGCAACCAGCCATGTATCCCTAACGCATCTATAAAAGACATAATGGCAAAGTTTTAACAAAAACTGAACAAAAACAAAGATGGACCGAACATTTCCAAGATCTTCTTAACAGACCACCACCCCAATCTACTCCAAAACTAAAGCAACAGGAGAAAAAGCCACCAATAGAAGCTTCCATAGATAATTTCAATCTTGAAAAGATAAAAAAACATTAACAAATTTAAAAAAAAGTAGCAGGTCAAGATGACATCACAAGAAAATGATAATACCTTCTCCATTTTACTGACTATTTTCAATATGATTTGGAAAAGTGAATGCCCACCCCAACAATGGAAAAGTCATATCATTATCAAACTACCCAAAAATGGAGACCTAACATACTGGAGGGGAATCACACTGCTATCCGTACCTGATAAAATACGGTGTGATATGATGCTTGCAAGTTTAAAGTCATCCTTAGACAAAATAATTAGAGAAAAGCAGTCGGGCTTTAGACCAGGTCGTTCCTGCCTCGACCACATATTCACTCATAGAGCAATGATTGAAGAATATCAAGAATTTAGATATAATCTCGAAATAAACTTCGTTGATTTCCAAAGAGCCTTCGACAGCAGTCGCTTTGGGAAATTTTAAAAATACACGAATTCCATAACAAATATATAAATGTGATAAAATCATTCTATACCAACTCAAAATGCTGTGTTATATCAGAAAAAGGCAATTCAGATTTGCTCCCTCTGAGTAATGGTGTTCAACAAGGCTGCCCATTACCATCACTAATCAATATCGCAATTGACAGGGCTATGAGAAAAAGCACATCCAGCGCACATTTAGGAATCAAATGGATAGATAAAACAACATTAGAAGACTTGGATTTTGCCGATAATCTTGCATATTGTGTGAAAACCATCAAGATGCACAAACAAAAACTGATAGATTAAAACTCATCGCAGAACAAATAGTTCTTCAAATCAACTCACGAAAAACAAAAATGATGGGCTAGAACAATTTACCTAGCGCAATTACTTTAAATGGACACCAACTTGAAAAGGCACACACATTCTCCTATCTAGGAAGCAAATTAACTATCGACGGTGATGTCATGACAGAAATTACAACTCGCATTACACTAGCATCAAATGCCTTTAACAGAAAGTCTAATATCTGGAGATCAAAGTCAATCAGCACACGCACGAAAATGCGCGTATTTAATTACTGCGTTATTCCGGTGCTATCATATGGATGTGAGAGCTGGAAAAGCTCTTTATCTTCAGAAAAGAAATTACTAAATTTCCAGAACAAATGTCTTCGTAGGATAACTAACACCCATTGGAGTGAATTCAAATCGAATGATAAAATCAGAAAAGAGACACATCAAAAGTTCATCACATATGATATCATAAAACGTCGTTGGTCCTACATCGGGCATGTCCTACGCGCAGACATCACTATAATACACCACCAATCTCTTTAATGATACCTACAGGTAAAAGAGACAAGGGTAGATCAAGCGAAGAAGAACAATAGTTAGAGAAAGTAGAACAATCAATACATACTATTCAAGAACTGCATATAATAGCTTTAAAACACATAATTGGAGAGATCTGTCCTCTGCCCTATCCGCTAACTTCCTCGCAAAAGGAAAATGAACGAATGAATAAATGCATATTGTTTATTAATCACTTATGAACAAGTGTGTATCTCCAAAAGGAGCAAAAGATTGCACAATGTAACGAGGATGACCAATATATTGTCTAAGCAGTACAACGATTGAAGAAAATTTTCCTGTGTGACTCAACAGCAGGAAATAATTACACACATTATCATTGAAATGCGCGAATTGAAAAGCATTGGATTCTGTCTGATGTGCGTTAATCCACATTGAAGGAACACAGATTAAAAATTACGAGCTGATAGAAACAGTGGTACATGTTTAACTAAAATGTATAACACGGATGAAACAAATGTATATACTCAATAATAATGGAGCAAACAACCAGTCAAACTAACATGCGTATCATGTGGCAATGTTGATTTTCATGGGATATCTCAATAACTTACAGTGTACTTACTTGATTAGTTCTGGTAAATATGCATCAAAATATCTTACAGATTGTTCAAGTTGGAAGTTGATATGCAATATTCAACCAACATGCTCGGTTGTAACATTATTGTATGCAAACGTAGTGACAGAATGAACATGTTTTTTAAACACGTAGAGGAAGTCATCTGTTGTAAATGTCTGTCAATATGTGCACAAACATTTTATTGGAATAATCGTGTCATGACATGCATCAGTTAAGATTAATTGTTAATGAACCCGTTGATACACTTGCGAGAAAAGACACATTGTTAATATGCACATTAATGGAACCGTTGATTGGAAACGGAACACCGTCCTCAGATTATGGATATATATTAATCTTGTTCACTCTCAAGAATGCGAGATGGAGTGACGATGTGGTTACTTGGAAATGAAAACATATTGTATGCACGGAAGACGTATACTTTAGAATTGAACTAGAAATTTAAGCTAACACGTTTTTTTAAAAATTTTATAATTTGAGTATGAGGTCGGAGAACTTATGTGCGTGCCAGGTATATTTTCATAACATGTTATCATATCCTAACTCTTTTAACAATACCGGGTTCTTGTTTGGAACGCGTGCCTCTATCTTTAATTATTTCCCTTGGCAATGTGTGTTAGGTTACGTGTATCATTTTTTATTTATAATATAAAAGTCTTTAGTATTAGGGTTAAGAAATATGTTGTTTAATATACGAACCCTAACGCAAAATCACCATCTTCAAGTGACATGCCGGCAGGGGTAGGCGATCTTGGCTCTCCGTAGCTCTTTGTTTGCAGTATTTTGTATGACGATCGTTATTGTTTCCCTACCGTGCCATATTGTCAAACTTTGAAACATTTTATCACGTTGCATCCCGCTGTCTCTGTTGTCAATATTGCCTCCTGTGACTATGCTATCCATACCCACTTGTCTCATGAAGTGACCCAAAAATGAAGATTGTCTCTTTCTTACATTACTGATTAAGGTTCATTTCGCATTTGACTCTTTCCACTGTAGAACCACATCTCTGCTGCCTCTAATTTCCCACTTGCCAGTTTCCTATTGACTAAAACTTGCATCCATTTGTTAGTATAGGTGTTATATAGCACTACATATCTCTAAAAACGCACATATTTTGATATGCCACGATAAAACGATTACATGTTACTGAAACTCGTCGTTGGTCGTTCTTTGAGAAAACACCGAAGGCGACATCTGTTTCTGAAATAGTATTACTAATATGACATATTAGTATGTTTTTTTAATTATTTTATAATAAAAAATAATTAATTTTGTTACTGAAGCAGTATTAAAACTGAGTGTTACTGAAATAGTATTAAAACTGTGTGTTACAGAAATAATAGTACGCTTGCTGTATTGCTGATACCATTAAAATATTTATATATTAAAGAACATATTGCAAGTAACGTGTTACTGAGGCGTACAACGAACTTTCAATTACAATCGCAAATCAAGAGTCACTATGGACGATTACAACAGCAAACAACTTTCTCCTGTAACATGATGATCAAGAGGCAGTGCTGGTTCCAAACTTTTTGTGTGTTCATAAACAATCTAATCTGCGAATAGACACAATGTGTAAGGTGTGTAATGATGATGACTTGGTGATGTAGTGTGTAGAAGAATATCGAAATCCCACAAACAACAAAATACACAAGGCAGCAACAGTATAACGGCATGTACAGAGAAATGGATAGTAAGGATCAATGCTCTAAAGTCCTCAACAGCACTCTGTACTCTCTCCAAAAGGAAGAAGCACTATCTAGAGATGAAACTTACAAATGCACGTATCTATATAGAGTCTCTAACAAAAAGAGTGTAAAAAAGGTATACACATGTGAAATTAGACCAGTTCTACAATACGTAACAATATAATGACCTTAAGCAGCAATGTCCCGTCTGCAAGCGCTAGACATGGAGCAGAAGCAAGCACATCATCGCATCACATGTGCGATGCACATGTCTCCCATACATTAAATGGGAGACTTAGAATTTAATAAATAAATTAAAACATCAAACAGACAAACCTTCACCCCTTACATACTGGCAGGAGATTAAGATCCATGAGGAAAATTACACAATCATTCCAGTAACATTAATGAAGACTAGATTCGATGAGACAGCCAATGGACGGCTGAAGAAAAGCCTGTGTATTCACTGATCCAATAAACTATGCTAAAACTATAAAGGAGAACATACATAATACTAGAAATAACAAACACTTTTTCCCAAAATGAATTTCATGTGTGCTGTTTGTAAGCGTGTTTCTGTGTGCTGTTTGTAAGCTTCTTATTGTGTGTTGTTTGTAAGCTTGTTATTGTGTGTTGTTTGTAAGCTTGTTATTGTGTGCTGTTTATAAGCTTGTTATTGTGTGCTGTTTATAAGCTTGTTACTGTGTGTTGTTTGTAAGCTTGTTATTGTGTGTTGTTTGTAAGCTTGTTATTGTGTGCTGTTTATAAGCTTGTTATTGTGTGTTGTTTGTAAGCGTGTTATTGTGTGTTGTTTGTAAGCTTGTTATTGTGTGCTGTTTATAAGCTTGTTATTGTGTGCTGTTTATAAGCTTGTTATTATGTGGTGTTTGTAAGTTTGTTATTGTGTGTTCTTTGTAAGCTTGTTATTGTGTGTTGTTTGTAAGCTTGTTATTGTGTGCTGTTTGTACGCTTATTATTGTGTGATTTTTGTAAGTTTGTTATTGTGTGTTGTTTGTAAGCTTGTTATTGTGTGATGTTTGTAATCTTGCTATTGAGTTCTGTTTGTAAGCTTGTTATTGTGTTAGTTAGTTAGTTAGTTAGTCGTCGGATAATCATCACTGCAAACTGGACACATCCATAGTTGCTCCGATCTCTCCTTGAGTGTATCCGCCACCACACTTCTGCTGACAGTACCGGTCCTATGCTGGTTGACCATCATTCTTCTGCGCCCTCCAAAATGTTCACCTCTAGCAACACCGCATCTCAATCCCTGATCTTTAATCCTAGCCATTGAAAAGGAATCATCATCCACATTAGTCTCACTCTCGCGTGTTATATCTCTTAAGGAGTTCACAACGTCAGCGCGATCCATTGCCCATCGCCCTTTGCCACAAACGAAAATAAATGTAACCGCTTTCAAGCTCGCATTTCTCAAGGCATCAATCCACTGTTCGCGAACGAGACCCACTTGTACCTTCTTAATCATACTCATAGAGTCACTCAAGATGCAGACCTGCGTTACTTTCTGTGTGCGTAGCCACTCAAATGCCTTGGTCACCGCCATAGTCTCCATGGTCATACTACTCGTAGTGACCGCAAAGGCACCACTTTCCTCCTTGATCTTTTTACCTGCGCACTGAGCTGTAAAGGCCCAAGCACTGCAGACTCAAGAAAGGAAGGTCGTGGATGGGACGTGCTGAGGATGTAATACAAAGCGTGTGCAGATTACAGGATGTGGCAGCTGGTGCGGAATGGATAGGTCTACCCACAGATTTCGAAACTTGTTTGAGAGTAGTAATATCACTTAGCAGGGAATGCAGAGAATGGTGTCCCACAGCTGTGGAGAAAGAAGTGCAGGCTTTAATCAGTGAGAATACCAAAGAGGGGGATGTGATTATATACACTGATGGATCTGTACTTAGGCATGTTGTTATTGTGTGATATTTGTAAGCTTGTTACTGTGTGATGTTTGTAAACATGTTACTGTGTGATGTTTGTAAGCTTGTTACTGTGTGATGTTTCTAAGCTTGTTATTGTGTGCTGTTTGTAAGCGTGTTATCGTGTGTTATGTGTAAGCTTGTTATTGTGTGATGTTTGTAAGCGTGTTATCGTGTGTTATGTGTAAGCTTGTTATTGTGTGATGTTTGTAAGCTTGTTATTGTGGCTAGTTTTATTTCTATCATCCATATTGACATCAGACTTGTCAAACTCAAAAAGCACCATGGAATTCATACGATTCTTTGAGAATAACGGCGGGCCACACCAATAAATCTGAGAAACGCTGTAATATTATTGAATTATATTTAATGACTGTTCTGCTTTTACAACAAGAAAGTTGATTGGCGCCGAGAGTAATGCAAAATCGTATTCAGAAGATTAGAAATCACTAAATCTTTCCTCGAACTCTTTTGACAATAATTCTAGGTGACTCATATTTAGCATAAGTATGTTCAGATTCATCATTTTTGAATTTTTTCCAATTAGGAAAATGAAACAAATTTTCACGTGACAACTGTGTCTTCCATAAGCTTATTTTTGTAATGAAACGCTTGATATCGTCGTAGGAGTGATCAGTTTGTGTGCCCTGTAATTTCAAATTAAGATCGTTTAAATGTGTAGTAATGTCCACAGCAAACTCTATATCCTGAATCTATATTTCATCTTTTATTTCATCAGTGTTTTTACCTTTCATCTCCAAAATTAACGTAATTTCTTGTCTCAGCAAATACAATTTGTTCAGCACGTTGTGACACGACAACTAAAGGACTGCTGTTTAGAATGAAACATCGGTAAACTGACTAACCAATGTCTTCTAACAGCCGACTGAAATGACGAATGTTGATAGCATTACATTTGATAAAGGTCACTTTTTTTGTGATAACACAAAGCACGTGATTCAATTTTAAAGTTGGTGTACATACAATTTGCTGATGAATAATGCAGTGAAAATGTGTAAAAGATGAATCTGAATTCGAGTTCTCAATTTGTGTTCGCAACTTGCCAGCAACGCCATTATTTCAGTCAACCATAGTCGCGGCACCATCAGTAGATACAGGTTTACTCAAACCAAAAGCATAGTCATGCAGAATCTGTTCGACGTTTTCAAAGATGTCTTTGCTCGCTGTAGTGTCCTGTATTGGGACTAGTCCCATAAGTTCTTAATAAATATTAAATTCGCTGTCATAGGCCCTAATAAAACTGCAAGCTGTGCTACTTCAATGATGTCAACGGTTTTTTTCAATAGCAATATAACAAAAATGTACAAATTTGGATTATGCAGCCTTCAATTCTTGTTTTAAATCATCTTCGATTTCATCAATCCGTCCAGCAACAGTGTTCCTGGTTAACGAAATATCCTTAAATAGCTGTGCTTTCAGTAGGCACACAATGTCAGCCGATGTTTCAAATGCTTTACGAAATCTCCTTCACTGTAAGATTCCCCACTCATGGCGATCATTTGGCTTAGTTCATAGCTTGCAGTAACAGAAGCAACATTGGTTCCATCTATTTGTGTAAAACATGTCTGTAGCTGCATTAAGTTAGCCTTCAATTTCATGAGTCTTGAAACAAGAATTAAGCCCTCATATTTATCGCATGTTCGATGGTTGGTTTCATAATGCCTTTTATAGTCTTTTGGTGTGACAATGCTATTATTGCATACTAAACAATTTATCATTGTACAAAAATAATGTAGTTCCCATTTTTCTTGAAATAAATGCACATCTTCATCAAGTGTCCATTTCGTCTTAGCTAAAGGTGCTATAGCCAGTTTAAACGATGTCAGTTTATGCACTACTTCATAAAAAAACAAATAATATAATTACCGGCACGATTCAATAATATACCATTTATTAACGTGTTTACATTTTAAGATGGAAATAACAACATGTCTGCTACTTCTGGTCAATGTTGCCAATTTTCATAGATATAAATCCCCTACTAGCTTAACATAGCAGTATTGTTTTCTTATACGTGACACTGAGCACGTTTTATGTTTTATACACCCAGTTTAAAGTGTTAAAACTGAAATTGCCGGCATTAAATGAGGCAATTGCAGTATTATATGTGCGGGCCGCATACGTGCTTACAAAGGGTCGCAGGTGGCTCGCAGACCGCACGTTTCACGTACCTATTTTACAAGATCACATTTGAGTCATACACTTCATTTACGACAATTATTACATATAGTAATGGATCTACTCAATACATTCACATATACTGACTTTACTGACAATCTGGACCTACACATTTCGATATGCAGGTACCATTACGTCCTCCATCTGTGAAGAATGTATCTTTCCCAGAACAATGACACAGACACATGCTGTCACTGAAAAAATCAGATACTAGGACAACCTGAAGCAATTTAAATTGAATTATATGTTTCATGTGAAGATGATCGTAACATCACATAAAACAGACTATCAAATGTCACTTATGTTTAAGTAGAATATTACACAACACACTAAACACGCGTTACACACTTGTTCTGCGACGTTTCCGAAACAATTCACGTCATAACATGTGTAATTGTTCTAGACGGTAGCTACAAATGCGCGCCGTACCGTGTACCATTGTTGGAGAAGTTATTTGAGTGAAATTGTAACTTTCGTATACGTGTATACATTCTATTTAAGACTCTATTGAAAAACAACAATTTACAACTGTTCCAATTGTTCTATTAAAAAATCAATTCAAAACACTTACAATTGTAATAGTCGATATATGGACGAGCAGTTCTTAACCTTTACAATTCCTCAATATGGTAACTGAACATGCACATGATGATCTGTAAATGTGTTCTAGATGGAACATACACATGCGGGACTTACATTATATATTTGATTCAGACAGTACCTACAAACGCACGCCAAAACATGTATAATGAAGAACGGCGGAGGACCTGATGTTAGCCACATCGTAGTCTTCTATAGCCTGTGTATATTGTTTTGAGAGCGTGCATACACTATTGTTATGTTGTTCTTCCACCAATAGTTATAATGACCATTTGTTCATCTACTATTAAAATTAAATTAGAGCTATGCCCTTGATTATGAGTTCTTAGATGGCTAATGGGCCCTATTTGAGCTGTTAATGTCTTTTAAACAGTTCGGGAATGGGATGACCACTGTAGACAGATCTTGGTCTTTCCGTGACAATAGTGTTAATGAGGTTAGGACATACACAGGATAAGCACGTATGAATATTGAACCATTATCTATGAAGTATGACGCATGGTCGAGAGGTTAGTCCGTTACTCTTGCATCTTCAACTTCCACGGTTTTTTGTATCGACTGTAAAAGTTCGGTCTTTATTACAAAATACAATAGAACATGTTCTCTTATTTCATATTCAAAAAAAAAATTACAGTATTTCCATTTTTATAGAGCGTTTTTTTCGACGAAGACACATGTTTATAGACTGGCAAGTCAACAAATTAATTATAGGAAATGCATTGTACCGAGAGAAATAATTACTGTTTGTTAGGTCGGCAACGATCGCATGAAGATCCATCCAGAAATGCAATTCTAGTGCATGATTCAGTTAATATGGCAACGGAAACATCGATAAATGGGGGAGGGGGGCTGACAGCATATTACCTGTATATAATATAATATTAATCACAACGTGTCACATCTTGTGACACTTTATACCTTGAGACTTCTATTTATTGATTCTCACAGATGACAACGAGAAATACAAATCTACTTCGAGTTCAGTTATATTCTTGTATTTGTAGATCAATAGTTGACGTAAACATGTTCATGGTGGTAGATCAGTAGTTGACATAAACATGTTCATGGTGGTAGATCAGTAGTTGACATAAACATGTTCATGGTGGTAGATCAGTAGTTGAAATAAACATGTTCATGGTGGTAGATCAGTAGTTGACATAAACATGTTCTTGGTGGTAGATCAGTAGTTGACATAAACATGTTCATGGTGGTAGATCAGTAGTTGACTTAAACATGTTCATGGTGGTAGATCAGTAGTTGACATAAACATGTTCTTGGTGGTAGATCAGTAGTTGCCTTAAACATGTTCATGGTGGTAGATCAGTAGTTGACTTAAACATGTTCATGGTGGTAGATCAATAGTTGACTTAAACATGTTCTTGGTGGTAGATCAGTAGTTGACATAAACATGTTCTTGGTGGTAGATCAGTAGTTGACTTAAACATGTTCTTGGTGGTAGATTAGTAGTTGACTTAAACATGTTCATGGTGGTAGATCAGTAGTTGACATAAACATGTTCATGGTGGTAGATCAGTAGTTGACAGAAACATGTTCATGGTGGTAGATCAGTAGTTGACATAAACATGTTCATGGTGGTAGATTAGTAGTTGACGTAAACATGTTCATGGTGGTAGATTAGTAGTTGACATAAACATGTTCATGGTGGTAGATTAGTAGTTGACATAAACATCTTCATGGTGGTAGATCAGTAGTTGACATAAACATGTTCATGGTGGTTGATTAGTAGTTGACATAAACATGTTCATGGTGGTAGATTAGTAGTTGACATAAACATGTTCATGGTGGTAGATCAGTAGTTGACATAAACATGTTCATGGTGGTAGATTAGTAGTTGACATAAACATGTTCATGGTGGTAGATCAGTAGTTGACATAAACATGTTCATGGTGGTAGATCAGTAGTTGACATAAACATGTTCTTGGTGGTAGATCAGTAGTTGACATAAACATGTTCTTGGTGGTAGATTAGTAGTTGACTTAAACATGTTCTTGGTGGTAGATTAGTAGTTGACTTAAACATGTTCTTGGTGGTAGATCAGTAGTTGACATAAAAATGTTCTTGGTGGTAGATCAGTAGTTGACTTAAACATGTTCATGTGGTAGATCAGTAGTTGACATAAACATGTTCTTGGTGGTAGATCAGTAGTTGACATAAACATGTTCTTGGTGGTAGATTAGTAGTTGACTTAACATGTTCTTGGTGGTAGATTAGTAGTTGACTAAACATGTTCATGGTGGTAGATCAGTAGTTGACATAAACATGTTCTTGGTTGTAGATCAGTAGTTGACTTAAACATGTTCATGGTGGTAGATCAGTAGTTGACATAAACATGTTCTTGGTGATAGATCAGTAGTTGACTTAAACATGTTCATGGTGGTAGATCAGTAGTTGACATAAACATGTTCTTGGTGGTAGATCAGTAGTTGCCTTAAACATGTTCATGGTGGTAGATCAGTAGTTGACTTAAACATGTTGATGGTGGTAGATCAGTAGTTGACATAAACATGTTCATGGTTGTAGTTCAATAGTTCATGTAAACAAGTTCATGGTGGTAGCTCTGTAGTTGACTTTAACATGTTTTCGGTGGTAGATCAATAGTTCACGTAAACATGTTCATGGTGGTAGATCTGTAGTTGACTTTAACATGTTTTCGGTGGTAGATCAATAGTTCACGTAAACATGTTCATGGTGGTAGATCAATAGTTGACGTAAAGTGTCTTGTGATGGTTGATAAAAAGTTGACGAAATCATGTTCATGGCGGTAGATCGATAGTTGACGTTATCATGTTCAATGCGGTTGATCAATAGTTCATGGAAAAATGTTCATGCTGATAGATCTGTAGTTGACTTTGACATGTTTTTGGTGGTAGATCAATAGTTCACGTAAACATGTTCATTGTGGTAGATTGATAGTTCACGTAAACATGTTCATGGTGGTAGTTCAATAGTTGAAGTAAACATATTCATGTTGTTGTTCAATATTTCACGTAAACATGTCGATGATGGTAGATCAATAGTTCACGTAAACATGTCGATGATAGTAGATCAATAGTTGACGTAAACATGTTCGTGACGGTAGATCAATAATTCACGTAAACATGTTCGTTTTGTGGTAGATCAATAGCTGACATATTTTCTTTCTTATGTGTGTGTTATCCAATTTTGCCGTTAAGTGTAGTGTGATTAGAGTACGAGCTTGCGTATTTGAGCCACATGTGTGGCATCGGCTTTTAAAGGATTGTGTTTGTTCAAAATGTCCCTGACAGTTTCTATACATCTTTTGCGTGGTCTTCCTCTGGATTTGTACCCGGATCTCATTGGTTATATAGCTGTATGGGCAACCTGTCGTGATGCATTCTCATAATGTGGTCAAACCACTTGATCTGCTACCTTTCTATGTATTCTGCGCAAAGTATTATACCTATTCTTTCCCTGACATATTCATTTTGTAATGTATCGGGCCTGGTGACAACTGCGGCCTTCGTCAAACATCCCATCTCGAAGTTATCTATTTTTCTGAAATGTGAAGATCAGAAAGAAGAGGTTAGGCACTGGTAACACAGTGTTGGTAGGAATATAGTTTAGATCATTTGTCTTTTAACATCCATTTTAATTTTGGAATGAAGAAGTAGTGGCGACAGTTGGTATGTTACTGAATTTGCCTTTTGCCATTTCGTCCTCTCTAATGAGGTTTCTATTTTCTGTAAAAATACTACAGAGAAATTTGAACTCATTTACTTATTTTGCTTTTATGTTGTCTGTCTGTATATTTAGGGGCATTGTGTTCTGCATATTTTGATAGTTTTCGTGGTTCTTTTTAGTATTGATCTTCATGTTGTATCTTCTACATGTTGCAGATCGTGATTTGAATACAAATAAGATAGAGAGGTTACTGAAGAAAACTGCCAATATAAAATAATAAAATATAGAAAATAACAATAAAACAAAGAACAAATACAATTGTAATCTATTTTGTCTGGTTACTGCGGCAGTTCCATTTTGTCGGACATCCTCCGATATTTGGGTTATTTATAGATAGTGAGTTGACATGATTGTGTTGTTGTTCTTCGTTTTCGTATATGAGGCTCTTGTCATCTATGAAAAGTGATTCATTTAGTTAATTGTTTAGTTGCTCTGAACAACTATGGTATATTGTTAAAATGGAATGGGAAAGCTATTTCGAAACGTTCAGACGAAACATTTAAGATCATTCTTTCGTGATGACGTTGTCATTTTATGTGTAATTATATCAGCCATATTTGAAACAAGCAAACGAGGTAAATATTATGTCTTTGGTAGAGCTTATCTGATAAACTTTTCCGCACAAAAATATTAAAGTATTATGTAACATGTTTGTCTCATTAGAAGGAAATATTGTATGTGATCGATATAATCAGTACTTAACTTAATTATTGATAAGAAACATGCTTTACAAAACAGTATACATTCCCACATACGCTCTGCTTGCCGTGGAGTCAGCTATCTAAATGTGTACAAGTTCTAGTAAGTTGCTGGTTGCGAGTCCTTCTGATGTTTCCACTGAACTTTCTTCTGATCTTGCAATAGAGGGGGCATTGGATATAACTAATGATAGCCAGTAAATGAAGTTTATTTCCATGCAGTAAACATTTAATCCCATGTCGTAAAAAATATAAATATTCTTCTACTAAAAATATACATTTTCTTTACAAAGTATACGCTCATAAAATTGCCCATACTGCATTTTCCCCCGTTAGAGTGTTGCTGGAAGTTTTCTTTTGGTATGTGTGATAGTAGTCAGATGTCCGTGCAGTCACCACGTCATGTTCAATGTAAGGTTGTAGTTTAAATTCCTAAATAAAGTAATAATAATAATAATAATAATAAAGTATTACCTGGAATCAATAAACCTATTGTCTCTGCTGACTATTGTCTCTGCTGACTATTGTATCTGCTGACTATTGTCTCTGCTGACTATTGTCTCTGCTGACTATTGTCTCTGCTGACCGATTTCCCACTGAGCGCATCTCCGACTTCCTTGACAACATTTTTAAGCCGTTAGTCGAACAACTGCCTTTATTCTTAAAAGACACTAAGTATGCCATAACCGTTTTTTCTTCTGTCCTGTTGTCTTCTGACAGTACCTATCGTCTGTTCTTGCATGATGTCTATTCTTTGTACACTTCTATACCCCATGGAGATGGTCTCAGGGCACTGCAGTTCTTTCGTGACAAGAGTCGCCATCCCTCTGTTCCAACTTCTACTCTTATCCGCCTTGGTGAACTAGTGCTTACGCTCAACTCTTTTGAATTTGATGGGCACTTTTACGATCACATCAGTGGCGTTGCCATGGGGACCAAAATGGGACCTAGCTATGCGTGTATGTTCATGGGGCATCTTGAACATCTAGTTTGTTCTACCAATAATTGTCAGCTCCCATCTCTTGTCCATAGATACTTTGACGATGGGATAATTTCTCCGACATGTCCGAAGTGGAACTGTCTCGCTTCATTAACTTCATCGGCAGTTTCAAACTTGCTATTATATTTACATCTAACATCTCCACTACTTCTGTCAAAGTCCTTGACATCAAAGTCACCATTCACCCACCTTATCTTAGCACATCTGTTTACTACATACCTACTGAAGCACATGGCTTTCTGCTCAACACTTCTTCTCATCCTCCTGCTTATGGTAACTATCTACCGCACTCCCATATTCTTCTCCTGCGTCGCTTAAGTAGCGATTACGACCATTTTCTCGACAAGTCCGCTGAGATGATTGAGTCTTTCCGTAGACGCTCGTTCTCTGACAACATTATTTCATCCGCTGGACTCCGTGAACGCCATTTGTCTCGCCTCAATACCTTGACTAACTCTCAAGGTACTTCCTCCTCCTCTGATAGGGTTAAACTTGTTCGTACCTTTCATCCTCATAACTCGTCTGTTCGACGCATCCTGCTTAAACATTATTCTCTTCTCCAGTCTGATCCTGACACCCGTGGTGGTTTCCATGACTTACTTCTGCTGGCTTATAGGCGTGACAGAAATCTGAAAGACATCTTGGTCTATAGCCATGTTAAGACTTCTGTTGCCTAACATTTTGGCACGGTTCGTTGCTCACGTGGTCGTTTCTATGCATGTCCTTACTTGGTTCAGATGCGCTCTATTTCATTTCCCAAGGCCACATTCTCTATCGATGAGAACTTTACATGTGAGTCTCGTAATGTCATTTACGTGATCATATGTAAACGCTGCGGTAAACAGTACGTCGGGGAAACCGACTTAAGACTGAGCGATCGCTTTTGTAACTATCTTTATGCCATCAAGCATAGAACGCCCACTACTGTGGCCAAACACTTCAGTGGCGATGGGCATCATGGCTCGTGTGATATTCAGGTCATCGATATCAGATCCTGCACCACCGATGATATATCTAGGTAAACTCTAGAACAACATCTAATTTTTAATTGGGTATACTCAATCCTTTTGGACACAATTCCGACCACTCTTATATCTAGTACTGGGTTGGTTTTATTCTTTTTCTTCCTTAATTTACTCATCTTTTTGTTCGTTTCGTTTCCACATATATTTGCGTGTGTATGTACTTCCTGTACTTCCGGCATCTCATTTCCATATT
Source organism: Meghimatium bilineatum (assembly GCA_034231615.1). Lineage (NCBI taxonomy): Eukaryota > Metazoa > Mollusca > Gastropoda > Stylommatophora > Philomycidae > Meghimatium > Meghimatium bilineatum. The sequence goes on along the minus strand of CM067305.1, from coordinate 63,687,879 downwards.
TCAGTTGGATACGTTTGTTTGTTTTCATTATTGGTCTATTCATTGTCTTTTGATATTTTGTGTGTATCTTGATAAAGATCTTTTGGTTGAAACGTTGAATACGATTTGAATACTGTAATTTCTATATTTCCTTGTGTGCACATCATTTTCCACTAGTTTTAGATATAGTCTGTCGTGTCTGATTGAAGCGATTATGTAAACCTTTGTAATACGTAAGTACGATTACCTGGAATCGAACCCTGGGCGTAAGACCACATTTTAACCACTCTGCCATGCGCGCTCATATATTTAATTGACGTCCTGATCATGACAATATTAACGTTATTAAAATTCAATTGATTGATTATATATTACAAAGGAACATTATAACATACAGGGAACTATATCGAGTGGCATATTCGTTCCACAACGCTGTCTTGTTCGTGGATACTCTGACCGCCTCTCTGTACCAGGCAAGAGACGTGTCAATACATTCCAGTAGGCTGCTGGTCCAATGACTTCTTGATCTGTACCTTTTCTTTCCTGATACTATGCCCTCCAGAATCAGGTTATCGAAGTCTGGTTTAGTGTCCACAATAATTCAGCTTATTTCGTATGATGGTATTTAGAGGTCACACTCTTTTTAGTTTCACTAATTTCTCACCTTCAATGTGTTTCTTGTTTTTCGTAGATACTATTGGTATGTTCTTTATATATCACTTGTTTCAATTGAAATACGTTGCCATACGTAATATACTCTCCGTGCGAGCAGCCTTCAAATTGTGTGTAGACTGAACATATCATTCACGTATAGATTATGCAATATTCTGATATTTCCATAAATGATGCACATGTTACCCAACACCCGTGCCCCCCCCAATCTGTCCTAAACTGTCCAGTGTTGAGGTCATCGATGTTATTTTCATTTAAAAATAAATTGACAGGCATGTAATAACCGAGGTCTGAGCTTATATTTAGTTGTATGTAGAAAATCGTATACCTGCGAATCTGGGAGCGTGTTTGTCCATCACAAGTGATGAAGACCATGTATGCATTCACTTTTGAAAAATTCAGTTAGAATTATGACGATGCATAGTTCGTAGCTGGCTAAGGAGGACTATTCGAGCTGTAAATGTCGTTGGACAGTTTATACATTGAATGGCTACTGTAGGTGAATTTGTGTAAATCCGTTACTTTCTCTGTTGTTGTGCTGCAACATTTCTCATCTTTTTACATGACCATGTACTCTTTTTGACTGTAGAGTGCTATGCAGATCTAATTTGCACAAGTTCTTCCCATGTGTCTTGATCTATTCCAAACGCTTTCAGTGAGGTCTTTAACGAGTCATTGTAGTGCTTATTTTGGCCACATTGAGATCATTTAATCTTCTCCAGCTCATCGTAGATAAGTATCTGTGACAGGCAATAGTCTTGCATACTTACTATATTTTCTGCCCAATGAAAGTGTGTCTGCGTCAGGATAGCTTCAATGATCGGGACACCAGATGTGTCAATGACAGTGGTATCTGGAATCGTGTCTTGCCATCTGATGGTCATGACTACTCTACAACACATGATGATGATGAAACACTTTATATATAGGTGATACTATCAGCAGGTAGCTCTTGACACCCCGTAGTCTGTCAGACAAAAGCACATGTTCTGTTTAGTTGTTAACTGACGTCACACCCGGAGTCGTGTACATATGTCTCAAAGGCATGGTGGGGTAAGGACCGTTTATGTATGGATATTTAATCTGCTTTTGGATGGATTCCATTCTTCAATATTAAAAAAAAGAAAGATTACCGGTGATGTTTGAACATGTTGGAACCAACCAGTACGGAATGGAAGTCAACACAGAAAAGAGGAATATCTTGGTTGACAGTAGAGACACAAAAGAACAGATCGACATCAACATGAATGGTTATAAACTTGCGGATATGGATACTTTAAAATATTACAATCTAGCATATTTAGTGACTGGATATACAATGTAGAATTGAAACAAAATGAGGTTGGACATGCTTTTAGCATCTATGTCAAAGCTAACGGTGATTTGAAATAGCAACATCAGTGTTGGAAGGAAAGTCAAACTGTATAGTGCACTGGTGATTTCTGTTGTGCTGTATGGTTGTGAGAGCTGGGAACTCACTGCGGAAATGGAGAGCCGCTTACATGCTTTCCAGTGCTAATGCTACAGACGAATTATACTAATTTCTTACGGAGAGCATAAGAAAAATCAATACGTAAGACATACAATAGAGTATATGTCGGTGTAAAAGAACTATTGGTTTCAATAGTGAAGCGACGAATACTGGCATGGTTTGGATATGTATGGCGACATGTTTCCTTGTCATAACAATAATGCTAGGAATCCACGAATGGGGAGTAGACACGGGAGTGAAAAAAAAGTAATGTTAAGACTACAGCAAAGAGTGTACTAATCACTATAGTTCCTCACTCATCCACATCAGAAATAAGGAAGAGATTGGCAATGGCATATTGCAAAATAACACGGCTGAAAAACATATGGAAAAACAACAAAATAGAAACGAAAGGGCTAATGTTACGAACTTGTATTTTTCCGGTTGCAACATACGGCTGTGAAACATGGACTCTAAGTAAAACAGCGGCAAAGAAGATCAACGCCTTCGAGCTGAAATGCTACAGAAAGATACTTAGAATATCATGGAAGGATAAAATCAGAAACTCAGATATTATAAACACACTGAATATTCCAGAGTGTTGGTTACTAAACACAATAACAAAAAGAAAACTACGCGTGTTTGGTCATATAAAGAGACATAACTGTTTAGAAAGACAAATAATGGAGGGAAGAGTACCTGGGTAGAGGAGAAGGGGCAGACCAAGAAGACGATGGACTGACGACATTAAAGATAACATGAATACATCGCTAGAAAATGCAAGCCACATCGCCCAAGACAGAGAGAGGTTCAGAGAGTTCATTGGGAAGACAACGTTCTGGAAGGAATACGTCACATGGCACATCCACATCGTTTTAGACAAAAATCGCTAGATGATTCTGTGTGTTGAGACATCAACGGTGGTACCGGTTTAAATTGTTGACTATTATACGATAAATACAGCCGAAGACAGATGCGTGTGGCCATTGGTGGTAATAAAACGGCGGCACAGCGCATTTCCACTCTCTGGACTGTATCATGCTGGAAATATAATAGGGCAGTTGTGCTGCTACGAGATTATCATGTCCTACCAGGAGGACAGCACCCACGTCTAGGACAAACATCACATAATCCTTCTGACAGATGATTTGAGCTCTTCCTACACTCAATGAATGTTCATATGTTCAAGAACACGTGTTGAAAAGCTCATGACGCATGTTGAGATATATGTCACAATCTGAGAGATATATTTCTGAAGTCTGGGTTTAAATATTCCACACTTTCAAATTATAGTAATGTACAATCGTTTTTCTTACATTGACGTATAACCCGTCGCACAATAATAACACAACGCAATAATATTTCCTTTTACATTTTCATAGTGGCCTGTGTATAAGATGATATAACCATTTCGTGATGTTCAAGTTTTCATTGATGGCATCATTGACGCGAAGTTATCTTCTCCTGATTATATTCCAGCCAATACACGTTATTGGTCAAGGTAGATGTTCATCTATAATTAAAACATTATCTAATATATTATTGATAATCCATGGTAAAAAAAATCTGAAAAAATATGTGTAAGTAAGCACACAATCAGGGAGAAGAGTCAAATGGGTTCTATTATAAATGTAACTTCAACCTATCAAAATTGTATCTTCTTCTTCTGCGATCGTTCTCAAACCCCTACATCTTAGCAGAATATAGTCCGGAGAACAGAATGCGCTGTGTCATGGTTTACATCACAGCTTCGATATCTGCACCATTCAGCCTGGCATATTAGACTTCAGCATGACTTTGTGCTAATGACCCTATATGGGATGGAACAGTCAACTGCATACCATAACCTCCTTAGTCGCCATTTACGACATGCGTGGAAGGTAAACATTGTTGCTATTCTTTGCTCCCCTTTCGGGCCCTGGCATCACACCGGCGAAAGTTTGTATCAATAAACACATAAAATATGCATTTCTATTTATAGAACACGTTTCGGCTTCAGACTGGATCACATTGATAATATTTGTGAAGACGTATGTAATATTCAGTCGATGTCTGAAATAATTTGGTTTGATATTTGATAATAGTGTTCGTCCGACATACTCAAATATGGTCATTCAGCTCAACTGGGATGGTGAAGAAGACACTGATGGATAAGGTACTGGCGTAGGCAACGCGCCCAGATGTGAATATGAAAAGTACGCGTACATGAATTTGTTTACCACAATCTGAACATTTGTGGGATGTGTCTTTGGGACATTGGGCCTCTATTGCCTTTCTTCTAGTGTGTTGTTATTGTGCAGCACAATGTCTGACGATATCTACAATGCACCGATGTGATTCTGAAATACAAGCCAGATTTATCGCCGAAAAGACTCTCCCATAAATGTTGAAGAATTGTGATGAAATAAACGTTACTTTAAACTGTTTCCTGTGTTCCCTGGCCTTGCGGGAGCCAGTATGATGTTCTCCATATATCTCATGTGTTGTCAAGATGATATTTCGTGTGGACAACGTTTCGTGAGAACACATATTGGTATTAACAATATCATCCACTATAAAACATATTCAATCACATAAACATATTGTGTATTTCTTTTCCCCATGGGAATGATTTTTCATTGTGTGCACATTTGCTGTTCAGCTTAGGTATGGTTGTCTCAGTTTTCTTTACAATAATACATGTACCGCATTGTGTGCGTGGATTTCCTTGTTGCTCAAGGTTATCGTGATGTTCTTTATCCAACACTTTCTCTGTCTACATGAGTTTCTATAAGTGGATAATCTTTTTTTCTATTTGTCATTATTGGTGTTTGGCTTGGTATCATTCTCATAGAGTGACACAACTATTGCACTTGTTGTCTTTCGATATACGTAGAACATGATATCCGCAGCTCTATTCTGAAAGTGCAGAACACATTGAACTATTGATCAGAAATATGGACTAATTACATAAAACATTATAGGAATCACTAAATAAACATATGCTATTTCGGATTGGTTAAGTCCACAGATAACCGCATCATCCGAAAACAATTGCTGTTCAGAGAACTGGTCGAAGGCAAGGGACCACTCGTTTGTCTAATGCTGATGTACGACAAACTATGTAAATAATGGAGTAGACTCACAAATCGTGTAAAAAAAAATCCGAAACTGGGACTGTCTGTAGGCATAATCCGCGTGATGAGGGTAACATTGTTCAGACACAACATGTTGAAAGATATAGAAGACAAAGAGAACTACACAAACAACAATCGTTTGTTGATGTGACATGATAGCTTGTAAACTCCCGTTCCTGAGAAAGTGGTCAATTGATTGCTTCTTACTGTTTCTTAATGCCCGTCTGCAAACGAGAAAACAGAACGTACGTGTCTACATGTCTAATTTCTTTATTTATTATCTAGTTTAGCGATCATATCATTTTTCGTTACATAATTCAATTCATATGTAACGACTTGTTATTGTTGCGAGACAGTTCAAGATCTTGTTTGGTATTAGAAGAATGTTCATATACAAGTTGTCAATATTATATGTGGATTGACATCCATCTTGATCTGCAGGTGGAAATGTATTTATTAAAGTGTTTTTACTTTCTGACATGGTGTTAATGCAAAATGATGTAAAAAGGTTACTAAAACACTTACCTAGCCTATTAATAAAAAATATATTAAAGAAAAAAAACATACAATAAAACTAAACAGGACAATTCTCAACGTATCGGCTCAAATTGAACCTTTTTCAAGAGACAAACAACAGAAAACGACAAAATAAAAAAATAAATAGATGTCTATATGTCATCAAGCCCTCGTCTCCATAATAGCGCAGGGATGGCAACGCATCTAGTCAAAGTGAAAATGCGTGCATTCATTATAAACAAACCGAAAGTGGGAAATTAGAGACACTATAGATGAGTGCAAGAATAATAAAAGAAAAAGATAAGAAAAATACCCCTTTTGTCACTCTATCAGACAGGCAGGTTTTAAGAACATAGTCACAACAGGCACGACTGAAGGGAACAGAGACAGATGGGGACGTGAGAAAATATTCATGTGACAACCTAGCAAGGCTTGGAAACAACGATCCTGATAACAATACTGTGAACAGAGAACCATGGTCACCTACGCCAACAAGAATGGCATATGACAATGATAGAAGAGTAATGATGAGGTTGTGGGGTGAGTGGGTTTGGGGAAGGAAGGATAGATGAAGAATCAACATTTGAAAACGCATGGAATGAATGTGAAACCAAATATAGACATAAACATATATATAAAACCAAACCTAAACATACATAGAAATGTAAACACACACCAAGAGTCAAGAAATAAACACATAACAAGATGGACACAGATGTGTGAAGGATACCCACACAAAATGCACAGGCATGTAAATGTATCCACACACAGGAAAGGGCTCACACCAGAATAGGTATACACATTGACACAGAATGGAGATACGTGCATTAACAGAAAAAAGCGCTCACATAAATATACATATATATATGTATACACAAATATGAACATTCATGCACATAAACACTTTCTCGTATAAATAATAACATGAACATTCATACACATAGAAACATATACATATATTAATGTAAATATAAACGTTCGTTCACATAAAGATAATGCTATAACAACTGCATATGTATACATACAAATGTGTGGCCCAAAGTAATGGTGTGGATACATAGAACCATGTAAAACGAAATGCATATACAAATAACTATATATGTGTGGGCACCCATCGAAGAGACAACTGCAATAAAAACGAGGAAATCAAAATCTAAATATGTAAATGATTTAACAATAACAAAATGGCAGAGTACAAAATAATCACATATTGACATACACAAACGAAAGAAGACATAAAGGACTGATATAGAAGAACGGCAAACACAAAAATAATAATTATTCACGAAAGTGTACAAAGACAAATAATTACAAGAATCAGTGCAATACGGGAGTAGAGGGTATAAAGAAAAGGTAGGTAACTCAAACAAAACGGTGATTAATGTTCATTCCGTTTGGTTGCAAGACTCCCATAAGACAAATGAGACGATATTCCAAGGACTGACGTTGCCGGTCACCGGTATAACAACGTAACAAACCGGTTACAGAGACATCAGAGCTACCATGATGTGACGGGCTGTTAAAATGATTAGCCACTGGGGAGTCACGATGATTCGTGATATCTCTCAAATGTTCGGCGAATCTATCAGCTAAACGTCTACCAGTCTCACCAATATACTTCATATCACAACGCTTACATATGATAGAGTATATTAAGTTAACGGACACACAAGAAAAAGAATCATGAATATCAAAGTGAGATTTAGGAAACTGTAAAATAGGAGTGAGAATAACAAAAGGGCAAGTCAAACAATTTCGATGACAAGGGACAGTTCCTAGTTGACCTGCAGAAGTGCGCAGACGAGAATGAACTAAGAGATCCCGAAGGTTTCTGTCCCTCCGAAAAGCGACTAGTGGAAGAGAGGGAAATGCAGGACTGGAGATGGGATCTAACTGGAGGATAGAGAAATGTCGTAATAGGATACGTAGTGCCGGCATATTATGAGGATGAAAAGTGATAGCTAGTATTGGGCGATCAGAGGTATGTTTAATAGATGGTACGAGGGCCACTGAGCGGGAAATAGTACGAACACGTTGTAAAGCTGATGACAGAATATCATCAGGGTATAAGCGACGGCGAAAAAAATCCAGCATCTTAAGAGATTGAACCTGAAAATCTACATCGTCTTGGCAGAGACGACGAAGACGAAGCAGCTGAGAGAAAGGGAGGGCATGCCGACAAGACCTTGGGTGAGATGATGTATAAAGAAGAAAACTATGAGAGGACGTAGGCTTATAATGTATAGAAGTGGTAAGGGATGTGGATCCTATGGAAACACAAATGTCAAGGAAGTTTACAGAGGTGGAGGAAATAAGAGAAGTAAATTTAATAGCTGGATGGAAACCACTCACAAAGTCAATGAAAAGGTTGAGGTTATCAAGAGAAATATCAGTAACCCCAAACCCATCGTCTATGTAGCGGTGGAATATGGAAGGGACAGGGCCCTGAAAAGTGGTAAAGATAAGATGTTCAAGGTGACCCATAAATAGGCAGGCATAACTAGGTCCCATTTTAGTACCCATCGCTACACCGCTAATTTGATCAAAAAAGTGTCCATTGAATTCAAAAGAATTCAAGGTGAGAACTAATTCTGCCAGTCGAAGAATAGCGGCAGTAGCAATAGACTTATGCGGATTGATGTTAAGAAAGAACTGTAACGCCAGAAGCCCATCATTATGAGGAATACATGTATAGAGGGAAACAACATCTAGAAGGAATATGTGATAGGTGTGAAGAGGATCGAGAGCAATAGAGGAAAAGATGGATAGAGCATGGTTAGTGTCCTTTAGGTAAGATGGAAGAGATGCGACAAGAGGTTGGAAGACACTGTCTAAGAAATCAGAAATTAATTCAGTTGGACAAGAACAGGCGGAAACAATTGGTCTACCTGGGTTAGATGGTTTATGTATTTTAGGTAGTAAATACAGAGCAGGAGAACCCAGATTGCTTTTAATAATCCGAAGTTTGAGGGCACGAACGGGGAGTTGATTGCTGTTAATAAGTTGTTTAAGAGTTTTGTCCACTGTATCATTATGTGCTAAAATTGGATCCTTGGCACATGGACGATAGAAATCCACGTCCTCTAACTGGCGCGTGGCTTCTTTGATATATAGGTCCTTCTGCCACACAACTACAGTGCCACCCTTATCAGCCGGTTTAATCACGATGTCATCACGTGAGCGAAGTTTGGAGAGCGCCCGTGACTCTGATCTAGTGAGATTAGAGCGACGTAGTTTAGGAAAACGTAACTGTTGTATAGCATGAAGGGTAAAGTCAATGTAGGCATCAAGTGTTTTGGTTTCAGGAGAAGAAGGGGGGGTCCAATCATGTTTGTGATGATGGTAAGAGGAGAAAGGGTCATCAAGTGAAACCGGTTCAGAGGACGAAGGGTGGTAATAAAAGTGTTGTTTAAGACGAAGAATACGGTAAAATCGATTGACATCACATTTCAAGGAATAGCGATCACAGCTGGGGCGGAGCGGGATGAAGGTAAGACCTTTGCTGAGAACGGATATTTCATCAGCAGATAAGGGGAGATCAGGCGGTATACAACGTACTAAAGGATGATGATTAGTTGGTAGATCGAAGGAGAGGGGTTCAGGAGTGCCGGAAGGATTAGTAGTAGGTGGAGATGTAGAAGGTGGATGAAAATTGATCGGTTGATAGGTGGGGGAAAAAGATGAAGGAAATAGGGATGAGAATTTACGAGAATGGGAAGAGTTTTCCCTGATGATATTCTGTCATCAGCTTTACAACGTGTTCGTACTATTTCCCGCTCAGTGGCCCTCGTACCATCTATTAAACATACCTCTGATCGCCCAATACTAGCTATCACTTTTCATCCTCATAATATGCCGGCACTACGTATCCTATTACGACATTTCTCTATCCTCCAGTTAGATCCCATCTCCAGTCCTGCATTTCCCTCTCTTCCACTAGTCGCTTTTCGGAGGGACAGAAACCTTCGGGATCTCTTAGTTCATTCTCGTCTGCGCACTTCTGCAGGTCAACTAGGAACTGTCCCTTGTCATCGAAATTGTTTGACTTGCCCTTTTGTTATTCTCACTCCTATTTTACAGTTTCCTAAATCTCACTTTAATATTCATGATTCTTTTTCTTGTGTGTCCCGTAACTTAATATACTCTATCATATGTAAGCGTTGTGATATGAAGTATATTGGTGAGACTGGTAGACGTTTAGCTGATAGATTCGCCGAACATTTGAGAGATATCACGAATCATCGTGACTCCCCAGTGGCTAATCATTTTAACAGCCCGTCACATCATGGTAGCTCTGATGTCTCTGTAACCGGTTTGTTACGTTGTTATACCGGTGACCGGCAACGTCAGTCCTTGGAATATCGTCTCATTTGTCTTATGGGAGTCTTGCAACCAAACGGAATGAACATTAATCACCGTTTTGTTTGAGTTACCTACCTTTTCTTTATACCCTCTACTCCCGTATTGCACTGATTCTTGTAATTATTTGTCTTTGTACACTTTCGTGAATAATTATTATTTTTGTGTTTGCCGTTCTTCTATATCAGTCCTTTATGTCTTCTTTCGTTTGTGTATGTCAATATGTGATTATTTTGTACTCTGCCATTTTGTTATTGTTAAATCATTTACATATTTAGATTTTGATTTCCTCGTTTTTATTGCAGTTGTCTCTTCGATGGGTGCCCACACATATATAGTTATTTGTATATGCATTTCGTTTTACATGGTTCTATGTATCCACACCATTACTTTGGGCCACACATTTGTATGTATACATATGCAGTTGTTATAGCATTATCTTTATGTGAACGAACGTTTATATTTACATTAATATATGTATATGTTTCTATGTGTATGAATGTTCATGTTATTATTTATACGAGAAAGTGTTTATGTGCATGAATGTTCATATTTGTGTATACATATATATATGTATATTTATGTGAGCGCTTTTTTCTGTTAATGCACGTATCTCCATTCTGTGTCAATGTGTATACCTATTCTGGTGTGAGCCCTTTCCTGTGTGTGGATACATTTACATGCCTGTGCATTTTGTGTGGGTATCCTTCACACATCTGTGTCCATCTTGTTATGTGTTTATTTCTTGACTCTTGGTGTGTGTTTACATTTCTATGTATGTTTAGGTTTGGTTTTATATATATGTTTATGTCTATATTTGGTTTCACATTCATTCCATGCGTTTTCAAATGTTGATTCTTCTTCTATCCTTCCTTCCCCAAACCCACTCACCCCACAACCTCATCATTACTCTTCTATCATTGTCATATGCCATTCTTGTTGGCGTAGGTGACCATGGTTCTCTGTTCACAGTATTGTTATCAGGATCGTTGTTTCCAAGCCTTGCTAGGTTGTCACATGAATATTTTCTCACGTCCCCATCTGTCTCTGTTCCCTTCAGTCGTGCCTGTTGTGACTATGTTCTTAAAACCTGCCTGTCTGATAGAGTGACAAAAGGGGTATTTTTCTTATCTTTTTCTTTTATTATTCTTGCACTCATCTATAGTGTCTCTAATTTCCCACTTTCGGTTTGTTTATAATGAATGCACGCATTTTCACTTTGACTAGATGCGTTGCCATCCCTGCGCTATTATGGAGACGAGGGCTTGATGAAATATAGACATCTATTTATTTTTTTATTTTGTCGTTTTCTGTTGTTTGTCTCTTGAAAAAGGTTCAATTTGAGCCGATACGTTGAGAATTGTCCTGTTTAGTTTTATTGTATGTTTTTTTTCTTTAATATATTTTTTATTAATAGGCTAGGTAAGTGTTTTAGTAACCTTTTTACATCATTTTGCATTACTATTTGTTCATTAGGTTACTGCGGCACCATCCACTTTGTCGGACACCCTCTGGCCATTTGGTTATTTATATCTGACATGGTGTTCTAGTTTTTTCTGTCTAGTCTGTTGTTTTCAGAAAAGGAACTGTCTAGATGTTTAAATGTGTTGACGTTTGTCTTGTTTATTGTTATATCCATTACTGTTTCAGAAGTCTGTAATTTATATGTTTTAACATTCTTATTTGATTTATTGTCCATGTTTTTCTTATATCATGAAGTTAGAAATGGCATTGATATAATTGTGCATATTAACATCATGTTAGTATATTATGAAGAATATCAGGTGTATCCATATAATGATGACTAGTTGAACAGACTGTGTACAAGTTCGAGCACATACATCAAAGATGATACATGGACACGTCTACAACCTGCACAACGTGATGCTAATTCCAGACAACCAATATTGTAACGTTATTTCACATTCCAAGGGGGGGGGGGGGAGACTGAGAGAAAGTCTTCCTTTTGCTTGATTTCCTATACATAATACTTATAAGCATGATACATTTACATAAGTCCATCAACACAAACGCATTACTTATGTCTATTTCTTATAACTTTAGTGACCCGCGATTCTCTCTTCCATCTTATATCCTCGTATATTGGTTGCATATGTTGATTGCACTTCTTTGATTTTGTAGTATTGTGTTTCCTGTGAATTGTTAGAATGTGTCCGCACCAGAAACCTTAGTGAAACACACTCAACGCGTATTATACATAGATATTGCAATCATCACTTTCATTGCAAAGAGATATCCCACATAAGAACACTTTACTTCTACAACATATTCCGTCTTGATATACTCGCATATACAATTAAATATATGTAACGTAGGCTGGACGACCAACTGTAAATTATAGATTATTGTATCGCCTATTTTATCGTACCATCTAGTTTTATACTAAACGTAGCTATACGTCTTTTTTAAATTTTTGAATTAGTCTCAAGAAATTTTAACTTATCATCTTGATATCTACTTGGATTTACCTGTATTTTATTTTATCTAGTTCCTGACTGGTCTGTTCGTTATTCAATAACTAGTCGTCATACCCTTTAGACATTGAATATACAATGTTTACTGTTATGTGCCTAAATTAATCCAATAGTTCAGAGAGACATTGATACACCAGTAAGGCGTAGTTTGTTAATTATAAATTCCAATGTTCATCACATCAATGCTAGGTTGTCAAATTGTCTATTAAACTTCCATTACCTTGTTTAGGACAGTTACCTTCGAGTTCTCGACTAGGAGATTTCTTGAAAATTTCCCAACTTTACAGAGGTCCGATAAATATGTATAATTCAAATAAACGTCAACAATGTATAAGTTGAAAATGTTCAAATACATGAATGACATATTCTTTAAAGATCTAAACTACTACCACACTGCAAATATCAGGCAAATATATCTTCGTCTTCTTTCCGTCCTCATGTACATTTCGGTGTTGAGGGGAGAATGATTGTTCGGTCTTTTGCCCTTCTATTTGCCTCTGCTGCTGTTATTTTTCCCAGTGTCTCTAATACACTATCTATCCACCTTTTACGAGAGCGTCCAATAGTTCGACTGTTTTCATATCGTTTGTTAAGTGTTTTTTGGATAATAATTTTCTCTTTCTGTTTGGTTATGTGACCGTACCATTTATCTTGTTGTTTCTGTATGCATTATATTGTTGACTTGATCCCTACTTGTTTCCTTAGTGCTTCATTCCTGATTTTGTCTCTCAAGCTAACTCCAATCATAAGCCTCACACATTTCATTCCAGTGGTGTTAATCTTATGTATTGTTCTAGAATCTAATGTCCTAGTTTGACACTGATAACACAACGTTGGTAAAGAAAAATGGTGTTGAAAAGCGCTTTCTTTGTTTCTAGTGTAATATCTTTGTTTCTTAGTAAAGGTGTTAATTGACCAATGACCTGACATGCCATATTACATCTACAAGTACATGTAAATATTGCAATTCTTCAGTAAGGATGAAAATTACGACAACTTTGCAGAGATGAGGCGCATATCTGTAATACAAATGAAGTTATGTAAGAATGCGCACTTCTTCGCCGTTTCAGAGATGCGCCGCATTTCTGTAATTGACATAAACTTTTGTAAGAATGCAAACCAATCGTCACCTTTTGTAGAGATCAGACAAAATGCTGTGATATAAGTAGACGTATGTAAAGATCCACTATAATCAGCTGAAGAAGCGATCAAAGTAATTTAAATGATTAAAAACAAATGCTTCAAGGATGCAAAATAGTAAAACCTTGAAGAGATCAAACCAATATATGTGATTCAAATAACCTTCAACGATTTTCAATTCACCAGGTATAGTCAACATGAATGCATTCCAAAATGTTGAACACATTCTATATTGTTTTATTGACAGCACACAAGACTGATTCATGTAGTAATATCATACACTACTTAGACTTACATACATTTTACACAATTACGCGTCACAGCTATAGGTTTTTCATTTGTATGATGTTCTTTGATGGGAATGGTCAATCTCCTTCTGACTTCTTCATAACAATCACATATTTCACTGTCAGATATTTTTTGGTCAAAATCAGAGATCACACTTACTGCATGCATTAAGCTAAGAATGCATCAAGTATATCGAACGCTATGCGAGACACAATTTAAAACTGAATAATATGTTTTCGTTTCATGAATGAGACTACATACTTCAAACTTGTGGAGTCTTACACTGTAGGTTAATAGTGTGCCCTCTTATATCTATGATTTAGATTGATGTGTTGTTTTTTTCCCTTGAAAATCCCCAAACAATAAAACGAAAACGATTGTCCTAAAACGTATAATTAAAATACAGTCATGTAAGGTAAAGTTTAATTGGGTCTGTTCTTACGGCAAATCTTGAATCTGTTCAGAATACACATACAGGTAGTCACTGCTAAACAGTAAATGTACAAGCCATGCAGTCAAATATCGTCTACATCATGTCATGTGTTTAGATTTTTAAAATATTGTTTAAATGAAAAACATGCACACATGTTTTCAAGTACTGCTTTGAACAATTGTACATGTTATGGCGTTTATTTTTATGTTCAATGTGGAAAAAATTCTACATGATATGAAGTTCATTTTTATGTTCAACTTAGAACATTTCTGCATGATATTACATGTACTGTAGATGCCGTCTTTTTATCAATCTACTGTCCTTTGCACTTGCGTCGTTAAGCGTCGTGGGGTGGAGGTTTGGAGTTTTTTTTTATTTGGTCATTTTAGTTGCATTAACCATTGTAAGTCTAGGTCTCTTTAATGCTTCTTTGATTGCCTCTGTCCATCTAGCACATGGTCTTCATCGTGCCTTGCATCACGTACTTCTGCTGATGTATGCACGAAACCCAGGTTGCGCAGATTCCATTCTCATGTCGTGACCAACCAATGTGGTTTGCTGCCTGTCCAATTAGTCTTGAATTGAGATAGTCTTTGCTTCTTTCCTGATATTTGCATTTCTTCAGCGATTGCTTCTGGTGCCATTTTTAGCGTTCCTCAAACATCTCATTTCGCAAGCTGTGATCTTATCTGCCACAATGTTTGTCAAGGGTCATAGTTGAAATTGGTAACACAGAGTTGATATAAAATATATAGTTAATGGTGTTAATGCTTTCGTGACAGCTGGTAAGTCACAGCAATGACTTTTCGGAACTTTGTTTTAATTTCTTTGTCAAGTTTGTCATCCTCAATAAATATGATTCGTATGTATTTCAACGTTGGGACTTGCTTTAGATTGGTACCATTAACATATACATTTAACAGGCCTGGTATTTTCCTTATCTTTATTCACTCTGTTTTAGATTTGTTTAGTTTCACGTTGTGTTGTTCGCAGGTTGTATAGAACAAGGGTGTGTATTGTGCCGCTGTAATTCGTTTTCAGATTCTTGTATTAAATACTGGTCATCTGCTAATATCAATTCCATGAGTGAGCTGTGATCTTTAGCTGATGCGTTTGCTAGTGTGAATTTGTTTCTTGGGTCTGTAATCATGCCCATGTATGTTACAAACAGAATTGGGGATATTACGCAGCCTAGTATAATGCATGTTTTTATTTCAAGTGGATATATTGTGCCTTCAGTTGTTTTGATTGCGCTATTGCAGTTTTTGTATAAAGCGCGTATGTTGTCCAGTAATTTTTCATGTACTCCAATAGTTCTCCAATATTATCCACAGTTTTTCTCTGTCAAATCTTATGAAAGTCGTTTCTTTAACGTCGTCTATAAAAATTGTAAAAAATGGTGTTTACTATGCTTAGAAATATTGAAGTAAATATAAACAACAGTGGACTTGTGTTGAAATATACACTTCAATTTATTCAGGTTGTCCTAGTAACTGGTTTGGCACTGGATGCAGGTATCAGTGTCATTGTCCTGAACAAACTACGTGTGGCCCGAGAGGAGAATGCACTGGTACATGTCGCTCTAAGTACTTTGGACCAGGCTGTCAGTACGGTCAGTATATGTGCATGTAATACCTATTATTAATTTCTTCATACATCACGTGTAGTGTAGTAGAATCAAATGTGCTCTTCAGAATAAATGTTTATTTATGAACGCAATTGTTTACCTCAGAAATACGACCAGTCTACTAAATGAGCACAGCAGCACACCCAGATTTCATGTCGTGGACACGGTGTGGCAGACATCACATTAGTTCATAGCTTCTGACTAATCTTGATGTAATCTTTTGTCCCTGTGATTTCCACATTCAGGAAGTATGTGATAGTATGTACATACACCCATAGTACTTTGTCTCTATATCATCGCTTGGCCATAATCCCATCCCTTATGTTATTTTCTAGACTGTCATATTTTCCGGCATTGATATCATGTGATATTTGTCTAGAGATAACATTGTTGTTTAGACATTTTTCTTTCATATTCAACTCTCTCACACGATAACCTTTTTAGTAATCGTGTAGGTCATTGATATTTTAATTGTACAATATTGTTTCTAATATTATAAATGTTAGAGTCTTAATTTACTGGTGTTTGTTAAAATTCCGTATCTACACAATGTATTGTTGTATTTGTTCATTTCAATAAGGCATAGAACGACTGCTGCACTCATAAAGAGCTGGGCAGATTCTGGTCTGTAATCCATATATTGACCTTATAGAACTTGCAATTATCCTTGACCCTTTGGTCGAATAGGTACTTACGCAAGATGAAACAAATTCTTCATAACCACCCCTCCCCCGTCTGCCCACGTTGTTGTCATTGTCCTTACGGTTGCGAAGTTTCCTAATTGCACTAGACTCGGCCGGAAAGCTGATGAAACGCCGTGAGCGTGTGAGGTTTAAGACGGGCGAAAGCAGGATTTTTGTCATCCATGTAGCTGCCCATGGTTCAGGTTGCACCCAGCTTAGGACACCAGTCACTTACACCGCAGGCATATCGGGAGAATATGTCATCCGGTCGGAGAATTGGTCAGGCATTTCACTGCAATATATGAGCTGTGTTTTTAATTTCTGTCAGAAAATAATTTTAAACATTGTTCTTTGATTGTAGACACGGGAAAGCAATTGTCATCGTTATTAATTGAGTTTGTCCGCGTTGTTTCTCTCAAACAGTTTCGTGCGGTTACCTTGTGTAATGTGTTTCTTGGTATAGATCGTAGAGGAGGAAAGATTATATTAAACATACAAACTGCGTGGCAAAAGTTGTCAATACTGCATTTCTCCCGTTATGTAGTTCAAGTAATTCTGTGAGTGATTTGTGTGGTATAGGCAATTTGCACACGCTGTCGCAACGTCATGTTTAGTATTGGTTTT
Organism: Meghimatium bilineatum; assembly: GCA_034231615.1. NCBI lineage: Eukaryota > Metazoa > Mollusca > Gastropoda > Stylommatophora > Philomycidae > Meghimatium > Meghimatium bilineatum. Next base: position 63,670,476 of record CM067305.1, on the reverse strand, counting down.
ATAATTTACCACCTGATGGAAAGAAAATAAGAACGTCTTACCGCAAGTCAAACCTTGAGTGTCACAATTGTGAGGTCAGCGGTCTAAACACTTGGCTATGTCCAACATCAGTATAAGAATACTAATGTGTGGCTAGCTGCACCAGTTTTAAGTGTGTGTTAGAGTTAGTGCACTAAATGTAATGTCTGCTTGAGTAATAAGTGTAATTATAGTTTATCCCACAATAAGGAACAGCAAGTGACAGACAAAAACATACAAACATAGAGAGATTATGCAAAATAAACAACTATCATCAATTATGGTAGCAGTGGATGCAGACTTGGAGTATACGATGACGCTGATTAGGTAATGTTAGAAGAATGGACATTAACAATATCTCACAGTAAGCTTTGTTTTAGCAACGTTCTCAAGAAACATGAATTCGATGTAGATCACGCATGAGAAACAATGACATATGAAAGACCATCATGCCTGTAGTTATATATTATTTGAAATATTATATGCATGCATCATGCTTGAAGTTATACATTATCTGAAGTACTGCCTGCGTCATGCGTGTAGATAAAAATGGTGTGTTAGTTATTACAATCAGTATATAATTCATCATATCACTTCAGTTACTAAATGAACAGTTGACGATTTCACGACTAAAGCATGATATGACATGCTGCTCTGTAGATCGCTAGCGTAAACTGTTACACATTGCATTGATCATTTGTCTAGAAGCAACTAAAATAGTTTATTATTGCTGAAACAATAACATGAACATAGAAAACTAGTAATTACTGTTATCTAATTCAGTATGACGATGTTTCAGTTGATATATTCGCTTGGTTTGCTGTTCCTCCGACGGAGCTATACTTATTAGATGGACTTTATACAACATGCAATCCAGACGCAAGCGCAACTAAAGTCGAAATCTTTCTCAGTTATTCAAAGATATTGGTTTGGTATCGGCTGATAGTAAATGACACTAGTAAAATAGGTATGTTTTCTCAGTTAGATTGTCTGCTCCTAGTATGTATGATGATAATGTTTAGGCAAATTGGTGAGCAGTTCTGATATGCTTGTAGTAGTTATTTGAATGTGTGTCACTTCAGTGTTACCATCATTACCATCACAATCCATCAGTAGTATCAGTTTTATGACAGTGTTGCCAGAATTACGCCATCATTGTTAACATTCGGGCATTTTACTCAGTGTTACGCCAGTGTTATCAGTATCACATCAGTTTCGCCACCATCATGTCATTCAATTAAACATTACGTCGGTGATGTCAGTACTACGTCAATATTACAAGTTATAAATCAGTAATTCCACCAACATGACATTGTTACCGATATTACGTCAGCGTTACAACCATTCCTCCAGTGTTGAAAATATGATATCAGTGCGTCTAGTATCATAATAGTGTCGATATAGAATGGAGCAACATTGAGCATTCGTATTGTATAACTGTATTACATGAAGCTGCCGGGGGCTTCACTTTTATGTAATAAACTAGGAACCCGATAAGATTGGAGAAACGGTTTTTCGTGATAAATGGTAGAGAACGAAGAACAGTCAATGTGAATTCCTTGCCGTGAGAAGATAAAGACAGAGAAAAGATCGATTCGCTTGGCAGGTGACAGGATCTCTCATGTTTAATTGTGTAATGGCTTGAAAAATGTTTGATGCAACAAGGGACCCATTTTGGAGGGCAGTCTCGAGGAGATCCATTTGAGGACATTCGAAACAGACGGTCACCGAGTTCGCTAACTTTTTATTTTTTTTCGGTCTGACAGGAAGGTCAGAGTTTGAAACTCCGAAGAACGGGAACTTAGAACTTGCGTATTAACGTGAAACGTTCTAAAAATAAAGCTAGACAGTCAGTGAGAGATATTGGTCCTATCCAGACGGGAGCTGGTAGTTTTTGTAGTTTGAGTATTCTAGAAACGTCAGATTAATAAAATGGGGTTTTTAGGAAGTCTCATTAAGTCAAGGATAAACAAAAGAGAATATTCATAAAAACATTCAATCAGGGACCAGCGAAGCGAACGGTCAGAAGTTTGCTAAAGAGAGTTATCGGTTTGGGAGTACGGAAATAGTTCAGCCACATGGCCAAAGACTTAGATAGTCCGAGGGAGGATGATATTCATCGAGGGTAATTGAGTATTGTGTTTCGGAAACAAAAGTGAACGGAGAGTCTACAAGTTCTAGAACAAGACATTTGTAATTAGAGGATATGTACTGAAGAATCAATACTTCATTTGCACGGACAAAATAAAATATAGCAGTGACTAAGAAATACTAAAAAAAATGTTAAATACCAAAATATACTAGACTCAAGATCAGTGGGAAATTATTTTAAAAAAACCAAAAACAACATGAGACATGCAAATGACATACGTCATTTTAGCAGAAAGTGAACATGAAATGCAAAGCCTAACATAGCTAGGCGTCTTCGTCTGCGTTCATTTTCAAACTCTCGCATGATATCTCATGTATCAGGGCGATAGTCATACTAGATGTTCAGCAGGATATCGTCTGGCGAATGAAATTGCGTTGTGCCGTCGTATTATATGCGTAAATGGCCCGACACATCCGTTGGTAATATATCAAGACATTATGTCAAATACAGAATATGCCATAGACATAAACAATAAAATACATATGATTCTCAGAAAAATACAGAACAGTTGTTAAAGATAATAATACTCGAAGATGCTATAGCACTGAATAATACTACAACAAGTAGACTATGATTGAATAAGTGGAAAAATGTCTCAAACACATAATCACAAATGATGCCAGGTGAGAAACAGAAGGTAACAGCAGAATAGCAATGGCTAAATGTACATGAGAATAACGTTGACATATTGATCAATATGAGAGCTATACGTTAGTGCCGCTAGTATTAGTAAGCGTTACATGCATTAATTTAGTGTTACCATCATTACGTTAGTGTTACCATTCTTACATTAGTGCCGCCAATATTACGCTGGTGTTGCAAGTATTGCGTTATTGTCACCATACTTACATCATTGCTACAATAATTGCAGCACTGCTTTATTATTATGTCAGTGTAACCCGTATTACATCAGTGTTACCCGCATCATATCAGTGTTTTCAGTATTACATCCGTGTTTTCAGAATTACATCAGTGTTTTCAGTATTACATCAGTGTAACCAGTATCACGTCAGTATTTTTAGTATTACAACAGTGGTACCAGTATTCCATCAGTTTTATAAGCATTATGTCTGCGTTACTAGTATTATTCTAGTGTTACCAGCTGTAGGTCAATGTTATCAGTATTATATCAGTATTATCATTATTAGGTCAGTGGTACCAGTTTTAATTAATCGTTAACAATAGTAGTTAGTGTTGCCAGAGTGAAGTCAGTGTTACCAGTATCAGGATGCTCCTCTTTACCATTATTACGACATTGCTAACATCATTACATCCGTCTTACCATTATTAGAACATCATTACCAGTAGTGCGTCACTGATTCCAGGATTACGTCAGTGTTAGTATTATTTGATCAGTGTTTTATTTATTAGGTCAGTGTTATCGGTATTAGATATTGTTAAGGATACATGTTTTGTTTCCGTGTTGGATAACAACCCTAAACAGGAAGTAGGTGGCTGGAGTAACACATGTAAAATGTCAAGATAAACAAAAATAGGTAGATGTGTTACCAAAATAAAACATACAACAACCTAAGAACGAGATCAGGGACATATGACGTTTCGACTACAAAGCCTTCATCAGGACAAACGAAAGACAACAGTACAACGAATCTTACATGGATACAAACGTGGTTTATAGGGAGAAAAGAAGAAGAAGAGATAGCGAATAGATAGCGGATGAAGCAAAGAGGAAGCAGCATAACAGGAAGGAAGAGGGAATTAGGAGAAGACGTGAGGAGGGGAAAGTGCACAGAAGGAGGTGAGGAATGAAAATATATAAGGTGTAGTAGTAAGTAAAAATAATATAAATATGGATAAATTAAGATACATAACTCAAAAGTGGCCACAGGCAATACGTATAACGAATAAGATTTACGTTGGTGTTACCAGTAATACGCAAGTATTAACAATATTACGCCAGTGTTGCAGGTATTACCTCGGTTTTACCATTATCACGGTGTCTGCTATTGCAAAGCAGTTTTTGTTTCCACGGACCATAGAAAATTCCCATGCAGTACTTCATAAGACAGCATGCAGTAACTAAAGTTACCATTATTACTCCAGTGCGACCATTACTACGCCAGTGCTACCATTATTACGCCAGTGCTACCATTATTACAACAGTGCTACCATTATTACGCCAGTGTTGTGGTTCGTTCATGAATGGCCTTTGGCTACATCCACTTTTGTTTATGTTTATTGTTATTTGTGTTCCCACAATGTTTATGCTTTTTGATCCGGTCAAGTCTGAATGCAAAGATGTCATCCATATGTTGAATACGATGATATAGAGGTTTCGAAGTTATTTTCCGTCTCTCTGTAGGAAATTCTCATTCCAGTTACAGCATCCACATCCACGGACAGGATGCCCAAAATATATCGCCAGAGTCAACACTGTATACCAGCATCTGTATTTCTGCACCCAGGGTACACCACGAGACGGTACTTTTGGGATCTCGGTCATCTGCTAATTATGGGTCCGCCGAAAGGAATGCAGTACCCTCTGCACTCTCACCCTCAACAGTAATGAGTATTGTGTGTGTGTATATATATATATATGATGGTATGCTGGTAGTGTGGATATAAATATATGTACCTCAGTTATTATGGTCATTTCTTTTTGTTCTTTCTGTAGGAACAAAAGTAACATTCGAAACAAAAATCAATGGAAACCAACGTTGTGTTAATGAGAGAGTATTTATAAAGGACATGACCACAGTTGATGTTACATGTGATGGGCACGTTAGTATGCAGACACTTATAATTGAAGGCAGCGTAGCTCCGTCAGTCTGTTCCATCCACATTAGTGGAGGTTAGAATACGTTAATAACTGTAGACATCATGTTAGATACAAAGTAAATATCTTGACTACACGTGAAATCAATAGAGTACATGGGAAAAATACATTGAGTAGAGAATGTGTTTGTTATTGTAAATTTAAAAAAGTGTATAAAGAAATGCATATATTTTCACAAAGTTTCGGAGAATAAAATACACCGGGATAGGACCATCAATATTATCGCTAGTTAGGTATCACGTCAGTCGTCAGATCAACATCATTACATAACCTACCCACTCGCATATTCATTATACAGATTATTTCAGTTTGCTCTATTATCGATACGCTGGTAACTCAGGTTAGGCGATTTCCGTGTCATTGGTTCGAACAAGTGCAATATTAGACAATGAATTGCACCACAATCATTCCAAATTGCCCTTCAAAAAATTGCATTTTCTACAAAATACATTTAATAATGATAATTACGGTGAAAACCTCTTACAGTAATTATATCTACACCCCGTTAACATAGCATTTTGATGTATGCATGACTTTCTGTCATGTTTCGTTATGAATACTTTAGCTGACAACTTTTACTTTAGCTGACAACTTTTACTTTAGCTGACAATTTCTATAATTATTTCTATTTCTACTTTATATATAGAATATGTTTTCAAAAATGCATGCGATTCCGTCGTATATTTTCATTTCTGCACTCAAATTTTAGAAACATACCATATATCAAATCCTAATATTATACAAGTCTTCCTTTATATGGAAACTTTACATAAAAATATCTTGAAAACTATAACGAGTGCCCCAGTAAAACTGAATACATTTGCAGATCTACTTATATTATATGACAACGTTGCAATATTTTTAGTGAACCTTGTGTCTGCATGTTATCGACGGCATGTGATCAGTGATCATGCATGCACATCTATGGATGTGCATGCATGTATCGACGGCATGCACATCCATAGATGTCAACGCGATTTTTTTCCCCGGCACAATGAGACGTCGGTAACATCGACATTAATCAAAATCAGCGGACATTTTCGGAATATTTTTCGAGTGTGATAAATTAGTCTTCTAAGTTTCACTTTCAGAATTTAGAAATGAAGTACGTATTCTGTGATAGATTTGATTTGCATGTAGTCTCATGTTCTGCACTAAAATTAGTTTATTGTGTGCTCTGTAATAGGACAATCAATTGATAACTGCATACCTCGTACGTTTATATCTCCATGTAGTACGATACTCAATACATTGTTCTGGATACACTCTAACAGTTTGAATCTGGGTAGGCGTGCGAATGACCAATATATATTTTATCACAGAAACACCCAAATTATGAAATAACCATTAGCCTATGTTCACACTGACAAACAGACACACCATTCACAGATGCAAAATATCTGCTTGAAATTAAAAGTATGTGTAAAAACTCATTATGTTATCACAATTAACTCCGAATTTGTTCATTTTGCATTTTGTTAACTTTTCTTTCAAGCGTGTCTCGACATTCAAAGTAACGACATGTGCGGTCGTGTTTAATAAAGGGATATTGATAAGAAACCACGTTATAGATACTTTAGATGGATTCGTTAATGTATCAAAACTATATTTGAATCACAAAGAAGATTACGTTCATTCAAATGACAACTTGATTGTACGTCAAAACAATATTTGAATCACAAAGAAGATTACGTTCATTCATATTACAACTTGATTATACGGCACTCATTACTTCAACATACACATTGAGCAGTTCTGATTTCATCAACACATCCATGTACATCCCAAAGTGTTGAAGAGATGTCAGTTACTTATAACTCTTTCATATCACATCATTGTTTTACATGTATCAGGTCTAGATCATTGTATAATGTTTGTCTCTGAAGAAGTGCGAATGACATAATACGTCACAAAGTATCCTTTCATTCTTCCAGCGTTTTATCTCATCAAACAACTAAGTTAATGTGATGTTTGTCGCAACACAACGCATGATATAGTTAAGTATACGGACCTTTGTCTAATTGTTATAGCCAATCAGACAATTTTCCCTGCTAGCTGGTAGTGAAGTTTAGAGCGAGTCTACTTCTAGACCTGCAATTCTATATTTGGTCGTTCACAAAACAATGTCAGTCGTCTGAACGTATGATGCTGCAAGCAAATTTGTGTGACCAAAATTATAGGTGATTCACTGGTTGTAAATTGTATCTGATAGCAAATGATTAGTGTAGTCACATACATATCTATAAGTAGTTATGTTAAGCAGTTTGTTGATGCTTACACAATTTTTACTAATAATTAGTATCTCAGTTAGTGGTGGTATGTCATTTTAAACTTACAGGTCGTAATGTGGCTTTGAAAGAGATGACTAACCAATCGAGTACTTATATCGACGATCGATTCCCATATGATTCTGACAGAGCTGTGGACGGTGCTGTCGGTGGATTTCACTGCTCGATGACACGTAGCGGTGGAAATGAGGAGTGGCTGTTAACGTTAAGCATACCAGCCATAGTATATGATGTGCACGTTATTTCTCCACGCAGTAATACTTAGTTCATACATTATTAGTTCATACATTATTAGTTCATACATTATTAATTCATACATTATTAATTCATACATTATTAGTTCCTGATTTTTATGTACATCTTGTGTTGTCTTGCCTCAGACAATTGTGTCGTGAATGGTCGAGAGGGGGAGGGTGAAGACTATGTTCTATTGTCAAATGTGTTTTTGTTGTTATTGTAATCCCATGGAGCTGTACCCTGTATCTGATACTGTCGATCCATTTACTTCTTGATATTCATATGTACCTCACCCCGTATACTCTGCCGTTATATGCTCTCGACTGGAGACAGTCATGTTCCATTCTCATTAACTGTGCAAACCATTTGATACATTGTCTCTTGTAGTAGTCATTGACTGGTGTGATTTATACAATATATCTGACTTAATCATTTCGCATTTCCTGTGAGACCAACAATATTTCTCCTTATCTTGCATGATGTACTTTTGCTTTTTGTTGCGTTTGGAAAGGATCCACGTTTGACAATGGTTTCGATGTAAACAATGATATTTGTTAATGTGTATTTAGTTGTTATACTGAAGTTGGGAAATATAAACAGTGGGGTCACTTTATAGGATATTACATTAGCCAGTTAATATCCAGTTTCAATTTCCCTATCTAGCTTTCCATATGTTATAAGAAAATACATACACACTTTCTAGACATCCATATTCTCCGACCTGTTCACCATCTGCATATTTTACATATGTTCGCAAGATAACATTAATTTCAAGATAATAGCATGTGTTGACATGCAAGATGTCGGAAATATTTTGACATGCAAGATGTCATAAATGTGTTGACATTCAAGATGTCATACATGTGTTGACATGCAAGATGCCATAAATATATTGACATACAAGATGCCATACATGTGTTGACATGCAAGATGTCATAATGTGTTGACATGCAATATGTTATAAATGTGTTGACATGCAAAATAACATTAATATGTTAACATGCTTCCAAGTTGTTCATTATTGTCGTAGATATGACTGATGTCTTCTACAAACAGCAATGCATTTATTTCGATGTCTTCCGTACTGCCGTATGTGTTATAAAATGTTATTTCTAGTTTTTTGTTTTGTTTTGGATTACAAACTTTTGATGGTTTAGTTAGCGTATTACTGTACATCGTTGGACGACATATGCATTTCGAGTATCTAGGTTCTGTGGATATTGTTCTTAGCTGATTGAAGTGGGAATCATTTATGGGTTTTTTCCCGACTTGCGAGTTGTATATTTTCGACGCAGACAAAAATGTCATATCCATTACTGCAGCTAACTCCTAATGTAACAACGTATAATGTCTTTATAAAGTAGCAGCCAAAGTGATCGTCAGGGAATGTCCATCGCCTTACGAAACGACGGAACACGATGCGGAGAAAGACACATGGATCAACTGCTCAAACAGGAAAATAAACAAGTGTGTGACGTACATTTTGTACGTTCATGACATCATTATAAATCATTACTGGCCACAATGGTGAAGGCTGGGACCTTACAACGAACATCCCAAATCTACAACGACCAAGACTACCAGATGATTAGAACGACCCATCAGAATAGGCATTTCGAAAGTTAGAACACTACACCATGCAGGGATGCAATAAAACGTATTACTAGTGTAATAATTTTTATATGTAGATAATCTAGGTCTAGGAGTAGCAGAGACCACAATGAAGGAAAGTCGTAACAAACGGGTAAAGTCGAGGGAATGCGAACAAGAGGACCACAGAGATACACTTCAGAGAGTAGCATTGTGAAAACGAGAAGTTAGCAGAGTGCACCACGACAAAAGACACGGGATGCTGGAGGTATTTTGCAATCATATTTCGTTGCGTGTTGGACTTCATGATGATCATCCTCTATAATGATTGTGCTCATGTAATTGTAGAATAGTAGTGATGACATAACGCATAGCTGCTACAGTCATGTAATGCTACACTCCTGTAATGCTACACTCATGTAATGCTACACTCCTGTAATGCTACACTCATGTCATGCTACACTCATGTAATTGTAGAATAGTAGTGATGACATAACGCATATCTGCTACACTCCTGTAATGCTACACTTCTGTAATGCTACACTCCTGTAAATGTATAATAGTAGTGATGGCATAATGCATATCTGCTACACTCCTGTAATGCTACACTCCTGTAATGCTACACTCCTGTAATGCTACACTCATGTAATGCTACACTCCTATAATGTTACACTCCTGCAAATGTAGAATAGTAGTGATGACATAACACATATCTACTACACTCCTGTAATACTACACTTCTGTAATGCTACACTCATGTAAATGTATAATAGTAGTGATGACATAACGCATATCTGCTACACTCCTGTAATGCTACACTCCTGTAATGCTACACTCCTGTAATGCTACACTCCTGTAATAATACACTCATGTAATGCTACACTCATGTAATGCTACACTCCGGTAAATGTAGAATAGTAGTGATGACATAACGCATATCTGCTACACTCCTTATTCCATTTCCATTTCCTTATTCCAAATGCAACAGCCCGTCGCTAGTTCTGACTTCCTCGCTACATTTTATCGCAAAAGGCTCTGATGTTGTTGTTGTGCAATAAATGTACTTGCGTGCCTTAGTTTTCTCATTATATGCGTGTTTGTGAATGTTTACTCAGTCGAACGCCTTCTGGTATCTGGAGGTTTTGTTTAGTTTCATGTCGTAGTCGATGGTTTCTTTCAAACGATATAAAGGGATTGGAACAACTAATCAAGATCACAAAGAAATATAGCGAAGCACAAAATTTGTATTTACACACACAGAAAACAAAAACCAAGTCAACAGATATAACAACACAACAAGCAAAAATCAGAATAGACAATACCGAGATAGAATGTGTGGATAAATTTGAATACTTAGGAGCAAACATCAACGGTGCAGGAGACTGCATGGCAGAAATAAGGAAGAGATTGGCAATGGCATAATGCAAAATAACACGGCTGAAAAACATATGGAAAAACAACACAATAGAAACGAAAGTGCTAATGTTACGAACTTTTATTTTTCCGGTTGCAACATACGGCTGTGAAACATGGACTCTAAGTTTTGTTTGTTTGTTTTTCGTTCGCTCCATTGTAACCATCACGGATATCCGTGCGATTTCCGCCGGGAGCGTGATTACGTTGTGCCACCGTTATGCGCCTTGTAGGCCTAGCACATCCGATTTTGGCATGCCTTGACAATTCGGGTGGGCTACCCTTAGCCTGTGACAGCCTCTATATCTGTCTCCAGGCACGCGTAGCGGAGACTCTTCGCCCAGACGATGTTTTGCTATCGTCTGACTCGAACGAGGTGTTCCACTGTCTATGAACTTGCCTCATGTAATTGGACGTGCTGTGCCTGTGCCCATTGGGTACTGAACCGTTTCTCATCCGTGAGCCTGGTTCCTTAAGGGGAAGAACTCAACAGAGGAGTTGGACCCTGGCTCTTTCGCCCTCTTAGCCGAGGTGTCATTCACCGACATCGTGTACCCCTTGTCCAAGTTCGAGTCTCACACCACGCGTTTGAGAGCAAGGCGTTCTCGAGCTGAGCGTCCTTGTCCCAATAGCGCCTGAGCCCATCAGGTACTGAACCCTTTCTCTCTTCAAGTGTATTTCCGGTGTAGGAAAACCTGACAGTAGAGTTGGGCCAGGGCTAAATCGTTGTCCCTTTTGTGCCTGAGCGCATCGAGTACGGAACCCTTTCTCTTCGCGAGCATATTTCCAGTTTAGGAAGGCTCGACATTAGAGTTGGGTTAGGTCTTCTTGCTTTACCAAACGCCGATGGATGGGTCTGGGTCTCTGCCTGTAAGGAACACAGGTAACTAGAAGCTCGACTCGAGCTGACGGAGCTTGTAGTTCCCCTTTCCTAGGGACTTTTCACTTTCTATTTGCAGTTCGCGCTGCCCTCTAGCGCTGTTCTGCCCTTTCATTGTTTCATTGTACTCGGTATGAAATATATTTGTCTCTCGCCATGCATCTATATTTACGTGCATTTTACATTGGCCGCCCCTCCAATGTTCGGACTGGACTGACTTGCTTCACTGTATGTCGACAGTGTCGCTATATGTGGTGATGCTGGTGGTGTCGGAGATATTGTCTGTCTCTTGTGCAGTCAAATCTCTTTCCATCTGCTACCTCCATATTCTCGGACACGATCCCCAAATGATTTGGCCAGAATCAGCTCGAGCTGCTGTATTTCTGTTTCCAGGGTGGCACCGCGTGGAGGTACATTTGGGATCTTGGTTATCTGCTAACCCTGGGTCCGCCTAGAGCAATGCGTTCCCTTTGTACCCCCTTTGGACTCTAAGTAAAACAGCGGCAAAGAAGAGCAACGCCTTCGAGCTGAAATGTTACAGAAAGATACTTAGAATATCATGGAAGGATAAAATCAGAAACTCAGATATTATAAACACACTGAATATTCCAGAGTGTTGGTTACTAAACACAAAAACACAAAGAAAACTACGCCTGTTTGGTCATATAAAGAGACATAACTGTTTAGAAAGACAAATAATGGAGGGAAGAGTACCTGGGAAGAGGAGAAGGGGCAGACCAAGAAGACCATGGACTGACGACATTAAAGATAACATGAATACATCGATGAAAATGCAAGCCACATCGCCCAAGACAGAGAGAGGTTCAGAGAGTTCATTGGGAAGACAACGTTCTGGAAGGAATACGTCACATGACAGTCGATGGTTGTTTAATGCGATGTCTTAGGGTGAATCATTGTCTGTACAACCCGATCTATTTTTCGAAATTCAAATTGGTTTCCACTAAATCATTGGTAGTTCTCAACACTCTTCACACTCTAAAATAAGGACAAATAAAGGACAGATACAAATTGGAAATGTGCATATCCAAGCAGAAGACAAGCCGGTGTACTTGGGCACTGCACTAGATAAGAGACTGACATGGAGGCCTCACATTGAGAAAATAGAAGCGAAGTCAAGAAAGAAACTTGTCTTCCTGAGAACATTTTCAGGAACAAACTGGGAGGGAGGGGCAATGAGGCAATCTTAGAGGAAGTATATACAGGTGCAATTAGACCAGTATTAGAATATGGATCAACAGCATTCAACTCCCATCTACAAGCCCTGAACAAGGTACAAAATCAAGCACTTCACCTTATCACAGGTGCCATGACGACCACTCACATAAATTTAATGGAAAAAATGGCAGGCAGCATCCACTTAACATAAAGGCGAGATAATAAGACCATGGTACATGAAGAAAAGTACAAGAGTATGCCAGCACATCCAATGATGGCCAGATACAGTGACCTAGCCAGTGGAATACTGGAGAACAGCAATGTTATACTCCGATCCAAAAAAACTAAACATAAAACATAAGGAAGAACTACCAGACATAACAACAGCGATAACACTGACACTGTTTCCAGTTCCGTGGGAGCAATACTCAAATCTAACTTTCAGAATCACCATAGACAACTACAACACTTTGATAGAACTTAATAATTACCAAAAGAAAACAATAGTATGCAACATGATTGAAGATATGTACCTCAGAGAAGCATAGATACAAGTATATAACGACGGATCAGCAACCATAGCAGTAAAGAATGGAGGTGCTGGCGTGCACATAAAATATACAGATAAAATGAATCCACATGTTCACCAACTGTAATATTCTACTCCAACTTCTCTCAATAAGTACATGCTTTAAACATGGCTGCAGAAATAATTAAAACACCACAAGCCAATTTCAACAGGTGGTATTTCTTACTGATGCTATGTATGTAATACACGCCCCTGAGAGCGATATGTCAAACGTGAAGGAATCCATGCGTATAGTAAACATCCAAAGAAGTATAATACTACAGTGTATATCACCCCAGTGTAGCATATCAGGAAATGAAGAGGCAGACAGACTGCAAAGGACGGAGCAACACAGGGGAAAAAAAGACCAAGAAATCATCTTCCAAGAAAAGAGAACCCTCATCAAAACCATCAGGAAAGACGACCACCCAAAAGACAAGTATCGCTTTTTTAACAGAGCAGAGCAGATTATTATCGTTCGTCTCAGACCAGGACACAACCGATTAAGCAGATACTTAAATAAACTAAGACTGGTTCCATCACATATGTGCCCTTGTGGGCAGGCACCACAGACCGCTGAACATATCCTATATGACTGCAATACACTAAACCAGTTAAGGGAAGAACAATGGCCCACAGAGATATATATCCACATAAAGATGTATGGGAGCACTAGTAACTTTCAAATACATCAGCCTTTATTAAGAAAACAGGACTTGATGTGTAGATATGTCAAACTGCGAACGAGAAGAAGAATATCACTTAACTGAGTTTGTAATAACAAGTTTTATAATGCTAAAGTGTACAGAATAACTGTTCAACAAAGATATTAACCAAGTATACATGAGGTTTGTATTGATTAAATGTAAATTCATTATTAAAAAAATCAGAGACAGCAGGGGAATTTCCTTATATTCTTTGAAATCAATCTTATCAAAACCAATCAGAAATGATATTTCAAAATATAGTACAACCATTTTTTGTAAAGTTGTTGACATTTTAATCATACATAGTCTTATTATGAAGTGTTAATTCTCAAACTCCCGTTGGTTCTGTCTTATAACAGGACATTCGCAAACTCCTGCTGGTTCTCTCCTATAGCAAGAAACATTCTCAAACTTCCGTTGGTTCTCTCTCGTAGCAGGACATATTCTCAAACTCCCGTTGGGTCTCTCTCGTAGCAGGACATATTCTCAAAGTCCCGTTGGTTCTCTCTCGTAGCAGGGCATATTGTCAAACTGCCGTTGGTTCTCTCTTGTAACATGCCATTCTCAAACTGCCGTTGGTACTCTCTTATCATGACGACATTCCTATAAACACTTTGGATTCTCCTGTAGCAGGACATTCTCAAATTTCCTTTTCTTCTCTCTTCTAAAAGGACATTTTAAAACTACTGATGGTTCTCTCTTATAACAGATCATTAGCAAACTCCCTTTGGTTCTCTCTTGTAGCAGGACATTCTCAAACTCCCGTTGGTTCTCTCTTGTAGCAGTACATACTCAAACTCCCGTTGGTTCTCTCTTGTAGCAGGATATTCTCAACCTCCCGTCGGTTCACTCTTCAGACACGACATTCTCAAACTCCCGTTGGTTCTCTTTTGTAGCAGGACACTTTCTCAGACTCCCGTTTGTTCCATTCTGAAACAAGACATCATCAAACACCCATATATTCTCTCTTGTATCAGGACAGATTTTCAAACTGCCGTTTCTTCACTCTTGTAGCAGGACACTTTATCAAACTCCCGTTGGTTTTATCTCGTAGTAGGACAAGTCATTCTTAACGTTCACCATAATGTAACTGAAACAAACAACATATGCTGTGTCCCGGGTGTGTTTACGTCAATTGCCCGGCACATCCAGTTAGAAAGAAATTTCGATTCGATTCACATACATCCAAGTGTCAGTTCTTGGTGTTTTTTTCGTGTTCTTACTATTTCCCGCTCAGTGGCCCTCGTACCATCTATTAAACATACCTCTGATCGCCCAATACTGTCTATCACTTTTCATCCTCATAATATGCCGGCACTACGTATCCTATTACGACATTTCTCTATCCTCCAGTTAGATCCCATCTCCAGTCCTGCATTTCCCTCTCTTCCACTAGTCGCTTTTCGGAGGGACAGAAACCCTCGGGATCTCTTAGTTCATTCTCGTTTGCGCACTTCTGCAGGTCAACTAGGAACTGTCCCTTGTCATCGAAATTGTGTGACTTGCCCTTTTGTTATTCTCACTCCCATTTTACAGTTTCCTAAATCACACTTTGATATTTAGGATTCTTTTTCATGTGTGTCCCGTAATTTAATATACTATATCAAATGTAAGCGTTGTGATATGAAGTATATTGGTGAGACTGGTAGACGTTTAGCAGATAGATTCGCCGAACATTTGAGAGATATCACGAATCATCGTGACTCCCCAGTGGCTAATCATTTTAACAGCCCGTCACATCATGGTAGCTCTGATTTCTCTGTAACCGGTTTGTTACGTTGTTATACCGGTGACCGGCAACGTCAGTCCTTGGAATATCGTCTCATTTGTCATATGGGAGTCTTGCAACCACACGGAATGAACATTAATCACCGTTTTGTTTGAGTTACCCACCTTTTCTTTATACCCTCTACTTCCGTATTGTACTGATTTTTGTAATTATTTGTCTTTGTACACTTTCGTGAGTAATTATTATTTTTGTGTTTGCCGTACTTCTATATAATTATTTTATGTCTTCTTACATGTGTATGTCAATATGTTATTATTTTGTACTCTGCCATTTTGTTATTGTTAAATCATTTACATATTTAGATTTTGATTTCCTCGTTTTTATTGCAGTTGTCTCTTCGATGGGTGCCCACACATGTATAGTTATTTGTATATACATTTCGTTTTACATGGTTATATGTATCCACACAATTACTTTGGGTCACACATTTGTATGTATACATACGCAGTTGTTATATCATTATCTTTATGTGAACGAACGTTTATATTTACATTAATATATGTATATATTTCTATGTGTACGAATGTTCATGTTATTGTTTTTATTTGTGTGAGAAAGTGTTTATGTGGATGAATGTTCATATTTATGTATATATATATATATATATATATATATATATATATATATATGAGCGCTTGTTTATGTTAATGCACGTATCTCCATTCTGTGTCAATGTGTATGCCTATTCTGGTGTGAGCCCTTTCCTGTGTGTGGATACATTTACATGCCTGTGCATTTTGTGTGGGTATCCTTCACACATCTGTGTCCATTTTGTTATGTGTTTATTTCTTGACTCTTGGTGTGTGTATACATTTCTTTGTATGTTTAGGTTTGGTTTTATATATATATATATATGTTATGTCTATATTTGGTTTCACATTCATTACATGCGTTTTCAAATGTTGATTCTTCTTGTATCCTTCCTTCCCCAAACCCACTCACCCCACCACCACACAAACTCATCATTACTCATATATCATTGTCATATGCCATTCTTGTTGACGTAGGTGACCATGGTTCTCTGTTCACAGTATTGTTATCAGGATCGTTGTTTCCAAGCCTTGCTAGATTGTCACATGAATATTTTCTCACGTCCCCATCTGTCTCTGTTCCCTTCAGTCTTGCCTGTTGTGACTATGTTCTTAAAACCTGCCTGTCTGATAAAGTGACAAAAGGGGTATTTTTCTTATCTTTTTCTTTTATTATTCTTGTACTCATCTTCAGTGCCTCTAATTTCCCACTTTCGGTTTGTTTATAATGAATGCACGCATTTTCTCTTTTACTAGATGCGTTGCCATCCCTGCGCTATGGAGACGGGGCTTGATGAAATATAGTCATTTATTTTTTTAATTTATTTTATTTTGTCGTTTTCTGTTGTTTGTCTCTTGAAAAAGGTTCAATTTGAGCCGATACGTGGAGAATTGTCCTGTTTAGTTTTATTGTATGTTTATATATATATATATATATATATATATATATATATATATATATATATATATATATATATATATATATATATTATAAATTTTTTAAATATATTTTTATTAATAGGCAAGGTAAGTGTTTTAGTAACATGTTTAACTCATTTTGCTTTCCAAGTGTCAGGCATTTCCTCCAAATAGAACATATGTTTGATTCGTGGATATTAATTTGTACGAAATACATAGTGCATGTATATCCATTAAAACAAGTATTGGAATCATGGGATCGTGTTATATCATATTGGAATCATGGGATTGTCTTATATCATAGCTGAATCATGGGACAGTTTTATATCATACTGGCATCATGTGATAATGTTATATCATAGTAGGAGTGTGGGATTATATTATACCATATTAGAATCATGGGATAGTGCTACATCATATTGGAATCATGGGATAGTATTATAGCCTATTAGAATCATGGGATTGTGTTATATCATATTTGAATCATATGATGGTGTTATACCATACTAGAATCATGGTATGGCGTTATATCCTATTTTAATCATAGGATTGTGGTGTATCATATTGTAATTATGGGATAGTGTTGTATCATATTGGAATCATATGCTAGTTTTATATCATGATGATGAGATAATACAATTCACTTTAAGCAGGTAGATCTTGACAGCTCATAATACATCTGACAAAAATCAAGTCAATATCTGGGTGTGTGAAACGTGTGTACTTATTGATGCATGTTTACTCCCAAAATGGAGACATCACATAGCGTCAGTATCGCATGATTGCCACATTCTGCGATACACTTCTGGTCCAACTATATCAACATTTTTATGTCAGATTTTCTGACTTACGAGCAGTGATGATTCATCTAGCGTTTCTTGTACCTGTGAATCTGACACACAGTTTTAAAACATGTGTTAACAAGTGTAATCTATTAGTGAGACATTTAGACCTACACGATGTTTCCAAGTCAGAATAAATGTTGGACGGCAAGAAGATGCTTTGCTTAAGATGGTGTCAACAAATCATGTAGGATTGTTACCAACTGAACGCACTTACACTATATATCAAGTGGCATATACATTCCAGGCGTAGTCACGACGAGTATACTCTGAACGCCTCTCTGTAGCGGACACGCAGGCCAGCATTGGCCAGAGACATGTGCATTCATTCTTCGATGTTGCTGGCACATAGTCGTCGTTGCTTCTTCTTCTTCTCCTACCTGACACTCTGACTTCTAGTATCAGCCTGTAGATACAATAATGTCCCTCTAAGTGTCCAAAATAATGTAGCTTTCTTATTATGATGGTATTTAGAAGCCACCTTTAATTTAGTTTAAGTAATGTCAAAACTTCAATGTTCTTAAACTTCTTATTCTCTTGATATTCATATGATCATCTTGTAGAACTTCATTTCACATGAGTTTATTATGTTGAATACTATCTTGTTTAAAGTACACGTCTCACATCAATATGTTGTCACTGGGAAAACACATGATCTTAAAAGTGGTGATTTAGTGGCAGTATTACTACCTTGCCATAGCTGTCCAATTATGTTAATCTGAGTGTTTCAATTGAGAGTGTTTGTCTAATATCTACTGAACATTTTCTGAAACGTTGATATTTGATCCCATATATTCTAATTTATTTACACATTCTAGTTCTAAAATCTCTATAATTATTATCGGTTAGAATTTTCTTTGTCTGTTGTCATATCTGTTATTTATGTGCGATACATATATATTTTGAATCTCGCTGTATTTCTTTGTTGTTTTGACTAGCTATTTCGATTCCCAAGAGAGAGTAGCAAAGAGGACTGTGTTATCTGCATATCTTATTTCTGAAATCCTGTACCCACCGATATTTATTGGATGAAACTCATTTCCCTATAATTCTCGTATATTTCTCATTATAATATCTGCATATATGTTAAAAATATAAGGGGCTAGAGTGCACATCTGTATCACTCCACTTTGAATATCAAAACATAGAGATGTGTCTCCGTATACTTTTGCTGCTGCTTGTTGTTCGTGGCATAGTCTTTCAATAAGATGTATTAAATGTCTGGAGAAACCCATGTTTCCCAGGATGTACCATAGCTGATGATATTTAACACAATGCACAATATAACAGACATATTTAAGAAGACGCATGCTGACATTCGCTAGGTAGCATGACATGCATGTATATATGTAACTTCAGTCAGTTTATCTTTTGCCAAGTTTGACACATAGGCCGGATGTCATAGTTTTCCATGGTTGGTAGGATTGCAGTCTAATGCATTTATGCCTGTTGAATTTATTTCATTCATTGATGTTCTTTTGAGCTGTGTTTTTGGTCTTCCCTGTTTTCATTTCTCGTCTGGTGTCCACATGAAGGCATGTCGTAAAATTATGTCTTACCTTCATTCTAAGTATATATGTAACTAAGTGGTACGAATTCCTTATTGACATATATGCATATATGTAACTTAGTTGTAGTAGTTTCTAATTGACATATGGGTACTTGTTTAGTGCCGATATACGTATGTTTTAATAGATTTCGGAAAAGATTGCAAGGAAATACCATGCGTCTGATCACTGAAGATATGGTCACCTCCGTTACTTATATATTTACGGAGATGGTCAACACGTACGTCATACCAGTGAATTCAAGTACTGTTATCAAATATGTCTCAATCAAACAAATATTCGATCAACCGTTGTCGCTCTGTGAAGTTGAAGTTTATGGAGGTAAATGAATGGATTGCAACATAAAGCAAATATGTGTGTATTAGTCTTACTGTGATACGTGTGTATAAATTGCCGCGCTATGATTTTCAGTAGAACCAAAGTGTGAGTGTCTGTGAATGTGCGTCATTTATTACTGAATTCAGAAAATCAATAATATAGTCCATGTCCATAGCCGTCTTGGGTGATGAGAGAAGAATGCATTTCCTTTCACCATATTATTATTTCTGGCCAGTCTACCAGGACCTCACCTCTTTCGTTTCTAGTGCCTAATCCAAATCTGCCAGTAACATCCTCGTCTTGGCTGCCCCTACTTTAGCATTCATATCGCCCATGGCACTATTGACTTCGTGTTGTTTGCATTGTTTCATAGCTGTGTTCAAGTCCTTGTAGAATTGGTGTATGCCCTCTTCTGTACTCTCTGATGTCGTGCATAAACTTGGATGGTATTTATATTAATAGGCTGTCCCTTTAGTTTTACTAATAGAACTCTGTCGGATATATTCCAGAATCCTATAACCGATCTCGCACTCTTCTTGTCCAATATTACTCCGACGCCGTTCCTATGTTGATCTCCTCCTGAGTATATTATTCTAAAATCGTTTGATACTATACTACCTGTTCCCAGCCATCCCATCTCACATAGACCTAGTATGTTGATATTCATTCTGCTCATTTCATGTTTTATGTTATCTAATTTTCCTAAGTCTGTCAGTGTCCAAATGTTCCAGGTTGCAATCTAGATTGACTCGCATTTTGTGGACTTGCTTATTGGAACTAGCATATTATCTAAGTCGTGTCGAAACATAACGTACTCTAGGGAAATTTACAGTGGTAGTTTACCCTGGCTTTCTACTGGGTTATTTATGGTGTTCTCCAAGAGCCGTTGACTAAATAGCCTGACCTACAAGGCAGTAGTGGTTTGATTTTAGAATGGCCTTCTCTTAGATGAATTGTCCTCCTGAAACTAACGAACTCCATCTATCCGGAATGCACAATGAAAATCATCGCCGGCCGCCATCTTTCGAACTATTGTTTCACACTAATAAACAGGGTCATTTCACAGTCCACACGCACAAATCGCACATGAACAAAAGTTAACACGCTATTGTAAGTAGAACTTGACAGTATCCATTATGTCAGCGAAATATATCACAATAGCACAGGAAAACAGCTTCAAATAACATTTTCTTGTTTAAACATTCGCAAGTTAGCGGGTGAAGACATTTTCAC